>CM059582.1:134170000-134570000 GCA_030407085.1 Trichopria drosophilae
AATTCGGTTGTAATTTCGGACCTGTTAATAGTTGGTCGTTTAATGATTTGCCGGTCGACGAAACGCACGAGGCGTTGAAAACAACGCGAAACTTAACTACACCATTGTAGACGCGACTAACGGCTTGATGCGGTATATACGCTGCCAAAGTTTCGTCCGCATCGGAGGGAGGAACCATGACCATGTGACCCAAGTGCTCGTACTCATCCATGAACTTGTGATACTCGAGTGCCAGTCGTGGCTGTGACGAGAATCGCCGACTTAATTGCATAAGAACCCTGTGCGCTTTCGATCGCGTTTCTAAAATACGGTGATATTAGCAGTATACGGACCGGATAACACCCATCCAAAGATTGTATTTTGAGCTGAGAGCTCGTTCGGACGACCTTGTTGAACGTCATCGCGCAATATGGATCCATAAAGATTGGCGCCAATAATCATCTGAATCGGCGAGGGCTTCGAGGGATGTGGATCGGCTGAAGTTAAATTTTATATGTGGGTCCAAGACTGATTAATTGTTACTGTCGTGCGCGTATACATTGTTAACGAACCTAGTATTGGAGCATTCGATGAATAAACAGGTCGTTCATTTTCGCACGGTCGAACGCTGATTGTTGTACAATATTTGGCAATTCCAGCACGAGCACCGCCGAGTCCGGAAACAGAGACATGCACGGGCGATCGGGTAACGCGAAGGGCTTGTGCAAAATTTTCGGAAATAAATGTACCTTTGGAACCTTGGTCCAACAATGCTCGAATCTTTTGACTTCGACCCTAATCGGAACCAACCTGAATCCACGCGGTAACGAGCAAAACTCGAGGAAGGGAACGACGGGGCTCGTTAGACACATGCAAATCAGTTGCAATCGCATTATTGACGGCAAACGCCGTAGATTCAGACGGATTCGCTTCGATATTCGTCTATTGCCCGATGGCGCGGGATTCACCTGTTCGT
Source organism: Trichopria drosophilae (assembly GCA_030407085.1). Lineage (NCBI taxonomy): Eukaryota > Metazoa > Arthropoda > Insecta > Hymenoptera > Diapriidae > Trichopria > Trichopria drosophilae. The sequence goes on from CM059582.1 coordinate 134,170,956, forward strand.
CGAAAAGAAGCAGTGTATGATGCTTTCTTCAGCATTTTCACACGTGAATCGACTCTCACAGTCCTTGGTCGAATGTTTGCGACTTAAACAATTAACGCAACGCTTCTCGGACCGAACGTATGCCAAACACTGTGGCGCCGATTTATTTTTAAATACCAGACAAATTGACAAAAAATGATGTCGTTTACATACACGGAAGGATCAGTCGCACTTGCGGTACTGAAATTTGATTGAATCGATCGAGTATTTGAACGTGCGGTAAATGTGTCGCATTTTGATTTCGATGTTATTTGGCAGTCTAAATTTTCTAAAGCACGAACGCGTGACTCGAAAAAGTTATCTAATACAGTGTACGATGGGTATTCCTTTTCATTACCCAATTTAAGCGCCCACGCTTGCCGGGAACTTGCGTTGAGACACTAACACACGCGATGCAGGATCAAAATGTCCCAAGTCGCAACTGCACACCCCAAATTCTCTAACGAACACAAGAAAATGTTCGTATGATCGCGTAAAAAACTTAATTCTACTGCTGAACCGCTTGACACAGGCGATAGGTTATTAAAATTTTCTAGCTAGACTTGAATCAGCTGATGCTTATTTTCGCATCGCGACGTTAATGAATCTCACGCAGTGTGAAAGCTCGCCTTAGAAATCGGCAAATGTGTTACGCAATTAGACGCAACACCGGATAAACACGAGACAAGAGAATGCATTCCTCGCGCGTCGGTCAATTCCGCTCGTTTAATTATTAAAGTTTCAAACCGATCACGAAAACTTTCCCAATCACCATAGTTACCAGAATTGCTAATTCATTGGACATCAATTCCGATAATATGTTCCTTACAATAGTGTCAACATTATCGCCTCAAATAGTATATAATGTTAAAATTCGCCTGTGATTTCTAAGTATTACGTACTAATTAACCCCTTGAGTGTCAATGACGGCTATAGCCGCAAAAAAGAAAGTGGCCAAAAATGTAATGACGCCTATAGCCGCAACTTAAAAAAAAAGTCTTAAAATTTGTTAAATGTTCCTGAATTTTGCTACTCGGGTGTTTTCGGGGTCGCTGATTACGAATCTGACATCACATTTTCAAGATTCAAAATGGCGGATCCAATATGGCGGAATGATTTTTTCAAAATCGATCGGATTTGTTCGAAACTTGTTACTCGGGCATTTTCGAGGTCGCTGATTACGAATCTGACATCACATTTTCAAGATTCAAAATGGCGGATCCAATATGGTGGAATGATTTGTCAAAATTGATCGGATTCGTTTGTAATTGGTGTCTCAGGAATTTTCCAGGTACCTATTTACAAATCCGAAATTGGAATAATAAAAAGGTTGGACCCAACACGGTGAATTAAAATTTTAAAAAAATTGTATTTTCTTGAAGTTTGGCGTTCAAATATGATATGGGTATTAGAATCCCAATGTATCAATCTTTTGAAACAAATTTTAAAATGTCGCATTAATTATTTGAATTTAACATGAAAATAAATTAGACAGATTGTCGTGATTATATAGAATAGTTTCTGATTTAATTAATACCTTAACATTAGTTGGTGAATTTACATTTTATGTTCTACAAAATGTCAATTTCGTTAATTCACGACCCCAGAATGTGCCACGAGGAGGCTGTCTGTAGGTTTTACATTCCATTTTTATTTTTTTTTATGTTTTATATCTTTTTTTTGTATTTTGAATTTATATGTTTCATTTTATATTTTTGTTGTTGTAATTTGAAGACTTTTTATTATTTATATATAAACGCTTTTTCTCTACATTTGATACTGTTCATCGGAGATGCTCTTGTAAAATAAAATTTAGAAAGAAAATTCCAGGACTGTGAGTACTATTTTAATTGTGTATGGTACTTTCTAAAGCAGGGAGCAGCGCATAAGGGTACATTACCACATTCTAGGCACATAAATTTTGTTTCTTTCCTTACCCCTTGTGCGTAACACCAAGCACACCGCTTTCGAGTTATTTCTTTCGAAGTACCTGGTTGTGATTCTATGTCAGTCGGGAAATGCATTCCTGAAGAATCAGAATGATTCTCGCTGTGCTTACGAGTTGACTTATTTTTTTGTTTTGGAATTAGTTCATTTGCTATTGCTAGTCGAAACTCCAAATGTCGCATTTTATTTTCAGGATGAAGTTGATTGTAAAGGATTAATGCGTTGTGAATATCAATATCAACTGCATGAAAGTACAGCTTGTGATACCATTTTACAGTTTTTCGAAGTAGTTCGTAAGCACTCAGTGCCTGGTCTTTCAAGTCAACACCTCCCATATTGTTATTGTAAGAAACAACAACGTTAGGTTTCATGATCTCTTGATTCGTAAGCCTGTTGGTTTTATTAGTGCTGATCATGTTAGGTATATGCATAGTTGTTAGCATAGTAACCACTTTTTTGTCTTTCCATGCTAGAAAACATATCTTAGGAGTATGCAATACTTTCATGGTCCCAACTTTCATGCCTTTTGTATTTATTTGTGGCATGTACTTACGATTTACTCTCACAGTTACACAAACATTGGTTTTCTCGTCTACAAGTTGTTTGCAAAGCAGTGGCGAGTGTACCAATTATCGATATGTAAAGATCGACCTTGTCCTGCAAGATTCCCTAAAAGCTTTTTCACAACTGTTCCTGATTTTCCAATTCCCTTACTGACAGGTTTAGAGTCAGTTTATCTACCTGCATAGATTTCAGTATCATAAACATACCCTGTCTTTGATTCGCAAAATACGAACAGTTTTACGCCAAAACGAGCACGTTTTAGGGGATTAAATTGTTTGAAAGACAGTCGACCTTTCCATGGTACCAACGATTCATCAATGCAAACGTTTTCACCTGGACTGTAAACAGCTTGAAAATTCTCCGTCAAAGCTTTCAATATAATTTTCCGAAGTTTATCTGTAGTATTTTCGTCATTGGCTTGAAAATGTAAGACAGAAAGGAGTAGTCGAAATCTGTTGAAAGGTTTTACTCTTTTGAAATATGGGGTTTCTATCATTTCGTTTGTAGTCCAGTACATGTGTAATGACGGTTTTTTTACTATCCCCATCAAGATTCGAAGTGCATGAAAAACATATATTTCATTATAAGACATTTTAGTATATTTTAGAATTCTTGTGTTTCGCTTCAATTTACCAGTCTGGCGCAAGTATTTAATTTTTTTATCTGCATAATCATTCATTTCCATAGAAATAGTTTCTACTATGTCTTCAGTAAAGAAAATTTTGAAGATTTCTGACGGAGTACTACTTATAATTATATCGCTGTCTGTCTGAATTCCCACATTCGTATCTGTAAATGGATGAATGGTCAGAGAAAAGGTGCCATTTTCACTCCATGTTAGATCTGTTAGAAATTTAGTCAAACGTGCAGATAATGGTGTATCATCCTCATCCTCAGATTCATTGTTAGCATCCAACGGTAAACTGTTTTCATTCATTTGTTCTGTGTCAATATCAGATTCATTTTCACCAACCAACCATTCATCATTTGACTCATCATTAGGATCGCTGCCGCATGACATAGACTCTGTAAAGCTGCTATCTGAATCAGAACTGCTCATTTGTTGCTGCTCAATTTTTCTTTTTCGAATTGGCACTCATTTCAGATAATATTTTTATTTCGCAAGATATCTTATTTTAGGAAGAGTATTGGTAATAAATTGTGGACAATGGAACTGTCTGAAATATCACTCCAAGTGTGATACATTCTGATAATCAAAAGATATCATGAAAGTAGCAGAGAGGTAGTCATACTTTTTGAATTAGAACTGTGAAAGTGAGCCGCGCATTTGTACTAAATGGAATGCGATTTCAATCTCGTATTACATGGCCACCTATCGCTTGACGGAGAAACCAGCTGTTTTATAAATACATTATTTTCAATGTGCCTTACTTTAAAATTAATATTCGCGAGTGATTCCTTTTATATTTTTTAAGTATATTACTTCTCACTAACTGTTTTATTTTATGAATACAAATATTTTTAACAGTGTCGAAAATATCGAATTGAAACAATTACCGACATATAGTAGATTTCCCTCATGGACAGTGTAAAATATTGTTCTCGTGAAATGTATTTTTCACACGTATAACACAATAATTCGGGTATACATCAATATCTCAATCTTATTGTTGTAAGCGATTATTCCTGTACTAACCTTGCGCATTCTGATGACGCTCGATCTTCAAATGCTTGGGAAGTCGACCGAATTTTTCTATCAAGAACGCTAAGAATACAGTTTTGTAGCTGAAAAATCGAAGAAATTGTTGGCTAAAACAAAATTTTATAATTTTATATACATAACCACGAGAGTTTTTCTATCGATTTCACGTGTGCAATATTTTACAGTTTTTATTTATTTTTTTTGGAATCCGTAGTTCAAATAAAACACGCTAAATAAAACCATTCTACAGCATGAAATTCTCTATATGTCCTATTTATTTTTTAATTCAATTACCTTTGGCTTTTTTCTAGCCCTTTTCTACTGCACCATCGGGAAATTTGAGGGCCTAAGTAATTTTTGCGTTAAGGAATTCAGTTATTAGTGTTCTAATAGTAGGTATGTACTTATGGCACGATTTTGGAAATCCCAAACCGCACTTTATACATTTTTAAAATTAGATATCAGATTCGTTATCAGCGACCCCGGAAACCCTCGAGTAACAAGTTTCAAACAAATCCGATCGATTTTGAAAAATTACGCTGCCATATTGGATCTGCCATTTTGAATTTTAAAAAAGTGATGTCGGATTCGTAATCAGCGACCCCAATAACCCCCGAGTAACAAGTTTCATAAAAGTCCATTGGAAATTTTTTCAACACACTTTTGGTCAAAACAGTGGAAATCGTTCCGACACTCAAGGGGTTAACATTGTTGGAATATTGAATATTCGCGCCTTAAGGCTGAGAGTCTCGCATGACTCCGGCAGTGGCTTCGCCTCGTCCCCGCTAGTCGCGTGGGCTGCACACCCGCCTTTTTTATTCCGTTCGCGTCCGCCGGTCGGTTTAGACGGTAAAGATTGTCCGTACAATAAACGACTGTTTACTGAAATTATTCGTTCATTTTATTTCAACACCCGAAGATCCTTACGACTTTGCTAACAGGTTACAGGACCCAGCACGCAAGCACTGCGCCGGATCTAGTCGAAACGAAAGAGTCTGGTGATAAAGTTTCTGATGCCGGAATAGACCCATTGTCAAATATGGAAATCGACGGCAATATCCAGAAGCTTCTGGAAAATCTCACCGAAACATCAGGTGATTATTATGACTGTTTACGACTGGATAAGTAACGAAATGTTTAACGATCCGTTATGACTGTTTGCGACTGGATAAGTAGCGAAATGTTTAACGATCTGTTATGACTGTTTGCGACTGGATAAGTAACGAAATGTTTAACGATTTATGAAGACGGGCATGACTGTGTTGTCGACAACTTACGATTTATAACCTATAACATAAAGGTTGAATTTAAGTGACAGTTTGTTTATTTTATTTTCTTGGTAGAGGTGTGACCAACGGTCAATGAAAGAAGTCCCGTGTGCAATGACAGTATTAACAATGACAGATTTAACGATGACGGTGATAACAATGACAGGTTTGATGACGAAAGTAAGGTCAACAAGCTTAGTAGTGACGGTAATGACGATGACGATAAGATAAACGAAAAAGACGAAGAAAGGAAGCCCGTTGACGAAAGCGAGAATACTGATAACGACAGTAATCTTAATAGAGCAAAGACAAACGACGGTGAGAATAGCCTAAATGACAGTAACGAAAGTGTAAAGATTCAGTGATGACGAAATAGTAACTTATAACGAAAATATCCCTACATCTAATCTTGAAACTGAACGAAAAAGGTATATAGACAAACTAGACGACAAGAGTGAGAGATTGGAAAAACAACAGAGACAGATTACAGGACAAATTTCTCATTTAGAGAAAATGATGGAGGCTACCCTGCAACTGCATAATAAAATGCAGGACAATTTAAAACTGTGGCTTAGGCAACGAGAAATGGATGACAGACAGGTAAAAAGGCCGAAAATTGTGAGTAATGAATTATTACCTTCGAATTATAAATTGACTACTGTTCCACTTACAAAGAAAAATTCAAACGAATGTCGAGATCGGTTAGTTAATGACAATAGGACGACAGTTACGCATAATAAAAAGACAGTAATTAACGATAATCATGACAAGCGCGAATCTGAGACTTTAGCTACTCGAGTAAACGAAGCAATTAAAATCGAACTTATAGGTAAAGATAACGGATTTAAACATGATTATAAACTAAACTCACAAAAAAATTTGAACATTTTTATGAATTTCTAAGATCGGAGTTACGAATAAGACTTGCTTTACGTTATAGATAAGACAGTTACCTCTCCGGGTGGATTATACGAAAAACTAAAGGATAGATAGATATTCTCATAAACCGAATCGATCAAATATATCACACTAGAGTCTTACACATACAAGACCCTGTTGAAATGCTTATGAAATTGAAAGACTTCAAACAATGTGAAACGATTTTAACGACTGTGACAGCGCGAAAACAATTGTATTCGATACAATATGACCCGGCAATTGAGTTCTTAGATCGGTTCGAGGAGATCATTTAAATCATAAAAATATTCCCGGTTCATCTTCGCTGTCGGAAGACGAAAAGCGCGATGCTCTTTTTAACGCGGTTATGAATCATGTACCGGAAATTCAACCTACTGATTTTATAACTAAAAATCAAACTGGTAGTCGATTAAATTACGAGAAAATCAAAATGTTTGTTATACAGGCTGAAGCTAATCGCGCGCAAATAATTAATAAAAACCACCCCAATTCGAAGCCTGTTCCGTTAGCTTCGATACAATGCACCAATCAAACGAAGTGGGTCAACGAAAGGTGTTTCGAATGCGACGACTATGGCCATATGAAAAACGAATGTTCATTGAAGGGCGTTGGCCTTTGTAAATGCTACGAGTGTCAAAGATTCACTAAGCACAAAGCATACCAGTGTCCACAACGACTGTCAAAATCAAAAGGAAGAAATAACGCAGGTAAGCATTTTGCTAGTTCAAACGATAAGTCCTCCTTTCCTTTTCGTGCCAATAACAAACGACAGTTTAAATATAAATCAATTACTGGGTTCAGAAATCCTACCTCGCTCAGACAGACGTCGACGCGACAGTAAACATGTTTACAAAAGGAATAATGATAGAAAAACTCAAAAACAAATAGTTAATAAAAAGGATAGTACGCAACGTAAACAAAATTTACAACGAACAGGTACAAGTGAATTTCCCAAAATTAGTTTTGTGGAACTTCAGATGAACAATCAAGGTATGTCTAATGAAACTGCGATTTTGTTATTACCTAACAGTATTTCTAAAGGTAAGTCACTTACATCCACCTATGTTTATAACGACCTTGAATTAAATGACGACATTAGCATAAATCATAATTATGTTTCTTTTATTGTTGACTCTGGTGCAACGGAACATATAACCAGTTCTAAATATATTTATGACGAGTTCAACGACACAGAATCGAACATCATTAAATGTGCGAATAAAAATAGTTTAGCAGATTTAATTTCTGAAGGTATTGGAAATATTAACTTAATTACAAATAACGATAAATCACTTAAACTATCAAACGCAATATATACAGATTCTGTCTCGGAAAATTTATTATCTCTTCGACGGTTAACTGAAGCAGGTTTTTCGACCTATTTAGATAACAAGAGGATAAATGTTTTTGATGTAAAGACAAATGAATTATTTGCATCAGGTTTATACGAAAAACCGTATTGGTTTCTAGAATTTAAGGTTGATAAGAAACAACTAAACGACCAGTTAGAGCTTTCTGAAGCGACTGTTTTTGATAGACTGTAGTTAAAGACGTCTCCGACCAAGAGAACAAAATTGATGACGAAAGTAAAAACTTGAGTAACATAAACTTAAACCCCACTAATCTGACCGAAAACGAAGTGACGACAGAAAACGATAGTCAGAATAAAACTATAGAGAAAGACGGTATTAATACAATTAACGAAAATAACGAGATTATTGATAATAATAGTATCAGGTTCAGATATTTTGACAACAGCACGAAAAATAACGAATATAGACGAATTACCTACTGTAGACGTTTTAGATGAAATAACGACATTTGGTAAAAACTATAACGATTGTGTTAAAATTAACAAAGCAATACTTTGGCATGTACTAATGCGTCGATTGGATATTTACGAAAGTTACAGACACTTTGGACAGAAAACAAAGATCTACAGTCGACAGTTTTTGACGATAGTATTCTTGACTGTGAGATATGTGCTCTAACAAAATTTACCAAACTGCCTTTTCGAAACGAAAGAAACAGAGCGAAACGACCGTTACAGATTATTCATTCAGATGTAATGGGAAAAATATCACCACCTACACATCCCCATGGTTACAAGTACATCGTGGTATTTATTGATGATTTTTCTCGAATGGCTTTACCTTACCCTATGAGAACAAAGGATGAACAAGTTACTGTTGGGAAAGATTTATTAAGTCATCTGTCTCTACTTGCGGGTTTATAATACGACTGTTTGGCGATACGATTGCTTGGCCAGCAAATAAACAAACTTATGCTGCTCTATCAACATCTGAAGCAGAATATGTCGCCATGAGCCAGGCTTGCCAGGAAATTATTGCAATAAATAAATCCCTAATGAGAATATCTAAGTCAAGCTTGCTTCCTGCAACTCTTAAGGGAATAGATTACGACATATGACGGATGTTCACCAAGATTACGTAAAAGAATGTGTTAAATACGACCGTGTCATTATTAAGTGGGTTTCTACTAAAAATCAATTAGCTGATATAATGACAAAACCACTGAGTCATGAAATTCATGTGAGAATAAGAGACAAAATTCTAAATAATGACAGTTACTGAAAGACAGTTTTACGAATAGCTTGAATTTACGACAGTATGATAATCTAATTATTTCATGTAACTAATCTTTCTGCTTTCTTTAATAGTTTTCAACGAGGCACGAAGTTCCAACCAATAACGTCTTTAGAAGCGTTTAAAGATAGATGTCTTCGCATCCCAAACCTAATGTTGATGGAAGGCAGACAGATTAAGAAAGCAAAACTAAAGAGAGATGAATCAAAATGTTCAAATCAAGAAGACTGATTCTAATTTAAGATTGTTGCTAGCGTTTCATTTTTATATAGCTATTTATGAACTAAATTATATGTGATGAATATTGTTAATAATAAGAGTCAATCTCAGGAGGGAGTGTTGGAATATTGAATATTCGTACCTTAAGGCTGAGAGTCTCGCTTGATTCCGGCAGTGGCTTCGCCTCGACTCCGCTAGTCGCGCGGGCTGCGCGTCCGCCATTTTTATTCCGTTCGCGTCCGCCGGTCGGTTTAGACGGTAAATATTGTCCGTACAATAAACGACTGTTCACTGATATTATTCGTTCATTTTATTTCGTCACCCGAAGATCCTTGCTACTTTGCTAACAAACATAAACATAGAAACCGATTTAATTATCAAATAATCATAATTTTTAAAAGTTAAAAAGCATTTGATGTAAAATCTAAACTTTTGTTTTTGAATTTTAAGATATGCTGTTGAAATTTTAAAAGGAGAACAAAAGAATATTCCATTTCTGAGTCTAGGGCAAACACGTTTTCGTAAAAAATTGTAATATTTATATTAAATGTATACCACTTTATTAAAAAATTCCACATTTTCTAACCACACTTCCATTTTATCTAAAAATGTAGATTGTTCCACGAATATTTTTTTCTCTCAATGTATTTATGGTCGATAATTTCAATCGGCGACTGAGGTTTCGAGTACGAATTTTTGTCATTGGAACATTGGAAGACTGGTGATTCTTTTAGTGTTGTCATTTCTTCTTTCAACATTTTTACTTCCTGTAGCAGTTTATTCTGCTTTCTTAATATTTCAATGAGTATAGCTAAAACATTTAAAAAAGGCATTATAAATCACACTTATGTTATTTATAGTACAAACGTTCAAATTTAAGAGTGTACCACACGAACTGTAATCCTATCAAGTATATTTAGTTTTTATTTTGTTCAATAAAAATACATTTTTGATACTGAAGACTGACATATACAATGATATGCAAATGCACACAAGTGTATCCAACAATTTAATCTTCATTAAGTAACTGTATACATTTTGATTGGATATTTTGAATATACCATTTTAATTGCCTGAGTCAATCTTAGATCATATTCTTAAGCAGCGACATAAAAAATCACTGTCAATCCTGCGTTGTATTATTTAATTGATCATTTTCTTTGAATATACATTTTTGACCAAGTAAAGAGGCATTTTCTGATTTTATTTATCAATAAAAATAATGAAACACAATAATTCACAATAAACTTTGATTAATTCATACTTTAAAATTTCTTTACAAAGCAATAAAACATAAATTTAGAACAATATTAGATCAATCAATATTAATAAAAAAATGTAAAAAAAAATAGTTACAAAAAGTATTAAAATAAATGTAGTCAAATATTGATATAAGTAAAAAAACTTACATTTTAGTGAAGAATATGTCCATTTGGTATCGTTTATCAATTCTGTACTATTCATAGAAGTGTCACCTAAAGAGTTATATAAAAACATAAGTAAGGAAAGTTACGCCCACCCAAATACATACATGGCAGAAGATATATAGATATATTATTACTATTATTATACATTACTTGAAACAAATGATCTTACCCTGGATGACTGTAATGGCTGTGTTACGCTCGAACCCGGGGTACTTATATGAGTACTCTGGATACTTACGTGGAAGGGCGGTCGACCTTGAGGGTCGACTCTGGGTTCTGGGTGAACGGAGATGGCTGCGCTAAAGAAAGTAAGTCTGGGGAGAGGAAACAAATAACGCAGAATATGTTGACATAACAAATTTATTTAAGTGAAGTCGTGATAAAATACAGGAAGTAATAAAATGGAGGAAAATCAGGGTGCGGCAACGGCGCGCGGCTGATTGAGATTCCCAGCAAGAGATTCGACACCGGAAAACTGTGCGACTGAAAATGGAGAATACACCACATAAAAATAGTGACCTTAAATATTATTATTAGTAGGAAATAAGGATGAGGAAAAGACAAGAGTAAAAAAAACTATATTTATATATATATTGATGAATACCGACCTAATAAAAAAAATGATTATTATATATAAAAAACAAATAATAATCAACACGTTCGTTTCATTAAAAATAAAAAATATACAAAAAAAAATTAATTTTTACAATTGTTTACCGTAGCAACTCGTCTCTTTTCAGGCAATAAAAAAGAGGGAAGGATGTGCTATTAGATCTTTGGTAAAAAAATACAAACTCACTCTTTGTTCTTCCTTGCTGATCTTCTGGTCCTTATTCTTGGAGTGGGATGTCCTTGCTCGTGGAGTATGAAGCAGCTTAGACGAACTCCTCCAAGATAGGCCGTGAGGAAAATTGAACCAATTCCTCGTGAGGGAGATTAGACGACCTCCATGAATCCGGACCGTGACCCTGGTTGGAACACTAGGATGAACGATTTCAGTTACGCGGCGACCCGATGTTGAACTCGGAGTTCCCAACACGAATTGGGAACCAAAACTGCTAGCCGTTACCTCTGAGTTATTAGGATTTGGGGAAAACTTCGGACGTTCAGACCGAAGGGGAGAAGAAATGAGAAGGAAGATATTCCGACGTTCAGACGGAAATATCAGGAGAAAAAGGAATCGTGAGAAGCTGAACGAGTCGCTTTCGTCACGAAGTGTGGGTTTTTTTGGAAAAAGATATTCGGACTAGGAAAAGAGATGAGTAGGTATCAGCGAGAAGCTGGACGAACCGCTTTCAATCGCTAGGAAGGGTTTTTTAAGATAGGGAGGTTGGAGGTTCAGAGGTTTCTGGCGGATTGGTGGCAGTGCTGGAAGGAGCTCTTTTTTATACTCGATGCCTTGGCCATAAAAGTTCAGTCGAGTCGAAAAAGTGGGGTGACATTTGTGGCGTAAAAATATACAATTTTTGTAAGAAACTTATAAACTATTTGTTCAAATATGGAACTATTATTTTCATAAGCGCGCCGTTTCGACATGCCGCTCCGGCGAATTTAGTTAGTATGTGTTATTTGCGAATCGCCTTGAGAAAGGCGCTATTTTTCGACGCCTCTGGCGACCTCTTTTCGTTATTCAATTGCGCGTTTCCCGGCGTAACACGTGCGTTTTTGCTCATTCTTCCTGTAGCATCCGAATCATCGACTTCGATTCTGCACAGGTTTTCAGTCGCGTCGATCTCTGCGCAACGTGGTTGTATGTACGGTGGATAATATTAAAAATCTTCGGTTATCGCGAGTGCACCATTCGGCGACGAGTGGGGGACTATCGCTCGAGTGAAAAAAAGTTACGCACGAGATGCATACGATATTTTATGCCCGGTGCGTGCGTTAAAGTGCGTGCGTAAGGTCATTTTTTGTCCAATGCGTAAAGTGATTTTTTTTTCACCCGTGCGTAAAGTCTCACGAGGAGCTGCAGGCGCCGAGTGACAGCTGATATTTTTTATACACATTAATTGTTCATTTATAGAATTTGTCAAACCGACTTTCTTGGGTTTTGTTATGACCAATGAATTCAAAATTTCAGGAAAATCAAAAGGATGCTCGTCTTCTATATTTTCATTACCGTTTGCTGTTTTATTCACAATAGGAACAGGAATAATAAATTCCATCGGGTCAGGAAATTCTAGAAGCGTTGTTTTCTTTACAGCGAATGCATCATTGGAGGTGTTACCAAGTTGGTTGTTCAAAGTCGGAAAACCTTTCAGAGTGTTTTTTCCATTCCGGCTATGAAATTTTCTACAAAATTGATAGTTTTATTTTATTTATAACTATATGTAACTTGAGGTTATAAATAACTAAAAATGTTCTATGTATATGTTTAGCACCTGATGACGCAAAATATCGAATTACGACGTGCATTTCCCATTTTGCCTTTAGATTTGTCAAAGAAGCTAATTCCACTGCCTGAAGCATTGTTTTGTTTTCCCAATAACCCGCTGGATAAAAGCAGCTTATTTTTCAAGGCGACAACCAAGCTGTTGGCACTAAGGCCAAGCCACCCAGTAATTTAACTATATGGAAAGCCATTGTTTATTATTTAATGCGATTACATACAATAATACACTCACGAACTCCCGGATTTTTATATCGCATTTTTTCTTCTGAAATCATGGACGTATGGACTTAACCCTCTAGGTACGAGGGTATATTGATATTGGAATATAATTTTTTCAAGACTTTAATTTGTCTATTTTATACTTCTGATTTGACGAACAATCGTTACAATTAAATAAAAACGCTAAAATCACAGTTTTTTGTTATGGGATTTGGAAGTCCCACCAGGACTTGAGGGTAAGATTTTCAGTTTTTGATAAAAATAAGAAAATCAACAGTAATATATATATTTCACGTTTTATTGGTTTAATATTATTTTAGGCTAAATCTAACACAAGATAATAATATAAGTAATATAACGCACGACATATAACGCACAATATAACACGATTTTGTATATCTTTGAGAACTATTCCTTTTTTAAATGGTATGTATAAAAACAATTATTGTTTTTATTGCAACAAAGGTATACATTGCATTTGCAGCAAAAAGACGTAGGTTTATTTTTAATGCATAAGGTGCATCTTTGTCTGACTTTGCTAAACTCTGGGAAGTGATCTAAGGCGTCAAATTTTTGTGATATATTTGTGAAATAACAAAAATTAAAACAAATACATATTTATGTATAACTCACAAATTATTTAACATCGTGATGTGTAATAAAGTAGAAAACGCCTATTTACCTTTCAACTTTTGCATTAGTAGACCGTTGAGCCCTGGTGGGACGTACACGTCCCATACTTTAAAATCAGAAGCCCCTATATAAATCAAAACCAAATAGTGGTTAAAATACGCTAATTTGCTTATGTATATCCCACTTTTAAAATGTATACACGGATTTTACCATAAAATCATTAGTACATACTAAGACTGACGCCTTAGCCTGCACGAACATCACGCCGACTGATTGATCATACACAAAGTGTAGATCATGAGGTGCGTCAATATATTGATTCTCCGGCAGGGAACGCAACTGCTAATGTTAAAAATTTCAAATTTAAAAAAAATGTATTATTAATAGTAGAAAACGCTTCTTTATGAGAACATTATATAAGTTAAATTTGTAGATTTAATTAAATTTGAAGCGTTGATAGTCAAATTTTAAGGGTTGCTTTAAAGATATTTCACCCCTTTAGACATAGGATTCAAATTTTATTTATTTTATAGTGCAGATACACTTTTCCGGAGTATGTTTCGACGTTGAATCCAAATCTAATGACGAAAATACAATAAATTCAAAAACAACCCCTGAAATAATTAAAAATAAAAAACATCCCATCAAATATGGTATTCAAGCTTTATTTATTTTGTAGAGTAAGTACACTAAAAATGTATTCTCTTGTAATTATAGTCTGAAGGAAACAAAGTAATGAACACTTGCACAATGTAGAAAATACAGATTTAATGGATTTGGGGTAGGTAAAAAGGGGTGTGGAGAGGTAAATTTATCTTAAATGACTTTAGTAAGTGAAAATAATAATAAATTAATATATATTTCAGTCTAAAAATAAACATTAAACAAGTTTTTATGATGCGTCAAAATATTGATTTTCTGGCAGTCTGAAGTTCGAAAAATCACTGCTTTGTGCAATGTTTGAGATAGTATATCTTTCGACAGAAATGAGGAAATAGTTTCAGTAACAGCTTAAAATAATGCTTATAGCTCCTATTTTACGGTAAAAAATGTAATACAACCAAGTAAACAAAATAGCGCTTTAAATGGCAATTTGTTTGTATGCGTGAAATCCTTGTCTCACTGTTACCGTCTGTATCTACTGTGCCCTATTGCGCTGTGGATGAAGTCAATATGAATGATATCTTTATAAATTTCTCGCTTATATAGGGAAAGAGGTTCGGTTATGAACACCCTTTCATTTTTGGTTCATAAATTTTGCTCAATTAAATATTATGCAGACATGCATATGTATGGAAAGCTAGAGACCTTAGTTAACGACTGTTGAAGAAACTAAATTGATTTTATCGGTTAGATAATTCTGGTTAAACATTTAGTAGAGTCGTAATTTTTGGTAAACAAAATTATGTGGTACGGTTGTGAACACCACTGAAAAATCTACTAAAAATAAGAAAAAATTGAAGTAAAACCGCCCAGATATATACAGAAATGATAATTTATTGATTTCAAAAACCTTTAACGACAGGAAAAGAACAGAAGATGGCACTATTGATACCTATTATTCTTCATTCTCTTCACAATGTTTACGTTGCCTGAAGGTCTTACACATTTGAGCACACTTCAACCCGCACAGAAAAAAGTGAAACGAATGAATGCCGATCTGAGAAAATGTGGAAAATGAAGGATCGATTATAAATTACACAATATATACAATATTTTATAATTTGTCAAAATAAGGGGTGTTCACAATTGAATATTGTAGCCACATTAAAACATCATGAAAAAAAATTTTCTTTTGCACATTGTAATGTCTGACGCTATTAAATCACTAAATATAATTAATCTACTCTGTAGCTATGCGTTGCACTTATGTTTTCCTTTTATTAAATTTTAGTTGCATGGCTTTTAAGAATACTGAAAAATATATTTGTGGCGACGTAATGATGTCAGAAAATCAATTTGTTCGCAGCAAAAAGCACAAGCGACTTTTTGCTTTCATATTCGCACAAAAGCTATATGTAGCGATAACAGACACTTGACATTTGTCGAATTTGATTCATTTCTTTTCAATAAAAATGTACGCAGGGGTGTTCACAACCGAACCGTATTCATAACTGAACCTCTTATCCTACCGAAACTATACATATTTCTGAGCATAATTATATTAACAGATTGATGCCGACAGCTAATACCGGCTCTCTTTACATATCAAACGTAATCTCATTTTTATAGCGGGTACGAAATATGGCTTCGAGTTAGAGGGAAATCCTGGCGAAGAAAATGGGTTCTAATGTTCTCTCAAATATATAAAGTATAAGGCATTTTTGTACTTGTAACGTTTCATTTAAGACCGCTTTCCGCGTGCGCCGATTGTTTTCATCCACAGCTCGATAGGGCGCAATAGATACAGGCAGTAACAGTGAGACGAGCATTTCACGTATACAAACAAATTGTCATTTAAAGCGCTATTTTGTTTACTTGGTTGTATTACATTTTTTACCGTAAAATTGGAGCTATAAGCATTATTTTAAGCTATTACTGAAAGTGTTTTCTGTCGAAAGATATACTATCTTAAACATTGCACAAAACGGTACTTTTTCGAACTTTGACCCCGTGTCAATCATCGGATTCGAATTCAGCGACCCCAAATTAATAAAGATATGTTCATTTCATCTCCGAGACACAAAATTGCTTCAAATTTGTTGACCAGTGTAATTTTTCTTCATATAATTTAAAAATAAAATGAGTCTAATAATGTTTCATTGCAGGTCTTATAATCGGATGTTAAATTACTAAATTGTAAATAGTAAAGATCTATATATTTTCCTGATGACAATCAAAGTTTGCATAATCAAAAAAAATATAATTTTGAAAGTGGCAGGATTGCAACTATTTTAAATTGTATGTAAAAATTGATTGGTTTGGATCCCATCTGTAAATACCTTTACCATGGTATTCACTTGGAACGTGAACTGTTCATAGTAGATAGGCTAGAGGGCTTCTGCCGCCCCCACCCTACCTCCCTTCGATGATAGTGTGATGGAACCAATTGTTGCCTAATCAACCAGTTCCCATTGTTCCAACAAATATTGATGCTGCGGATGCTGTCAATGCTATGGTGAATAATTTTCAAACGATTAATGAGTTTGAAAATGTCGCTTCGGAACATATTACCTCATGGTACTGTGTAGACAATACGGATCAAGGGTGGGAGTTTCTTACACCAGAAGCGATGTCAGAAAAGAAAAATAATTAAATTGTGGAAGAAGAGAAAAATAACGACAATGAAGCCAACACCATTCTACCTATTTTAGATGCTTCACAAGCAGGTGCAGTTTTTTATAAGTGTGCAAGTGATTGGGACTTTGATACAAGGCAGTTAACTGCATTGCAATTAATGTCGCAAGTGGCAAATGGTGTAGCATTTAGTGACAAATTACCAAATAAATCTAAATGCGTACCTTTTTATTACTAGGCCTATATATTATTAGTCCTATATATTTTACGTAATGTTTTTAAATAATTGATAATGTTTGTTATTTATATTTTTATTGATCTGTGTTCATGTAAATAACTCCTTCAATGTTTCAACTAAATAAATTCTTTAACATTTAAACCTTTGCGTTAATGGAACGGTTATGAACAGTAGATAGGCTAGAGAGCTTCTGCCGCCCCGCCCTCCGATGATAGTACGATGGGAGAATTGTGCAAGTGCACTGTAAGAATGTCATGAGTGAAAGGAGGTTATTATAAACTATTTCATGTATTGTTATTATAAATTTCGAAAACTGTGAAGGTCGAAAAACGTAGGTAATTTATTGCGTTACAATGTCTAAAGAAAAGAGAAGGTGAACCAATATTTATTATTTCATTAGATGCTGTTACTAAAAAATGTCCTGATTTTACATTATCATTGAAAACGACGACTTTCTAATGCATGATCTTACAAATTTCAATCAGAGAGATTGAAAAATGTTGGCCATTATAGATTAGTTTTGCCATGTGTGGACTGTCGAAAAACAAATTTCAAATTCGCCTTCTTTAACGGTCAGATATTGCTACATTATAGTCGCTTCTCCGTGTTTATGTGGAAATACATCGTAAGTTAGGAACCTCATTGAAAGCGAAAGTAAAATGACCTTTTCCTCCTGCGACCTACTATTATCTCTTTCGCTCTCGCATACTCTTTTTTAGATCCATTAACATTAGCAGTATACCGTATCCATGGTCGTCGATTATCCATCGATCACATATACACCGTACATTTGTTTACCGTTGAAACTTTCGAAATTGTATACAGGTCCAGACGTGTTTAAAAGTTCATTGCACAATTTCTTCAAAACATTTTTGCTCTTTCCCAAATTTCGGCAATCCCTGACGTAGTAGAAAGGTGCAAATTATCGTTTCGAAGGAATGTCGTGTTCCTGTTTCTATGTTTGACAGCACGTAAGCACCTCTATTTCAAATATTGTATTTCTACATCAATATAGTAGGTGTCAAGAAGATTTTTTCGTCCTTGGAAGAGGCCTTGAAAAGGGTTTACAACACTCTTTGAAGAAGACGCTACTGAGGATCAGTTTTCCAACTTCATTCGAGAATCCATCGAAAAGATTGAGAAAATCAATTCATTCTTAATGGCCAATCCTCACATTCCAAAATGGGGTGAAGATATCGTTTGAGACAATTATTCATTACATCACGGTACAGAGGGTTACAGCTGCTGACAGATTAATTAGTGTATCTCAATGATCTCCAATACAGACAAAACCGTCGGATCCCTTCACCCATAAGTGCTAAGACCATTTTGAAATTAATGTAGAAAAGCCGCTAAGCAAGTCTCAACGTATTCAAAAGATCTGGCGTCGACCCACTGATATTGTTATTAAAAATGTCAGCTCTGGCTACATCATAGCCGCATCACGGTGCCTATGTGGAAATACATCGTAGGTTTGGAACCTTATCGTGAAAGTGAACATAAAATTCTAATAATGACCTTTTCCTCCTGCGTTCTACTACTATCTCTCTCGCTCTCGCATACTCTTTCTTAGATTCATTAACTTTAGCATTACACCGATTTCGCGGTCATCGTCATCGCCGATCATTTTCACCATTTATTTTTCCATGCATACAGGTTCAGACGCGTTTAAAGTCAATGCGTAATTTCATCAAAACATATACTAATTGACACATTTTCAATTTCCAAAATTTAGCATTAATAAATAAATAAATAATTTACAACAATAATATTTAAATATCAATAAATCTCACATAATCCGAATAGCGTGTATTAAGACGTATAATATAGAACTGATGGAAGAAGCTATCAGTAATTAGACAGAAAGAGGATGACACGCTTATTCTCTATGCATTTATCTATTCACGGTATTTACGTGTTTTCATGACGTTCGAACCATAGCTATACGAGTTTGGACACGTGGGTAATGTAATTAATCATGTACCTGAACGTTTTTTAATATGTGTACAATTTACCACATTTTAAATATCGCCATGCATGTTTCGACCTGTTAATTATCCGTAGACTTTACTATACGGTAACAATGAATCTGAATTCCTATCAGTGACGAATACATACGAGTATCAACTTGCTTTTAATATGATTAATTAACCTTCATTTAATATTATAAGCGTGTAAAATTCAACAGTTTCTTCTATCTTTACGCACAGTTTTGTGTCTTTTAATTAAAAAGTTAAAGGAAGTGACAATGCTGCCATCTTTTGGTATGTTTAAAGAGATTGCAGAATCAGTGTATCGCAGAATTAAATACGCGGGTGCATCTGAAATGCATGGGTTCATCGTAGGTTGCAATGATACACTTGCTGATATGAATGGTTATGAAGCGATTACAATTGAATATGAGGTTCTTGAAAATTGGCTCTAGTGGATAATTAACCTTATTATCGCCACGCAAAAGAATATGAAAGTAAAATTGTTAAATATTACCGCGCATCTACTGCAAAGCGAAAGCAATCTCGAGGACCCGAGATTTCTTATTTTTAAAATACCTATATTACCATTACTATACATCCCTCTGAAATTGACACTTTGCACAGTCTTTAATCATCGGCGGTTGTCTATCTACGGTATCATCACTCATTCCAAAGTGTTTATCGACGGCATTCACGTAAATCTGAATGCATTTGCTTTGTGAGTGGTAAGCGTGACCATACTTCTTCAATTTCACGTTCTGCAAACGTTGAGATGAAATCTATAAGTAGACACTCGATGTCTTTGGTTTCCATTAATGCAAGACGTTTCACTTCATAGTAAATTCTCATTGGCCTTTGAAGAGATGCGGGGAAGTATTTTTAAGCATTTGAACATTTTGTTTAGAACACTTTCCGTTAAATGTATGATTTTCACAATTTATCGACAATCGTCTGTGTTGTTGTCCTATGAGTTTCGGTAGAGCAGGTGAACAGTTGACAGGCCAACATGTCTATATCGAGAAATTGTCAAGATCTAAAATTTCCTGCAACCTTTTGTTTGTCTGCGCCTTTTATGTATATCTTGTGAGCACATGTAACGATGTCCTCCAACGTTTCGTTGATTGCATCAAGGGGTATATCGCCCGATCTCCATCATAGACCATGATAATTGTGCATTAACCAATTGTTTTACGTTCAAAACGTACTTTACAACATCACTGTCGGAAATATCCATAATGCACATTTCCTTATACTACATTTCTAATACCTAATATTGATTTGCTTGTCCCCTTCATTAATTGTCGCATCATTCTCTCTCTCTTTCTCTCTCTCTCTCTCTCTCTCTCTCTCTCTCTCTCTCTCTCTCCCTGTCCCTCTCCCTCTCTCTCACACACACACACTCTTTGCCACTTCCACGTATGGCGTGGTACCTCTAATTCATGAATATACGTCGTACCTTTCTCTCTAGATCGCAGTATCTCTTCGTCAAATCCTATGAATCGGAAATCAAATCAGAGTGTAACAAAAACAGATAGTTTTCACGATCGCTATATCCCTCTCGGTATCATGCGATGTTTCTCTCGAGATTAGGATAGACGGTCCCATACGTGTCCATTATTGATAGTTTGCGAGTTACGATACTCAGATGATGAAGAAGTTAATCGCTATATTAAATCGTTTCAAGTACTATCACCAGTATGATGGTCACCGCACTTTTACAATTGAATAAATCTTTTCTACGATATTTGATCTAACTGAAATGTGCATAGACGTATGAATACAAGTTTCGATCCATTTATAATACAATTCAGCGTGCCAAAGATCTCTAAATTTTAAACTGTCTTCTTTAATTGTCGACCATTCTCTTTCTCTCTCTCTCTCTCTCTCTCTCTCTCTCTCTCTCTCTCTCTCTCTCTCTCTCTCTCTCTCTCTCTTTGGGACTTGTGAGTAATCGCACGCTTATTTTGTTCGCTCCAGTTATCAATTAATTTACTCATCAATTATCACTCTCCTGAGCGAGAACTTATTCCAGAAGGCGCACGGGTCGTAGACCAACACTCTGCTGTGAAATATTTTGCATTACCTAAACTGCTTGGTCCACGGTATGCCTTTTTGGAATTCCAAGAGCGAAAATTCAACACGTTTTTCTTCCACGTCTGTCAACGGCGCATTCACGCCGGCAAGGCTAACCACGCATACGTGGCTTCCATGTGACCGCACTACTACTACTCCGCCGTCTACACCTGGTACATGTCTACGTGAGTCACCGCCTAAAGGAAAATCAAAGTCGAAACATGCGTAACTTAAATGCCTAAATTTATGAGGCCAATCTCGAAGAAAACCAACGCAGCCGGACATCCAATCTGGGCAAAGTGCCATAAAGTAGTTCTCAGGGAAAACCTATCGTGCGATATTTGCAAATCAGTTTTTCATCCATCGTGTGCGCGGTTATACACAGACGGTAAGCCCGACTCCGTTTGCTGTGTGCGTTCGCTTTCGCACACACTCGTACCCATCTCACGTACGTCCAGTGCTATAGCCACGTGCAGTTTGCCCCTCTCTTTGCCCCCTACTCCTAGCACGCAGGGGGACTCGCTGTCTTTACCATTGAACCTGCTAGCAACGTCTCTCGCGACTACGGCAAGCTTCTCTCCGCTGTCGACCCAGTGTATTACGATGAGCGAAAACATAGGAAATCAGCAACAGTTTTCGCAATTTGTAGATGCGATGAATGCTCTCAGAGCTGCATTGCAATCAGACATCGCGGCGATAAAAAATGATACTAGTGCCATCCGTAACGAGCTCGCTAATATAGCGGCTGCGGTGCAGCAAAATACAGCTACCTGTCAAGCACTGTCAGCTGATATCGCCTATGTCAAACACGCAATGGCATTATCTAGACCGACTGCCGAACTAATTATTAATGGCATTCCTAATCAATATACGTTAGGTTACCATGACATTTTTATTCGCGTTTTAACCTATTTAAAATTAGCCGGTCTTCATAACGATTATATCACGATAAGTAAAGTTGATTTTAGACGCCCAACAACCTCGAGCCGACCTATCGAAACCGCTAACCGGCAATATTTTGCACTTAAGGTATTATGTAAATCCGTCGCAATACGTAATGCCATAATCGATGTCAAACGCAAAACAGGGACAATTACCGTCTCCCAACTTTTTCCGGAACTCCAGGTTGGAGGGAATGACAGTAAAACTGTTTATGTCAGCGAATTTTTGCCTGCATCTTCTTATGTGCTCTTAAAGAAGACCAAAGAGGCTGCAAAAACTGCCGGTTATAAGCGTGTTTGGGCACGTGATGGCAATATTTTTGCTCGGAAAGATAGCGGCATCAAAGAGCTACTTATCGCTGATGAACGCGATTTGGAAAATATTAAGTGACAATCGTTGCACCCAGCATCTTCTCAGTCAAATGTTTCGTCCTCAAGACATTCTTCGTCCGTGTTGAAAATTTCATGCGTAAATATAAATTCACTTCGGGCCCATCTGCACGATGTAGAAATTGAGCTTTCCGATGGTGCAACCCACATCTTAGCATTAACTGAAACATGGCTCACCCCGAATGTTGAGTCATCCTGCGTATCTATTGCAAATTACAATCTTTTTAGAAACGATCTCGCACTTCGTGCAGATGGCCACTCGCGTTATATTCAAGGTGGAGGTGTAGCATGTTACCTCCATAAATCGCTTGTCTATTCAGTCTTAGAATGCTCAAATTATACGTCTATAAACGATCCTGAGTATATTTTTCTTGATGTGAAGGCATCTCCTCATAGCATCTTAATCATTGTTATATACCGACGTCCTGAGGGCCATTTACTTTCCGATTTTTTAGTAAAGCTTAATTTGTATATCTCCGTATTTAAAAATATTATTATTACAGGCGATTTAAATTGTAACCTATTAAATAACTCGTTCGAATCGAAATATTTGCAAAACTTTGTCTCTGATTACTCACTGTTTTCGGTACCATTTGGCCCTACCCATTACTCAGGATCAACCTGCTCGCAGTTAGATATCATGATTGCTGATTCTAGTGATAAAATCAAAGCCTTTTCAAAATCGTCTTCGCCCCTTGCGGCTGGTCATAGTCTCATTTCCATTGAATACGAATTTAATAATCTTAATCGTGCCTCGCGACCAGTTACTTACCGTAATTTCGCTAATTGCGACTTTAGTTCACTTGCCAATGATCTTATTATGCAGCTTAATCTCAAATTTCTGAACTTAGTTGCACTTGAATCTACCAATCATGAATCTCACATAGATCCGAGCGAATTTGTGCAGAGCCTCACTACATTGTATGACTGTATATCGGATGCTTTAGATACTCACGCGCCTTTTCTAACCAGAAGAATTACGCATCGTTCTATCCATTGGCTTATCACCGAACTGCGAGCCAGAATTCGGGAACGTGATAAACTGTTTACTCGAGCGAAGCGATCGAAAAATTTGTTAATCTTAGAGCAGTATAGGAAGCTGCGCCGCGAAATTAAAAATGCACTAAAAATCGGGAAAAATCGCTACTTAGCTAATTTGGTGCTTCAGCAAACCAATCCGAATAAGCTTTGGTCGTGCCTCAGAAACCTAGGACTTGCCCATCTACGATCGCAATCGGCCCTAAATCATTTCACTCCATCCATACTCAATCAGTATTTTGCTCAAGTCGCATCTCATCACCCACCGTGTAATTCAGTTTCACTCGATATCATTTTACATCGGCCCTTACCAAGCACCCATCCCTCTTTTACCTTTTCTCCCACAAACTGCCAAGAAGTTCTAAACAGTCTTAATGCCATCTCACAGAAATCACGTGGGTTAAGCCCCGACCATCTCTGTTTAACTCACTTGAAACCACTCTTTCATATTATTTCCCCACACCTAACCCATATCTTTAACCTCTCATTTTCTACCGGTGTCTTCCCATCTCTTTGGAAATTATCCTATATAATGCCACTGAAGAAAACCGTTAATCCCCAAAATCCATCTGATACTCGTCTAATCGCGAACCCACCCCATCTTTCTAAGGTCATCGATGCATTAGCTACCCGGCAAATTATTTCCTTCTTGGAGAATAACCAACCGCTTCATCCTATGCAATGTGGATTTCGTAGGTTTCATAGCACACAATCAGCTTTGCTATACCTATTAGATGACATTAGATCGGGTATCGACAGAGGCTGCATCACCATCCTAGTTCTGTTTGATTTTTCGAAGGCCTTCGATTCCCTTAGTCATACAGTCATCCTGGCATGTTTACGTGACCTTGGTTTTGAGGACTCTGCGCTCAAATGGATGCACTCATTCCTGTCGGGTCGATCTCAATCGATCATTGGATTGGATGGACAAGCATCCCAGCAAGAGTACACTACATCCGGAGTTCCGCAAGGCACTAGTCTCGGACCGATTCTCTTCATCACCGTCATCAACTCACTTTTTTTCAGACTCCGTTACTGTCAAGATACTACCATCATCTTCGCTGATAACACCCAGTTCTATCTATCTACCCCAATTAGTCGACTTAGTGAAACTATTAGGTGTATAAACGCCGATATTGTAGAATTGGTCAGGTGGTCGCAAGATTATGGGCTTACGCTTAACACCCGTAAAACGCAAGCCATCATCATCGGTTCTTCCCAAAATCTTGCCACAATCAAGAATCTAACCTTACCCCATATTGAAGTTGGTAATGATGTAATACCATATGCCACCGAGGTGAAGGATCTGGGCGTCATAATTGCGGCAGACTTATCATGGAATAAGCATGTTAATTCCATCTCATCTAAAATTCATAATGTCATTTACCGATTAAAATATCGCGGATCATTCCTCCCACCTTCTATAAAATTATCACTTGTAAACTTACTAGTCATCCCACATCTTGATTATGCCACGCTCGTCACTGCTGATCTGTCGGGCTACCTTAACACCAAACTACAACGCTTACAGAACATTGCTCTCAGGTTCATCTATCGACTACGACGTGATGGTAGTCTTACTCACCAGATCATCACTACTAACCAGCCGTCATATCTGTCATCCAGATTCATTCCAATTGATAATTTGTTACGCCGTTCAACACGTGTTCAATCCTCCCGATATATGCTACCAACCCCTCGTACAAACATCTTTGCACATTCTTTCTGGATAACTGCTATTCAATTCTGGAATTCATTACCACGTCACCTGCAAAACATTTCATCGCCAGCTTCCTTTCGATTGCATCTTCACACATTCCTAGCGATGGCAGACCAAGCTTAGTGCTTAAATTCCGTACAATTGTGTAAGCTAGGCAACGAAATTCTTTTAATTCTATTAAATGGTTTTAAAATAGTTAATGCGTTCGATTACAAAACTCTACTATTGTTATTCGTACTCTTTTTCGAGAGAAATATAGATATAAGTATCCAATTATGTAAATACTCATCCTGGCCGCCCCATTGTAACGGCAGGATGCATTGTGGTTTGTCCACGGCTCTTAGAGGCCAGGACAATAATAAACTTGTTGTCAGTCAGTCTCTCTCTCTCTCTCTCTCTCTCTCTCTCTCTCTCTCTCTCTCTCTCTCTCTCTCTCTCTCTCTCTATCTATCTATCTCTATCTATCTATCTATCTATCTTTCTGTGAATGAAATTCATTCTGAAAACCCAATAAGTACAAGCGTAAATGTATTTTAATACTAACTATTGGTATACCTCTTGATTCGAAATTGTATATAGCGTAACCGACATGACTATTTAATTACGTTTACAATGATGATTTGGATAATCACACTGCACGAAACGTTGTAGTATTTGACAGATTCTTGGTACTTCCAGATTGTAATCGTAATTAGTTAACTAAGTTATTCACGTACGAATACTATTCTTATATGTAGGTATTTTGTTAAATATATTGGCATAAGCAGAATGTCCTCCTATCCATCACACTTGGTGTAATAGAAAAAGACACAAGGCATCATATCAATAAATAATTTTCATATTAATAAATTTACCTTCAAAAACTTCTCATGCTTTCACATGATCCACTAAAAATTCATATTATTATTATTAATATTGAAGCGTTTATAGAACTGATGTTTTCATACATTATCACTTTAAAAGACTGCTACCGTATATGAAATAAAAGACCAAACAACAATTCAACATAAAGACATGCATAGATTAATTCTCTTTAAATGTGCGCATGTGATTCCGTAAAACATTAGTCATTTTGAGAGGAAAAGTGAAAAATTCTCAATGACCTGTCATCATTAATTTCAGTTGTATAATTTTTGCATATTATAACACGCACAGATTTATAATATTTGCAGACTGTACGTCAGTCTTTTCATTATCACGTTTAGACTGAAATGTGCCTCAAAATTGACTCTTGCCCGTCATTAATTATAGGTATCTAGTACATCGGAGCTTTGAAATATCTTTACAATATTTTGTATATTTTCTTAAATCTGAATGCATTCACGCTACTGATGACAATAATGCTTCTTTAGTTTCATCTTGTCCAAAGGTGCAAACGCAACAAATTGATATCAGTACCATCGCCAGTGTCTGAAATATCTTACCCACACCTATCAAGGAGATTTCGTAAATTATAGGCAAAAGTATTCACAGTTATTAATATGATTCTTTATAAGTCATAAGATCGGTAAGTATATAATTCCTTATCCTACATTTAATTCCTCACAATATTAAATATGTACCATTCAAAATATCGTGTTTTATTTTTGCTTATTGCATCTTGTAATATATCTGCTCGCACTTTCTATATTGCATTCCTTAATTTTAATATTAATATGTTTTTTAATAGTATATATTTTAATAGTAATACTGGTCCTACTGTCTTATTTCATACTGTGCACACTTAAACGAGTAGAAACAGGAATCATATGTATTTTTTAAAGTTACGTTCTAGCTGCTCAAGACATTAATTAAACCCTTACTAATAGACACATTATTACTTTCCCACTATTACATTATACGCTCACTAATATTCTCCTAACATCATACATCTCAATCGTAATATTCACTTTCAAATTTTCCATTTATATCTTAGTAGCTTTCTTATATTATAAGTATATTTCGTATCGTCTCTAGTACAATTCCTCACACTATTAATATTCCTTAACTTCATTTATATATTTTGAATATTCCCATAGCAAATACCTTTCGACTCTGGCGTAATCGTGTAATATTCATATTTTAAAGATAAAAATTACAGTTACTGCAGATATTGACGACCACCTTACTTATCCTTCAGACTAAAAATCAAAGCACATAATTTCCGTTATTTCGGCCGTCGAAGACTTGGTTCTTTTTTTGGTTTACGGCATTCTGTGAGTTGATCAATTAATGTATAATACTTCATTTATTTGACATTTACATTATTGCTCTTTCACACACAAAAGGTATCATAAATTTCTGCACATTTGCTGACACGATTGCAAAATCATGCTTAAATATTATGATTTTTATAGGTTGTTCAATTTATGATTGAGAGAGAAAATGCGATGAAGGGAGAGGGGGAGAGAGAGAACAGCAATATGTGTGCATGGGACTGCAATGATGAACGATTTCGCATTTAATACTTATACGAAAAGTAGATAATCGTTGATAAAGTAGGTGATCGTTTAGCATAAAAGCACATTAAGATGCAGAACCAAAATGAAGTACATTTTACGGAAACAGCAAAAATACATCTCCCAATGGTGTGACAGGGTGTCACCGGACGAGGTGTTCGGGATTTGATACTGCCACGTTGCAGTTGGCTATGCCGCCCATTGGTGCTTGCCACGTTGCCCTTCTTCCAGGTTGCCACTGTCACACCCCGATACACGAAGAGTAGTAGGGCGTATTCTTGCCTCCTATTCCAGTGTTCCATCATCCTTCGTCAGTGGGAGGGGGGGGCTGTTTCCCTCACTCGACGTCGCTCTGTCTTTCTCTCGCTTTCTACAGTCCTCTCTTAGATAGCCATGAGACCATAAGGACTGGCCCCTCTCCCTCTCTTTTCTGGTCCCCCTTTTTTCGCCCGGTGCTGAGATTTTCGCCGTGTGTCCGGCGCTGTTATCACGAAGGGACACTTCTCATCCGGCCTTCCGAGCGAACATTTTCGAAAATGTCGAGCAAAAAGAAAAGTGAGAACCTGCCTAAAATCACCGTGTAATTTTCGTGTGGAGCTACGGTGTGGACGCTGTCAAGGTGCTAGTAGGTGACCGAAGACGTGAATTTCATCTTTGACGGAGGCAGTCACCGAGGAAGGAGACCTGGACCCTCGCCAACTGTCCGCGGGTCCTACTGAGACGGGTCGCAGGCTTCAGGACCCTGTCTAGCTGGTGGGTTCGACCTCGTCACGATTGCCGACGGCCCATCAAAAGGGATCGACGCCATCCTAGGTCTCGGTGAGTTTAGATCTAAACCCCCCCCCCCCCCCCCAATACTTGTGTAACCTCTCGAAGGAAACAGCGACTTCGCGTACAGTGGACCCTTTTTTTGTGTGCGGGTAGTGCGGCGTTTCATTGCGGATACGTTCTTGTGTTTGCCTTCGGTCTTGCGTAAGAAGCCCGACCGTGGCGTGATTTCACGCGCCCCGCGATATTATTGTCTGCGTTAAATTTGTAAAGTAAGATTGTTATCTTTTCTGGGACAAATATATAATTCTTTCAGTACATGTTTGATTTTTGTTCTCTTTATTTACGCGACCTTCCTTTACGTCCATTTACTGGGTGGAACGGTCTCACAAATGGCATTCCTGGTGGGAAAAATCAATTCTGATTTCCCGAAACAAAAATCGTCTTTTTCGAGAAATTTGTCAATCGGTTGGGTTCGCCGAAGTTTGAGTGTTGCGAAGTATTTTTGGCGATATTTTTGTGAATTTTGCGACATTTCTGTTTAATTTGTTATATGGCAGATTCGGAACTTCCGGTCACGGGTTACCGGGGAAATCGTGCCTCCTTTCTTATGATAATTCAGTAATAAGTATATGAATAGTTTCAAGAATATTAAATTAGATAATTTGAATATGTTCCTCGTCTTTCTTTCCCGTTCCCCCCGGTTCACCGAACTTTCCCCTCTTCTTTTTTACTTGCGCGTCACATTGTTGGAGATTCCGGTTCTGGGAATTTCCAATTTACTACTTTTGAGTCTCGTAAGGAAATTGCTTTTTTTTTGTAAGTTGCTCTTTTTAAAAAAGAAAGATATTAGTTGAAAATAGTTGTTTTTCAAGTATTATTTACAACATAGTTGTTTTTCAAATATTAGTTAAACATAGTTGTTTGTTTACTCGCGCAAATGATACCTTATTCAAATTCCCTTATCGATACCAATTAGTGACTTTGTTTTTTTTTTCAAATCTTTTCCTTTGAGACGCGTGTTTTGAAAATTGGCTTAGCTTCAAGTTCTCCGAAGATTGGCCTAAGAATTTTTAAAATCTTCGGAACTATTCGAAACATAAAGGTAGCAATAATCCCGCAGGTAGGGACTATTGTTACATTTCGGTAACCGATTCAAAATACGCTAATCCGGTTGTTTCCACTTTCTTCCCTCTTTTCCCTGACCTCTCATTACTTTAGGATCATTTTTTGTCTTTATTTTTAGGTGCTTGCGTTTTCCCCACTCCTGGTCCTGTATCATTCCCGCATGCGGTCCCTGCTTGTACCATAATAAAAATTGGTCACAAATATTTAATGTAAGATTTCAGGTGTCAGTGTACCGTCCGGGAAAATTTTCGAATGCGACATTCAAACGTCTATTTTATATTTTTTAGGTCTCGACCCGAGAGTATATAAAATCATATGGTCGGTCTAAAGTCTCTCCCGATTCAAGGTTGCCTAAACTCCTGACGCGACGTAGAAAATCGTGTCACACCGAACCCGGGGATTTTCACGCTTTGAAGGACTTGTCGTTTTATTTATTTTTTTGTTTTGTTGCATTTGATTTTGCGTTTGTTCTTTTTATTCTTTTGTTTTTCCCTACTCCACTTTTCGGGTTTTCTTGCTTTTTCTTTATTTTATCATTCCCTCCCTCGTACTCGTGTGCCATACGATGGACCCCTACTGCACATCGCCTATTCCCCCTTCACTTTCCCCTATTCTCATCTCAACCGTGGGAACTCCTACGACTACTTCGGTCAGCGTTGCCATCACCTTGCCGCGCTATCCTCCACCTCGGCCGTAACGTACGTGTCTCCGTCGAACGTTGCGGTGAGGCGTGTAGCAAATGCGGCCCAGATCGACGCGATTCGTAGAGAAATCGATGCCATCGTTGACCTCCGTAACCTTATAGGTAGGTGTGACCGGGCCCGGATCAGATTTCCGGCCCGATGGAGGCCATACGTGACAGGCTAGTGCGAAACACACTGTTGCAGAGGTTTCCTGACACCGAGGTCGGCTGGGACCCAATAATAGAATCCCGACATCCCGGCCATGTAACCCAAAACTTTCTTTCAGACCCATCTTTCTTCTGACCAATCGCGCGCGTTCTATCGCGACCCCCTCACCTTCGCCGAAAGAACTGCGGACTTTTCAACCACGGGGTCAATTCCCCCCTCAGGAGATTTCGGCGGAAATAATGCACCCTTCGCTGATCCTAGCGTAACTGATACCTCCTCAGCTCCGGGTGACGTCCTGCCTAGTTCGCAGTATACGTCCTCGCATTGTGTTCCCCTCAGTAGCCAATCTAACCCCTTTGTTCCGGCCGTACATTTCCCCACCGATCTAACTTACAATGTTTTCGCAAACCCTTCGGGGGCCAGCACTCGTGTTGATTCCCTTGACCCTCCCAATAACCCATCGTTCATTCCGAGCTGGTCGCAATCCGGAATTCGTTGGGGCAAATCAACATTGGAGGACTCATGGGCCCCGATTTTCAGGTGAGGATGCCGAAGATTTCCTTACCAAGCTCATGGAATATAGCACCAGTCGCGACCTTGACGAAGACGATCTATTTCGAGCTCTCCCGGAGGCTTTCAAGGGCGCCGCCCTGGCCTGGTACCGGGTAGAGCGCCATAGCTGGAATAAGTACCCCGGTTTCATACGGTACTTCCGCAATGCTTATGGACACCGGAGCCCCGAGGCCAGCATCAAGAGGGAGATCGCCCTTCGCACCAAGGGTCCCGATGAACCGGTGCCAGAATACATCGTGGCGTTACGAAGTTTGTTCCGGCTGCTCTCGTTGCCCCCGTCAGTCGACGAACAGCTGGACATCTGCGTCCAAAACCTTCGCCCTGGCATCACAAAACATATCCGTCGGGAGGAGGTTTCCGATTTCGCCGACCTGTTACGACTAGGACGGCAGGTAGAAAACGTCGCGACCCAAGGGAAGGCATACAGGCCCCCACCCCGGCTGCGCAATCGGCGTACCCAGCGTTCGCTTATTCGCCAAAGGCGCGCAAGCCGAAGGAAAAGTAGCGGCAGCGTCTCACGCCTCATCGGTTGTCGAGAAAAAGTGCTCACGCTCGAACTCCCCCTCACCCCCCACAGTGGTGGCGGATGCAACGGCTTACAACGGTTGATGCGTACCCCTCCAACAAATACCCCGCGATTGGACACAAGGAGGCCGCTCCCTCCGCCGCGACAACCACCCTCACCCCTACCTCTAATCCCCCAAACTCCAACCACTAGACTGCGAATTCCAACGGTGTCGGTGCCTAAGAATCGCCCCACTTCCGCGAACAACACGTCCCCACCAGCACTGCGGTCCGCTGTTTCAACTGCAAACAAACAGGACATGTGTACCGCGAGTGTTCACACCCCCATGGGTACTTTTGAAGAGTATGCGGTTACCCACGGCGTGATATCATTAACTGCCCCGTTTGCGAGCGTAAGCGCTCGGGAAACTGCTAAGGGGGGGGGGGGGCAGGATTCCCCAGGCCCCCCTGAATAGAACTGACCAAACCCTCCCCCTCAGATTCGTTCGCGTCAGTAGCGCCCATAACTTCAACCCCGATATCACTACACGATGCGGATCCCTGTCCTTTCCTAACCCTGTCGCTAAATGGAACACCGGTTCGTGCGCTCGTCGATACGGGTGCGACAAAGTCATACCTAGGTTCTGTACATTTAAGTCTCGTGGGTCCCTTCGTCAGGGGTGCAGACGAGCAAGTTCGCGTCGCCGATGGGAACCTAGTACCCCTTGCTGGGTTAGTTACTCTCCTCTTGACACTCGATGATCAAGCGGAGAATTTCGATATCCGGGTGGCCCCTCTGAATTACGAATGTGTCCTTAGAGTGGATTTCCTACGCACGCTCGGTATCAGGATGGATCTGTATAATAATTCCTGGAGCAGCCATAGGAGCGTCGCTCGTTTCCTCACCGAACGGAACATCTCTGTGGACGCATAAACGATTTTCGATTGTGTTGGGTTGATCGCTCCCTCCCAGGAGGCCCATCCCCGTCTGCAGCGACTCCTAGCCCGCTTTTACCCTCCTGGACAATCCCCCTCCCTGGACACGACCCACTTAACCCAACACAGGATCGATGTACAAAACCACCCTCCTATCCGCCAAAAAGCCCGCCTACTTTCCCCCTATATGCGCAGGATCTCTCAAGATGCAACTGATGACATGCGTCGGGAAGGTGTCATCGAGGTTGCTGAAAGCCCATGGATGAGCAACCCCGTCATCGTGCGTAAGTACAGCGGGACTTTCTGGTTCTGCGTGGATTTCCGCGATGTAAACAAGATCACGCGTAAGGACGTCTACCCCCTCCCCAGCATGGACCGGATTCTGGTTGGGCCGAGTCGTGCCCGTTGCATCACAACGCTCGACCTTAGCCAGACCTATTTCCAGGTCCCTGTCGAACCTCGGAGTCGGCCGATTACAGCGTTCGCTGTCCCGGGCCGTGGCCTATTCCAGTTTCGCCGAATACCATTCGGGCTGACGAACGATTCGGCATGGGAGCCCCATGTATTTGCGTACCTCGATGATATTATTATCGCGACGGACGATGAGGACGAGCACTTCCACTATCTGAACCTTGTCCTGGCGGAACTGCGGGATGCTGGCCTGGAACTCAACCTCGAGAAGAGTGAATTCTTTCGCGATGAAGTCAAGTACCTTGGCTTCGTCCTTAATCGGGAGGGGTTGAAGACCGACCCCGACAAAACTGCCCCGATTTTAGAATTTCCGCCCCCACTAATCTCAAACAGCTGCGTCGCTTTTTGGGAATGGAGGGATGGTATTCTCGCTTTCTCCCCAATTTTTCCTGTGATCGCGTTCCCCTAACTAGATTACTCGCGAAAAGCACCCCATGGTCCTGGGGCAATGAGCATAAGTACACGGTAACTGAAAATTAGTGCCTCGGAGTACATTGGGCGGTGAGGAAGTACCGACCGTACATCGAGGGCACTCACTTCAAGGTTATAACCGACCACAGCAGCCTTACCTGGCTGCGAAATTTGCGAGATCCCATAAGTCGATTGGCCCGCTGTTTCTTGGCCATGCAGGGCTATGACATGAAAATAGAACACCGCGCCGGTGATCTTTATGTCGTGCCCGTCGCTCTATCCTCGATGTATGAGAACGTCCTGTGTGCGATAGGAGAATCCGAGGGTAGGTGGTATGTAGAGAAAATGGAAAATATTAGAAATTTCCCATTTAAATACCCGAATTGGCGGATAGAAGATGATAGAATTTACCATCATAAACCCCACCCCATTACCGAGCCCGCCCTAACCGATCTGGACGCGTGGAAACTCGTTTTACCAGCTGAATCCCGTCCCCGCGCCCTGAGGGACGCTCACGATTGTCCACAAGCCAGACACCTCGGCATGGACAAGACGTACCACCGCATAACACAGGACTTTCTTATGGTCCGGCATCTTCCAGGATGTTGCGCGCTTCGTAGGACGCTGCCCTTCGTGCCAACAGCAAAAGGTTTCACAGCAGGCTCCCCCTGGATTTATGACTGAGCGGACCACCGAAGGTCCTTGGGTTACGGTAAGCTCCGACATAATGGGGCCATTCCCCCAAGCAAACGGCAGAATCAGTTCCTGGTAGTATTCCAGGACATGTTTACCAAATATGTCGAGGTCAAACCACGTCGCGCGGCCACCGAATCCCCCATCATGACCGCATTCGACAACTTAGTTATAAATCGATGGGGCTGCCCCCGATATTTTCTCACGGACAATGCCAGTCAATACGACGATAAGTGCATTCTCTCCCACCTAGAAGAATTAGGTATCACCCCCACCCCAATTCCCCCGTACCACGCCCAGGCGAACCCAGTCGAACGAGCCAATCGCACTCTAAAGACGATGATGCGCTAATTTGTGTGGCATGACCACCGCGACTGGGACGTGCACCTTCCTGAATTAGCGTTTGCCATGAACACCGTCGTACAATCTCTTACTTCCTTTTTAAATTACTTTCTCTCCCCACCGACTCGACGTTATGGAACGATCGGATGAAGCGATTGCCGTTGATCCACGATTGGGTCCAACGAAATCTAGAACTGGCAGCGAAACGCCACGCCAGATACTACACTTGAATGTTGTTTATTTAAGGTGTCTTCCCTCCCTTGCGGGTTTAAGGCACCCCCCCCCCCCCCACGGGGGAATGGGGCCAAATTTTAGTGATGCGCCAGCACCGCTGGTTGTGCACACTTGAAAAAGATATACAACAAGTCAGCTACCACATTATTAGCAACAAGCTGCCTGCCTTGATGCTTCTGTTGGTTCAGAGAACCTTTCTAACGTTGCCACGGCCCGCTAGAGGCCAACCCTTTCTGCGGTTACTGCCTGAACGGACACGGCACGCCTCACAGTGGTCACTTTAATAAATCTCAAATTTTTTTTTTCAAAAATACGCGCGAGGGTTAAAATCAAAACCAATCGTAACAAATTTTTTTTTAAATTCTCGTTATAAATTGTCCTTCAACGAGTCGGTGCCAAAAAATCGATATAAACAAATATAACATTATAAAAGTGAATAACATTTGTTATTTTTTTATTTGCAACATGTTTATAACACAAGTTTATAAGAACTATGTCTTTTTTTACATATAATTTAACTTGGAAATTGTTATGCGGGGGTTTCTAAGATCGCTGATCACGAAATAAGAGTCATAATTCAGAAATTCAAAATGGCGGATCCGATATGGCCGACCTGATTTGGAAAAAATACGCAAATGACAATAAAATGTCTATCTTGGGGGTTTTCAAGGTTGCTGATTACGAAATTCAGATAATAAAATAGAAATTCAAAATGGCAAATTCAATATGGCGGGCACGATTTGTGAAAAATATGAAAAGAATAATAAAATGAGGTGTCTGGAGGTTTTCGACGCTGCTAGCTTAGAAAGTGTAGCTATAGAATGGAAATTACACTCTGTGAAGCATTTAGAGAAAACAACGCAGAAATTGATCATTTAAATTTCATTGATTAAACAATGATAATAGATTCTTCAAAAACAAACTTAATGCGTTGTGCAAAATTGCAATATTATTTACCTGGAATTAATTATATGTTAATTATATGTAATATAGTACAATTTATGCAATACAATTTGTAGAGAATAACTGCAGAAAAATAATTACGTTAACAAAAATATTATCACATATACAGGGTGTCCGGGAACTGACTAACTATATTTTGGATATAGATTCTACGCGACATTTTGAGCAAAAAGGTCCGGTACAAAAATTGGATCTGAGGCTCAGTATTCGAGTGGCGAGCCATTGAAGTTTCGAAAAAAAATCGTTTTTTTTTGTAATAACTCGGGTGTTTTTGAAGTTATCTTAACGAGTCGGTGTGCATATTAATAGTAGTTTTCGATACAAGTACGTAAAAAAAATGTACGCACATGTGCCGAACAATATTTTTTGTTACAAGTGTGTGTAAAGTGCGTCAGAAGAAATGAAAGAATGCGTAAAAGTAGCACTTTACGCACAATGTAACAAAAATATATTTTCAATCTCTACAAATCATCTCCGAGGCTCATTGATCTGCAATGAATATTTCTCTTGTAATAGCCATAAAAAGGAAAAAAATGCCAATTTTTGCAGTTTTTCGCGTGTAACTCATTTCGCTAAATAGCTAACGAAATATCATACAGGAGGAAGTTGTAGACCTTGAAATAACGAACAATTTCCCCCTATGACTATCTGATTCGATAAAAATTGAGCCTACGAGGAGCCTCTTAAACTCACGGAATTGGCGAACGGCTTAGTATTCGCAAACGCGTTTTTTAGTCACCATCCATCATCGACTTCAGCGTTACCCGATGTGCACCACGTGAAGGTAGCCGATTGGGTTTTGCCCATCATATGGTCCTGAAAAGGACCGTTTATATTTCGTCATGTTTTGTACATGTGCCTGTTAATGTATTAAGCGGTAGGCCTTCATGTTAGCAACATATTCTTGGCAGCTTCAGAGAGATCTTTAACTTTTCGCTTTTCTATATGTCTGCTGCGACTAACAAAAGGATCTGAAGCTATCAACATGTAATGAATAACATCTTCGTTTGATGCCGTACGACTGAACATTCTACTACATGATAATCGGGCCTGCCGAAAATGCTTGTTGTTTGCTTCTTGACATTCTTCAGAATAGCATCCAATTG
This sequence comes from Trichopria drosophilae, assembly GCA_030407085.1. Classification (NCBI taxonomy): domain Eukaryota; kingdom Metazoa; phylum Arthropoda; class Insecta; order Hymenoptera; family Diapriidae; genus Trichopria; species Trichopria drosophilae. Next base: position 134,207,858 of record CM059582.1, read on the forward strand.
GTAACGGGAATGTCCGTATGATGTCGCTTCCGTGAATGAAGATTTTATGTACTGCAGGTGGCATATTGTACCAAGGATACAAGCTGATGCACAATCTTGCTGTATCTAAAGCGTAACTTTTGAAAGCATCACAATCTACAGCTTTCCCGCTTGTCATAACTTGTAACACAGCATGAAAGCGATTTAATAAATGTTCATCTAAGCCTGTGATTTCAGCTACGGAGTGAGCATTTTCGAAGAATGCACGAGCCACATTACCCGTGTTCGTTGTGCCCCAACCTTGTTTCACAACATCAACTGTAATACCCAACTTCGATAGCCCGATCTGAATCCTTTGTTTGAATTCAGCTTTACACTTCTTTTCTTCATCATACCTAGCGGCACTAGATTCGATGCCCATATTATATGAAACGTGAAGTAAATACTCTAAGCAACGAATCCACGCATGTAAAGTTGACATCCCAAACTTGAACGACTGTTTATCAGGTGAGAGAGTAAATACATACTCTAAGTCATTTGCTTGTGATGGTCCTACGTGACAAATATTGCAACGCGAAGATGCTCTTTCGCCAGTCAGGATGCTACATACATTGCCATCGATCATTGTACATTCGAAGTCAAAGTTGATCTTGAATGTCTTATCGTCAATATTGATGTCGTATGTTTGTAATTTATCCAACTGTGAATTGTAGTGGTTATAAATTGTTTTAACCACATCTTCCGTCTCCTTCGTGAATACAAAAAATAATGGCCGACAAAAAAGAACTGATGATGGCGTTTTGTTCTCCCAAATAATGTCATCAGCATCGCTTACTAAACGCAACGGGGTAATAGATCCTATAAATACGGATTTGTCGGAGTAATACGCAATTTTTTTGTTTAAATTAGAGTCAGAATCGAAAAAGAAATGCGTGTTTTCAGAATCCGACCATTTCTGACGAGTCATTTGTTGTCCAGATGCGCCATCCATTCCCCACTTTCCATACAGTTTCAACTTACAATTCTGCAATTGTTCCTCAGTATCCTTCTTTACACTTCTAATTATCTTTTCCGTTGTATGTTTTAGTAAGGAAATGATGTCAACTTTCGCTCCATACTGCGTTACTTGCACCTCATCTGGATAACAAGTAGCTTTATAAGCCATGAGCTTTCGGTAAGAAGGGTATGATCTTCCGCCATGAATCTGCTTGCTATGATATTTCAGTTTTTGATATTTTCGTTTCGTAAGCGTTAAATCCATGTACATAGCTAACACATTAGCAATGTATGCCTGTTGATCATTATAATGATCATCATCATACTCACCTTCATCGTCATCGTCATCATCATCATCACAATTATCATCGTCATCAGCATCACCATCTATATCACCACCCTGCTCATCGTCATGAGCGCACTCACCATCCGCATTATGGACATCATTATTATCATCGTCATTGTGAACAATGTCATCCTCATCCGGCTGATCAGTATCATAAAAATCATTACGATCTATCTCACTTTGTTTATTTTTAAATTTAAGAGCCATTGATAACTCTTCTTTGCTGTAAGAGGAAGCGAGTTCGGTAATTCGTCTGCGTTTTGTACTGTAGGTTCCCTCCTCAAAGCTTATAATTGGTCGCCCTCTTTTATAAATGTTCGAATCGTTTAATTCAAATCCTTCATTTTCGGAAAGTGCGCGACTCTCCTCTGCACTATTCCGAAAAGGAATCTGAAATTCTTTTTGCAAGAAGTCGGCATGGTAAGTCAAAAACACATGTTTCGTTCTTCTAGCCTGTGCCCATTTTTTATTGTAATTTGGCAAGAAAGTTTTCCGTAAGTAGCTTTTGAATTTGTTCATTTGACTGTCAGAAAATAATATACCTTCGGATTTGAAATGTTCTATAATAAAATTTATTCGGCTTTTACTATCATTAACTGAGCAGTTCCAAATTATTTCACATAGTGTTCCACATCTTACTTTAAAGTCCATTGTTTCGTAAATTAAACCTCCCCTTACTTTGATACATATATATATTAGCCAATAAAATGACCGAAACGAAACTTATCAATAAATAATATTAGCAGGTTATATGTGGTACAAGATGGCAATCTCTCTTATATATTAAAAGAAAATTCACTTCTCTCGCGGGCGCGAAAAGCACGGTTACGGAATCTTGACGGTGACTAGCGGCAGCAAACGTAACCACGCATAAACGCGACTCAGACATCTCTGATAGAATTAATTCGTGTGTTACATACGAGCACGAACCGTCCTCGTTTCTTCCTGACTTGCAATAAAAGAAATTGATTTTGCAAATTAATATATGTGAATTTTAAGTCACTTACTTAATTAATAAGTTATGAGCAACAGGTAAGTTATTAATCATAACCGTAACGTGCAGCATACTTTTCGATTTCACGGGCTTTGCCAGTGGAGGTTATGTTAAAAAGTTTTGATGTAATTCTTAACATGTGTATATGGGTTATTCTCCAAAAACGTGCATATTTCGAGTAACAATTAAAACAAAATCGCAAAATTAATATTATAGAGTATTTAGTTATTATTTTCTATATTCTGAATAGTATCCAATTACATTGATATATATAACCACGTCATATAATAAATTTGCCGGAGATTACAGATGTATGGTTCTAATAATATCGCGACAATCAATAATTTATTTTTAAAAAGCACTTATATCTCCAAATAAATTACAGAAACATAATTAATATTTCTGTGTGACTGGCTGAATCAAATTCAAATTACGAGCAAATTCAAAACCTCAAAGGACTGCGTCTAAATGCACGCAAAGCATAGCTATTATTTATAACCAACATATATATAACCTGGACAAAGATCGTACGGTGGAATATTGTAGACGGCATATTTGCAAAAACACAATCACATGCATTACATCTTCCAGAGTATGTAGTGTGTGAGACAAACAGACGTAATGTAAATTTTCTAAATTTTCCCAAAACAATGGGACATTTTTACCACTACTCATATTTTGTCATATAAACAGACTTTTCGATTTTGTTAGCATTGGAATATATTTACGAAACTAAACTATTATAGTTATATATGGGCTGCAATTTTTTTTCTTTTTAATTTAATTTCGAAAAAATATATTAACTCATTTCACTCACTTATAGTTATTAAATTTGATGTAATGTTGATAACACAAATTATAAGTAAAAATAATGTATAACATTCAGTAAAATCTTTGAGAAATCACAATTATGTAAATTCCGGTTCCACGAAAATAAAAACAAGGGAAAAGATTTAAAAGCGATTTTTGCCAATATTATTTGTGAGAATCGGAACAAGATGTATGAAAATGATGCTTTTTTAGTTAAACTTTCGGCTAGTAAAGTTAAACAAATTCCTTAAATCACTTACTGTATATCCATAACAAATGCCAGATGCTGACAAGTTCTACGAGGAAAACTGTGAAAATCGCGTTTTTCGAAATAATGTCAAATTTTTCGAAGGTATAGAAAATAAAAGAATGTTCTTTTGCTTTTGATACGATTAAACTTAAAGATGAAAAACGTCTGTGCAATGTTCCACATTTTTATCAATAATAATTTTGAAGTCGCATTAAATGGGATAGTAAAAGTTACCTGCTTCCATGAAATCACCCATGTACTACATTTATTGGAATATAGTACAATTAATGCAATACAATTTGTCGGGAATAACTACAGAAAATTAATTAATTTTACAAAAATATTATCACACACACACACATATATATATATATATATATATACTGCTTTTAGGGTGCACACGGATAATCGAATTATTTGGTCACATATTCCAGGTAAATACTATTGCAATTTTGCATAACGCATTAAGTTTGGTTTTGAAGAATCTATTTTGATTGTTTAATCAATGAAATTTGAATGATCAATTTCTGCGTTGTTGTCTCTAAATGCTTCACAGAGTGTAATTTCCATCCTATAGCCACACTTTCTAAGCTAGCAGCGTCGAAAACCTCCAGATACCTCATTTTATTATTCTTTTCATATTTTTCACAAATCGTGCCCGCCATATTGAATTTGCCATTTTGAATTTCTATTTTATTATCTGAATTTCGTAATCAGCAACCTTGAAAACCCCCAAGATAGACATTTTATTGTCATTTGCGTATTTTTTCCAAATCAGGTCGGCCATATCGGATCCGCCATTTTGAATTTCTGAATTATGACTCTTATTTCGTGATCAGCGACCTTAGAAACCCCCGCATAACAATTTCCAAGTTAAATTATATGTAAAAAAAGACATAGTTCTTATAAACTTGTGTTATAAACATGTTGCAAATAAAAAAATAACAAATGTTATTCACTTTTATAATGTTATATTTGTTTATATCGATTTTTTGGCACCGACTCGTTGAAGGACAATTTATAACGAGAATTTAAAAAAAAAATTTGTTACGATTGGTTTTGATTTTAACCCTCGCGCGTATTTTTGAAAAAAAAAAAATTGAGATTTATTAAAGTGACCACTGTGCGCCGTAGCGCTCCCCCGTGTGGAACCCGCCGGCAGGGGCTTGACACCGCACCCTAGCTCCCCAGTACGGTGGGTCTCTCGAGTCGTTTCACGATCAGGCATTCGTCGGCACAGACCAGCCGAACGATCGGGTCCGTGAGGTCGTCAATTCTCAAAACTTGCTAAGAGAAGCGGATCTTTCAAAAGCATTGCTCCTCTTCGAGCTCGGGCACTTCGACCCCTCACTCTTCCACAAAAATTGTGGACGGAGATAACCCGCTCCGCTCTCTTCCACAAGTCCCCTGCGGGGGCCAGATACTACAATAGGAACCGCCGCGAGATGGAGTACCAAGCCAGTGACCTCGTCATGCGCCGCGCGCGGTTCCTTTCTCCCGTACCCAGAAATTCGCCGCGAAGCTGGCACCTCGGTTCAGTGGACCCCACCGTATCACCCGAGTCATATCCCCCCTGGTCTACGGGCTCGAAGATCCGAACAGTCGTCGCAACCCGCGCGCGCACGTCAAGGACCTTAAACCCTACAACGCGCCGCCAACCCCCGAAGGAGGGGTACCCGAACTGTCAATCCCTCTACCTGCGGAAAATCCGGTGCGCCCTGGCACCACGACCCCCAGCCCCTCCTCTACCTCGACGGAGAGGACGGCCACGAAAACAATCTGAAACCCGTAATTGCTCCACCCCCCCCCCCCCCCCCCGGATAGAAATATTCCTCAGATTGAACCTGCAGTACGTCGACGTGGTCGACCTCCAATTCATCCGCGTAACGCCTCGCAAGTTTTTGTGAAAGTGATCGTCAGTGTACCGGAAGCGCCAAGGCGTCTTGCCCGAGGGCAACGGTTACCGGCCATGCCTGCGCCGTTAACCGAACGGCGACCAGGCCTTCATCCGCGCCGCGTATAGATTGCTGCACTGACGCCAGAAGGTTCAAAGTTGCCTCCATTTACTTGAAGGCATAAAATGAAACCCCGTTGGAAATTACGTACGGTGCTCAGAAGAGTTGTTCTTGGAATGACAGCACCTGCTTGGCGAATGCTATCTTGAAAATTCTCTCTTGTTGTGTGCTGCTGTTCATAAACGACATATTTCAAATAGTTGATAAAATCTTGATCATTTTCATTCATGTGTAATGCCCATTGACAAAAAACAATTCGCTGTTGAAAATGATGATACTGTAATTCCTGAACTAATGTTATGTGATAAGCATGATATTTCAGGGCTTTAAGAATTCTTAAGAATGTTTTCCGAGGCATACCAATTTCTCTTTCAACTCGGCGACTGCTGATATGAGGATCAAGGTGAACAATCGCAAGAACTTTGACAACACGAGCATCATTTTCGTCGTATACGACGCGAATTAAGTCGCAACGAATAAGTTAACCAACTTATTGCCCTGTGATCTGGGTGTCGTCTGTCGGGAATGCGTTCAGCGTAAAGTCTAGACGCAGCTCGATAATTATTCTGACATTCGCCTAATGTCATTGTCATATTGACAATGTCATTGGGTTGATAGTCAGCCATTTTAGAGCAGTTCTTCACCTTCAATTTGGTGATAAATTAATAATCCAAACCTCAAACACTCATGAAAACGAGAAAAGTTGAAAAACAGCCGAAACTGAATTACTAATTCTCTTTTTTATGATAAATGGCTGAAATTATATTGTTAATTTATTTCTTTTATTTTCAAAAACCGGAATCCGTGTAATAATCAAATTGATGTAAAACTTGAATTACATTATTACGGAGCTGCTTAAAGTTGTTCTTTGCCTTAACAAAATGTACATATGCATGTAGATAATGCAACGAGAATCGAAATGTTACAATGTTTTAAAGAAGAAGAAGAATTGACGAATTGTTAAATCTTCTTTTTTAACTACGAAAAATGAATTTGATCTAATAATCACGAGACATGTAAGTATTAAGAATTTATAGTATTAATTTTTTTCGCAGTCACTATGGAGTCGTCGTGTTTAATTCGATATCAGTTACGAATTGACTTATAGTTATTGGTCTGATTATCGTTACGGACTCGTTTTGGATCATTGGTTGTGTTATGGGTTAGGTAATTGGTACGGCACTTGCACATGCGCAGTGGTGAAATACGACGCCTACATATGAGCAGTATGGAATACGCGACTTATGAATGCGCAGTAGTGAAGTACAACACTTACGCATGCGCACTAGCGACATACAACACTTACGCATGCGCACTAGCGACATACAACACTTACGCATGCGCAGTAGTGAAATACAACACTTACAAATGCGCGGCAGTCAAAAAAATCACGTTGACCTTGAAATAACCTTCAAAATCGAGTTCAAAGTCATGAGTACGGTATCGGAAGGTGACCCTCACTGTTCCCTTCAACTTTTCTGTAAACCAATTTTACGTAATCGGCTCAGGTTCAAACAAAACAAGCGTAGGGAGTTTCAATTGGTAAATTTGATCTTCGGTCGACCTTGCGATAATTTTGATAAATATCAGTCTTAACGTAAAATTTTCCGCTCTTTTCAAATCCGGAGTCAAAAATAGGCGTTCCCATTTAAAAAAATCACGTTGACCTTTAAATAACCTTCAAAATCGAGTTCAAGGTCAAAACTCAATGATACCATTGTTTGAGCCCCTCCAGCCCCTTCAACTTTTGTCTAGACTATTTTTCTCTATCTTGCTTAGATTCCAATATGTTTCGGTGGGGCGATTAAAATGGCCCACCCTGTATATTAGGAACCCAATTACATCAAAATCACTCTACGATACATTTGGCATAGTTTTATATTGGACGTTGCAATTCAGAAATTTAGATCGAAATGACGATCTTTTCGAGTTTATTTAATATCAAATAAATACAAAACAGCACCTTTGACAGGTGTTCTGGGGAACATCGTCTTTCTCTAGATGTCCGTAAGAACATCGCGCCTTTGTAAATGTTCAAAGAAAACTAATACGAACAGACTCGATGTTTGAAATGTGAAAGGCGGCAATATCACCAATATTACGATATTTTATGGTGGCGTGGAAATAAGTAGCGATAGGCCTCGAGGAGACGTAATACTTTTGAATCTTAATTTGTTTTGATTTTGAACCTCCTTTTCGAATTTGCAAAGCCACTTTCACACTAGGCTCGCCTTCGGATGGGAAATAACTTATGTGGTTCCGAGCACGAGGAATCGGAGTTAGACTCCGATTTTTTATATGTGCTGGTCTCCTGGCGAATGAGAAGTTCGGGGTTTCGGAGCGCGACATGTTTTGGTTCGCATTAAGCTCACTCTCTAAGATGGACAGTAACCTGATAGGTGCTTGTGACCTGTGGCGATGAGAAGTCTAAAGAATCTGGGCGCGAACTAATCGAATTTGGAAACGATTCATTTTGTCGAAAACCTTGAAGCAAATTGGAAAAGAAATCGTTGGATTTGAATTTTATCGATTGGTTGTTTGAAAGTGAAGATCTGCAAAGCGGAACTTCTTTTGTTCTTTACGAAACTTCCGGAGCGCTCCTGGAGGCCGGTCAGTCGCATTTTGGCGGGGAAAGCGAACGCATCTCCGGAGGAAAATGGCCGGTATTCGCGAAATGTTCAAGTCGTTCCGACGATATTGCCGCCGAGACATCTGCTTCGAGCGAATAAAGTTTTAGTTTTGGACAGAAAAGGTTCGTGTCGTCGCAAATCACGTCAAAATAGTTTTGGAGAAATAAATTTCCAGTTTTCTTGAAACACCGCCGGAGTTTTATTTCGTCCCTTGTTGTTACAATTAATACGATTATTTTATCAATCGACGGAGACGATAATTGAAATGTTTGTATTGCTAGCTGCCTTAACTTTCGTTTTGTGAATTTTATAAACGCTGCACGTGACATGGAATGATTCGGTTAAACATATATGGCGCCAGCAGAGGCGCGCAACTTGTAAATAAATAATTGTTATAGTTGGATGCTTGAGATGTGGTGATTTACACATTGTCATGGCGCAATGTGTCTGTACTGATTGTGAAGCTACGTGGTTGCTGAGTGCGAATTTGTCGATGATGTTCCTTAAGCGGGCAACCCTTTAGCATGGTATATGTTCTCTTCTGACTTTATGATCACTAAGTTTGCTTTTGTTTTTTATATTAATTAAGTAATATTGTAGTAGTTAGTGAATCTACCTGCTTTGCCTTTTTTACTGACTTTGGACATAAATACTGATGATGACGACAGAACGGTGATATTGAAATGTCACATGATATTGTTGTGAATTTCAATATATGGGGCATTCCACGCCAAATGTGCAACTTTTTTTTCATATTTTTTTTTTCTGATCTAACTAGTCACTTAACTTTAAGACATAAAAATGAAGCACTTTGGACCATATATAATAATAAAATATCGCTTGTATGAAATATTATAGAACTCTTTGCATTAAATAAAAATTTCGACTTTAATTTTTATAAATGATTTAAGCTCCAAAATATTAGTATAAAAAATTAATACAATACATGGTTTCTGTAGAATTTTGATCAAGCTTTCGTATAAAAATATTTATTTTTATGAATTATTACAGAAAGACATACAAAAATCGTTTCGAAGTGTTTAATTTAAATTTTACAATAGATCCACCGTTTTTAAAAATCTGAAAAAATTCATAAAAAAACCTCTGTTTGGTACATTTCTAACAGCATATTAAACATCTTGGGCTGTGACTATTTTAAATGCTCATTATCGATTTGAATTTAATAGCAAAAAATTAAGGCCCCTCAATTGCATGTAAAGCTATACAACACAGGGGCCTTCTTTCTCGAAAACTTAAAGTTAATTATCTTCGTCAATTTTGATCGTAGAATAATTTTTTTTTTTAATTTTAAAGGGAATTTCATGCTCTACACGACTTATTTATCCAAATTTATATATTTTTATTTCTTACTCACAATAACTTCAAAAAAGTGCCAGTAGTATTGAAATGGTTATGTGCAATTCCCCAAGTTGGAAGTTTTAGATTTTTTTAATATTAAGTTTTGTATTGTTATCTTAATTCGATATATGTCTACGTGTTTTCTCACAAAAATATCTAACTTCGAAATGATCAGATTAGCTATGGGCTGCCGCTGCGTACCGCGAAACTTTCGCACGGTCGGGTTTACGTCTCTTCGGGGTGTGCGCGGATAGTGAACTTTTCCGCCACTAGTTGCCGTCAGAGCGTTCGTGCATATTTTTGGTTCTCTCTACAGAAATGGGTTCTTGGATAGTCATAAGGAGGCTTGTCGGTACTCCCTGACACGATACCTTGTTAGCTATTATATACGACGTATATTCTGAAAGGTAAATAAAAGGTTAAAAAGTTATATGCTCAGATTTATCATTATAAATGAAAATATAATATTGCTGTAAATTTGTATTTTATAGTAATTCACTGAATTCAGGTATAAATCTATAAAAGTATGCCTTCTTTCACAGATCGTTGTTGAAATCCTTTTCATGAAGCGAAGCATAGAAAATTTCCTTCTTCTGGTATTCGTTGTATTACTGCAAGACAAAGGGAATTATTAACAAATGTTAAGGTTCCATGCTTTGCTAATTGTCGGAAGGAAATTGATAACATGTTGAAAAATCAATGTTAAGTATATAATCAAAATGTCCCTATTGAAATTCCAAGTACCATTTCTGTAGAGAGAACCAATAATATGCAGGAACGCTCTGACGGCAACTAGCGGCGGAAAAATTCACTATCCGCGCACACCCCGAAGAGACGTAAACTCGACCGTGCGAAAGTTTCGCGGTACGCGGCGGCAGCCCATAGCTAATTTGATCATTTCGAAGTTAGATATTTTTGTGAGAAAACACGTAGGCATATATCGAATTAAGATAACAATACAATGCAGCCCAGTCCCGAGGTGGAGGAGCCGAAACAGGTGTCCCGGGACAACAACGCACGAATGCCCACGGATGATTTCAGTGGACGGAGGATCTCAGGCAAGATCTTATGCGCTGCTACGAGAAGAGCTGTCCGCAACAGAGAGGCTACATGGCGCGAATGCATAGTCGGTTTGCAGTAATGCATCTCGAACTATCAGATCGCTTTTCTCAACAACAACTGAGAGATTATGTGGCCTATCCGAGGCGCATAGGTTTCGTTGTTCCCAGCTGTCAACCGGTACCGGATGGGCGGGCAATAACAACTGAGCCCGTGCGCGGTGCTGGGAGAGATGCTCCACATTATGAAAGCACGACACTCGTGTTTAGGCAAAATTTGACAACGAAAGTTCTGCCTTAGCAACGAGAAATAGACAGAGCAAATAGCCTACTTCTGGATGCTCTTCCAGATGACTGCGACCTGTGGCATATCAATTGTGCCGTTTACGAGGCTGCAAGTAATCTGGTGAATCCGCGAAATCTGACACAGATATCGGGGAGTCGGCAGATTACAAAACGCATGTCTCAATTGAACGGTAAGATTCGACTGACACGGAAACTCGCTTCCCGAATTCAGTGTGTGATCGACTATTTAACATCTGGCCGTTCATTTACGGCTAAAGTCAAGAAGTTCGCACAACAACTGCGGACGTATTATCACACACTGAACAAGCTGAAGTTGCTCAACATCAAGCAACGTTTAGCGGATAAAATTCGGGTTTTGGGCGATGCCAAAAAGAGGCTGCAAAGACGGGAAGAAGGCATTCGACAAAACTCAATATTTTGGACGAATCCTTCCAACCTCTTCGAACATCGTATCGCAGCCTCAAGCGAGTTTCCGTCGATGGCCGAAGTTGAGGAATTCTGGGGGAGCATCTACGAGAAAACATCTAGGCTTAATGCAGACACTCCAGGTATTGAAATCTTCACCGAGTTGTGCGACGAAGTCACACAACAGAGTGAAGATTGCCCACCCGTCAGTGCATTAGAGGTGAAAAATGCCATCACAGGAGCGAGGAATTTATCCTCGCCGGGCTGGGATGGAATTAACAATTATTGGTGGAAGAAGTTCACATCTGCCCATCAACACCTAACCCAGATATTCACCTCTTATATAAATGGAGACCAATCCATTCCGCACTGGCTGGTGGAGGGCCGATCGACACTGATCCCAAAATCGGGAGACTTGTCCGATCCGAAAAACCATAGACCTATCGCGTGTCTCAATACGTTATACAAATTGTTCACTAACATCTTGAACGAACGTATTGAGAAATCCGTGAAACCGGTGTGGCAACAGATAGTAGAACAACGAGGTTGCAAAATGGGTGTATCCGGCTGCAAGGACAACTTGCTTATCGACAGGTGTGTTTGTCAGGACGCAGTCCAGTACAAGCGTAACCTGTTGATAGCCTGGCTGGATTACATGAAGGCGTATGACTCAACATCGCACGAGCTTTTAAGCTTGTTGCTCAAACGCCTCCATGTCCACCCAAACATAGTGAGAATTGTAGAAGACCGGATGCCTCTTTGGAAAACACGCTTTGTCATGACATCGGGCAAGCGTCGAAACATGTCTAGACTGGTTCAATTCCAAAGAGGTGTCTATCAGGGAGATTCTCTGAGTCTTCTGCTCTTCTGCATCTCACTATTGCCTCTATCCGTTGCTCTCCGGAAATCTCAAGGGTACATGTGTGGACCGCCTGGTGAACGTGTACATAAGATCATCTTTTCTATATGGATGATCTTAAATTATACGCATCAGGCGGAGATCAATTACATCGATCTCTGAACATCGCCCTCACATACTCGAGAGATATCGGCATGGAATTCGGATTGGACAAGTGTGCAGTCGTTCATTTGCACAGAGGAAGGTCAGGCTCCCATAAAAACGATATGGAGCTCGTCAACGGAAATGTCATCCGCCACCTTTGCGCCGAAGAAGCCTACACATACCTGGGCGTACCTCAAAGGCATGTCCAGGATGTGCAGGCTGCTAAAACCACCATCATTAAGAAATACCGGCGCATTCTCCGTCAGATCTGGTCATCAGAATTGACCGGGAGAAATAAGGTGGCAGCCTCGAATATGTTGGCCGTATCACCAATGCTCTATTCATTTGGAGCACTGAAGTGGAACGTTGACGAGCTAAGGGATCTTGACCGAAGCACACCGAAGATGATTTGTGTGCAACGCAGTTTGCATCCAAGATCTTCCGTGGAACGACTGTATTTGCCCCGAAATATGGGAGGTCGTGGCCTTTTAAGCCTGGAGTATATGCATGACCGATTGGTCCTCGAGACAGCTTGCGACGTGATTAATAGAACGGAGGATCCCCTGATGATGCTAGTTCATCAGCATGAAATTCAGGGGAAGGGGACGTTTTTGTACAACGTGGCGGAACGAGCGGCGCGAAACCTCGGTCTGGTTTTCAACGTGGGACGTAGTGGTGCACAGGAGGCTGAATCAGTCATCAATCTGTGCCCAGTGCGTCTCAGGGCTAACATACGGAAGGAACAACTCCGTATGTTGGAGGGAAGGCATATCGACAAGCCATTGCATGGACAATTCTTTCGAAATGTCCAACAACTTGGCTTGTCGGCAGAGACGACCTTCTCGTTCTTAAGATCAGCCGGCTTGAAATCCGAGACCGAGGGTTTTATCTTCGCATGCCAGGATGGGGTCATGAATACCTTAGCGTATCGCCAAAACATCTTACACCAGGCGGTACAGAGTACGCTTTGTAGATTGTGTAGATGTCATGCTGAGACACTAATGCATCTTTTGGCATCATGGCGAATATATGCAGTTTCAGCATACATCGAACGTCACAATGCGGCTCTTCGAGTGCTGTATTACCATCTTCGCAGCACTTATGATATTGATACAACCCCAGTTTTGCCGTACGTCCCCACTGATATTGAATCCGTAGTCGGGAATGAGTCGTGCCGAAATATACTAGAATTACTCATTTCCAACGAGCAGGCAAATATCAGCCAATAAGCCTGACATCGTCCTTGTTGACTTCGATGACAAATCCATCTTCGTCATCAAGTTTTCTGCACCAGCAGAAACAAATATAGTCAGCAAAGAGGACGAAAAACTGATAAAATATCAGGAACTCCTGTTCGAGATTCGCAAGCTGTATCGGGGATTCAAAATCAAGCTCGTCGTGCTGATAATTGGAGTGCTGGGAGGAATGAGACCAACTTTCCTCCAAAACATCAAAAGCATTCCGGCCTGTCAAGAACATGCAAATTCCATCGCAGGCCGAATGCAGAAAGCAGTGCTGCTGGGATCTCTCCGTCTACTGAGGTCACACGAGATCCTGTAACTACTTACCCGATGATAGAGGGAGTGGTTACAGTTGCACACGAAATTACCCGGTGCAGTCTGCAGCGGAGGAGATGGATATCGGAGCCACTTTTCTGCTGCAGACTGCACACGTGGATTCTGGAGTGCCATAAATGAGTCAGCTTTACGTGCTTGCACCTCAGAGTAATCTCTAGAGAATAAATGTGTTCAAACATATTGGTTGGAACATATGCAAATTCCTCGCTTAAAATATCAGCTAACTAACGTTTCCGATATAAGATAAGTAAGATCGGGAACATAGTAAACTTGTAAGAGAAGTTTAGACTCAGAGAAATATTTCAAGTATAATAATAAATTTGAAGTGAAAATATTACCTCGATTATTTGCTAGATGTTTTTGGTATTGGTAGAATATTAGTGTGGGTATAAGGTAGATGGTCAAATAATCAATGTATACGAAATTATGTCCTTTGATTTTCAGTCTTAATTATTAGTAAGGTGTTCGTTAATATCTGGAGTACCTAAAATTTATCTTTAAAATATGAATGCACTATAGAGAGTGCGAGCAGATATATTATAAGATGCAATAAGCAAAAATAAAACGCGATATTTTTAAGGGTACATATTGAATATTGTGAGGAGTTAAATGTAATATAAGGAATTAGATACTTACCGATCTACATTAAACAATATGTTTATTATGAATCTAGTCGACAGCAAACTTATGACGTATAAAGAATCATATTAATAACTGTGAATGCTTTTGCCTATAATGTACGGAATCTCCTTGATAGGTGTGGGTAAGAAATTTCAGACACTGGCAATGGTACTGATCTCAATTTGTTGCATTTGCACCTTTGGTCAAGATGAAACTAAAGAAGCATTATTGTGATCAGTAACGTGAATGCATTCAGATTTAAGAAAATATACAAAATATTGTAAAAATGTTTCAAAGCTCCGATGTACTAGATGCCTATAATTAATGACGGGCAAGAGTCAATTTTGACGCACATTTTAGTCTAAATGTGATAATGAAAAGACTGACGTACAGTCTGCAAATATTGTAAATCTGTACGTGTTATAATATTAAAAATTATATAATTGAAATTAATGATAGAGATACGTGTGTTAAATTATTCATTTAATTGCATATTCATATTTTTGTCACCAACATTTCCAAAACACCGTAATTAAGCTTGTTTTAGTAAAATTGTATAATGATCGTATGTATCAAATTGTTTCATTGTTTACGAAAAAATCGTTGAATATTTACTCCTTATATAAGAAAATTATTGAAAGTGTGTTTTGTACCGATGTGTTTGGACTGTGGAAACGAAACATGAAGTAAGATAGAAGCTTTACAGACAGGTCATTGCGAATTTTTCACTTTTCCTCTCAAAATGACAAATGTTTTACGGAAACACATGCGCACCTTTAAAGAGAATTAATCTATGCATGTCTTTATGTTGAATTGTTGTTTGGTCTTTTATTTCATATACGGTAGCAGTCTTTTAAAGTGATAATGTATGAAAACATCAGTTCTATAAACGATTCAATATTAATAATAATAATATGAAATTTTAGTGGATCATATGAAAGCATGAGAAGTTTTTGAAGGTAAATTTATTACTATGAAAATTATTTATTGATATGATGCCTTGTGTCTTTTTCTATTACACCAAGTGTGATGGATAGGAGGTCATTCTGCTTATGCCAATATATTTAACAAAATACCTACATATAACAATAGTATTCGTACGTGAATAACTTAGTTAACTAATTACGATTACAATCTGGAAGTACCAAGAATCTGTCAAATACTACAACGTTTCGTGCAGTGTGATTATCCATATCATTATTGTAAACGTAATTAAATAGTCATGTCGGTTACGCTATATACAATTTCGAATCAAGAGGTATACCAATAGTTAGTATTAAAATACATTTACGCTTGTACTTGTTGGGTTTTCAGAATGAATTTCATTCACAGAAAGATAGATAGATAGATAGATAGAGAGAGAGAGAGAGAGAGAGAGAGAGAGAGAGAGAGAGAGAGAGAGAGAGAGAGAGAATGGTCGACAATTAAAGAAGACAGTTTAAAATTTAGAGGTCTTTGGCACGCTCAATTGTATTATAAATGGATTGAAACTTGTATGCATACGTCTATGCACATTTCAGTTAGATGGAATATCGTAGAAAACATTTATTCAATTGTAAAAGTGAAGTGACCATCATACTGGTGCTAGTACTTGAAACGATTTAATATTGCGTTAAACTTCTTCATCATCTGAGGATAGTAACTCGCAAACTATCAATAATGGACACATATGGGACCGTCTATCCTAATCTCGAGAGAAACATCGGATGATACCGAGAGGGAGCTAGTGACCATGAAAACTATCTGTTTTTGTTACACTCTGATTTTATTTCCGATTTATAGGATTTGGCGAAGAGATACTACGATCTAGAAAGAAAGGTACGACATATATTCATGAATTAGAGGTACCACGCCATATGTAGAAGTGGCAAAGAGTATGAGAGAGAGAGAGATGCGTCAATTAATGAAGGGGACAAGCAAATCAGTATTGGGTACTAGAAATGTAGTATATCGCCGACGTGCAAGGATTCCCTGGACCTGGTAATCGGTTTATACCGAAGGAAATGTGCATTTTGAATATTTCCGACAGTGATATACTAAAGTACGTATTGAACGTAAAACAATTAAAACAATTGGTTAGTGCACAATTATCATGGTCTACGATTGGAATCGGGCGATATACCCTTGATGCAATCAACGAAACGTTGGAGGACATCGTTACATGTGCTCGCAAGATATACATAAAAGGCGCAGACAAACAAAAGGTTGCACGATATTTTAGATCTTGACAATGTTGTCGATATAGACATATTGGCGTGTCAATCTCTACCGAAACTCATAGGACAACAACAAAGACGATTAATTGTGAAAATCATACATTTAACGGATAGTGTGCTAAACAAAATGATAAAAAGGTTAAAAATACTAGCCCGCATCTCTTCAAAGGTCAATGAGAATTTACTATGAAGTGAAACGTCTTGCATTAATGGAAACAAAAGACATCGAGTGTCTACCTATAGATTTCATCTCAACGTTTGCAGAACGTGAAATTAAAGAAGTATGGTCATGCTTACCACTCACAATGCAAATGCATCCAGATTTACGTGAATGTCGTCGATAAACACTTTGAAACGAGTGATGATACCGTAGATAGATAACCGCCGATGATTAAAGACTGTGCAAAGTGTCAATTTCAGAGGAATGTATAGTAATGGCAATATAGGTATTTTAAAAATGAGAAATCTCGGGTCTCGAGATTGCTTTCGCTTTGTAGTAGGTGCGCGGTAATATTTAACAATTTTAATTGTCAACTGGAGCCAATTTTCAAGAACCTCATATTCAATTGTAATCGCTTCATAACCATTGATATCAGCAAGTGTCATCATCGCACCCTACGATGAATCCATGAATTTCAGATGCACCCGCGTATTTAATTCAGCGGTACACAGATTCTGCAATCTCTTTAAACATACCAAAACATGGCAGCATTGTCACTTCCTTTAACTTTTTAATTAAAAGACACAAAACTGTGCGTAAAGATAGAAAGAAACTGTTGAATTTCACATGCTTATAGTATAAAATAAAGGTTAATTAACTATATTAAAACCAAGTAGATACTCGTATGTATTCGTCACTTATGGGAAGTCAGATTCATTGTTACCATATATATATATATATATATATATATATATATATATATATATATATATATATATATATATATTTTTTTTCTTCATCCGAAGAAGAGGGGAATGCGTTAAGCACCACAAGGGAGTCATGCGAGACTCACACGTCTATCTGATACAAGCATATCCACTAAACCCTAACCTTCTTTCGTACCGACGTTCACGATTCCACCGCGGGACTGGTTACAATACTTCGCGGTGTTACTATATAGTAAATTCTACGGATAATTAACAGGTCCAAACATGCATGGCGATATTTAAAATGTGGTAAATTGTACACCTATGAACAAACGGTCAGGAACATGATTAATTACTGTTGAAATGCTCTCACATTTTTTGTAATTCGCGCGCGATGCAAGCTGCTGCGAAGCAGTGGGTACTCCTCGCGAATGTGGCGCCACCGCATTCGTCTAACGCACTACGCCCGCTCGGCGAGCTCCGTGCCCCCGCACATACATTCTGCCACGTACCGGCATCAGCGATACGTCGTTCCCCCGAACTGTAATCTGTTTTTGTATCCGAATAATAAATACAATTTTGTTTCTATACCTACACTTGACCACTTACGTACCTCCCAACAGGTTATGGGCCCAGGTCACGAGTTTTCAAAAAAGTGTTAGTGTAAGTAAAAGAAACTGCGCGGGAAATTCGCGAGCATCGCGACGCCATCTTGTTTGCTCTGTCTGAGCTAACGAGTGCATAATATATCTACTCATGTTTGTGTGATACACGTGTCACGTTGTCGTCTGTGCTGATCGATACGCGCGTAGCTGTTTGTTTTTTTTCTTGGATATTTCGTGCCGGTAGTGAAACAAAATGGCGGACTATGTGTGTTCAAAAAACGTGACGAAATTCGATGGACAGAATTTCCAGCTTTGGAAATTCCAAATGCAAGCAGTCTTTGTTGCAAATAATCTGCTTGATATAGTGAACGGAACAACTGTGAAACCGGAAGAGGTGGGAGACGCTCAGACTTCCTGGATACAGAAAAATGCAAAAGCAATGGTTCTGATGTCGTCTGCAAATGGATTATGGACAACTCGAGTACCTGATAACGTGCGACAGTGCTGCGGCAATGTGGACAAAGTTGTCGGCGATCCACGAACAAAAAAGTGCCACGAGCAAACTATTGCTCACGACAAGGTTCCATGAGTATCGCATGAAATCTGGTGACTCGGTAGCGGCGCATATTGCCAAGGTAGAGAACATGGCGAGGCAACTCAAAGATGTCGGCGAAGTGGTCTCTGACGTCACCATCATGCCGAAGGTTCTCGGATCTCTACCAACAAAATACAATGCCTTTGTAACTGCCTCGGACAGCGTGGATGAGGCCGGCCAAACTATCTCCAATCTGACGCAGAGGCTCGTAAAGGAAGAAATTCAGCTTGCATCAGGTGATGCAGCCGATGAGACGGCGACCGCGCTAGCCGCCATTAGTCTGAGACGTCACAAAGGAGAGGCGCGAAAGGGTAAGCCACATCAGCAAGAGTGCGGTTTTGAGCGCGGAAAATACTCGAATGTCGAATGTCATTATTGCCATAATAAAGGGCATATCGCTCGGTATTGTACAAAAAAGCGGAACGATAAAAAAAGGGAAAACAAAAACCGCGATGCGAACGAAAAACGGAATAATGGTTCGGCAAGTTTTGACGCGTTTGTCGCTAGTAGCGATGCTTCCGTGTTGGACAATCTTGGCGAGGATGACGCGTGATTTTCCGACAGCGGCGCTTCACAGCATATGTGTTTTAGAAAAGAATGGTTCGCGGAGTTCGAACTCTGTGCTGACGTCACCGTTAGTCTCGGCGATAATTCAGTCCTTAAAGTTGAAGGTCGTGGTACGGTTTTGATTAAAAAACTCGTAAACGGTAAATGGCAAGACGGTAGATTAGAATATGTTTTGTATGTCCCAATGTTACGAAAAAATTTATTTTCCATTGGCGCCTGTACCGCGAGAGGTCACTCGTTTGTTTTCAAAGGCGATTACGTTGATATTTACTCTAAACATGCCGAATTGATCGCGCACGGTTTGAAGCAAAACAATAACTTGTTTAGATTGTCGTTCGTCGTAATCTTGAAACGCGAAGCGAATGTTGCTTCGGGGAGCAATTTAAAGCTCTGGCACGATCGATTAGGGCATGTTAATTGTAAAAATTTACAAACGATGATTGAGAACGACTTAGTAGAAGGTGTAAAAGCCACTGACAAATCCAATATTTTCTGCGAAGAATGTCAATTCGGCAAACAACATCGTTTTGCTTTTAAGAGTAACACTCATCGAGAAAAGTCAAGACCCGGTGAATTTATTCACACTGATCTGTGTGGACCCATGCAAACCCCGTCAATCGGGGGCGCGAAATACTTCATCCTATTTAAGGATGATTGTAGCGGTTTTCGACACGTTTATTTTTTGCGTCACAAAGACGATGTTTTCGATAAATTCAAAGAATATGAAGCGATGATGTTTACAAAATTTAATCGAAGAATCAAAACGATACGTTGTGATAACGGAAGGGAATATACGAATCACCAATTCCGCGATTATTTAAAGTCACGTGGTACCGTATTAGATTTTGTTGGCCAAACAGTTGCCCACTCGTCTCTGGGCTGAGGCTGTGAACACGGCCGTCTATGTGTTAAACAGAACTCCGTCGTCACGATCGAAATTAACAACACCGTACGAAGTTTGGACCGGTAAGAAGCCGGATCTTTCCCATGCGCGGGTTTTCGGGTGCGATGCTTATGCCCATATACCGAAACAGCATAGAAAAAAGTGGGATCCGAAATCTAAGAAACTCACTTTTGCCGGTTATCAAGATAATTCTAATAATTATCGTTTATTAGATCCAAAAACGAATAACATAACAGTTTCGCGGGACGTCAATTTTAATGAGTCTAATGAGCCGAAATTTGAGAGACCAGCTGTGAGCTTATTTTTTCCAACCGATGAAAGTGCGTTAACCGAGCAAGCAGTGGGTACTCCTCGCGAATGTGGCGCCACCGCATTCGTCTAACGCACTACGCCCGCTCGGCGAGCTCCGTGCCCCCGCACATACATTCTGCCACGTACCGGCATCAGCGATACGTCGTTCCCCCGAACTGTAATCTGTTTTTGTATCCGAATAATAAATACAATTTTGTTTCTACACCTACACTTGACCACTTACGTACCTCCCAACAATTACATTACTCACGTGTCCAAACTCGTATAGCTATGGTTCGAAGCGTGTCGTCCTCTTTCTTTCTAATTACTGCTAGCTTCTTCCATCAGTTCTATATTATACATTTTAATACACGCTATTTGGATTATGTTAGATTTATTACTATTTAAATATTATTGTTGTAAATTATTTATTTATTTATTAATACTACTTTTGTTAACGAAAGGATGAGTTGACCTACGGATGGCCCGCCAGGTCATTCCTATATAAAATACGGAACTAAGGTCATCTCCTTTCTATTATGGCGGCAGTTGCCTAAATTTAGGAAAGAGAAAATGTGTCACTTAGTATACAATGTATGTTTTGATGAAATTTCGCAATAACTTTAAACGCGCTTGAACCTCTATGCATGGAAAAATAAATGGTGAAAATGATCGGCGATGACGACGACCGTGAAATCGGTGTAATGCTAAAGTTAATGGATCTAACAAAGAGTATGCGAGAGCGAGAGAGATGGTAGTAGAACGCAGGAGGACAAGGTCATTATTAGAATTTTATGTTCACTGTCACAATACGGTTCCTAACCTACGATGTATTTCCACATAGGCACCGTGAAGCTGCTATGATGTAGCCATAGCTGACCTTTAATGAAGGCGAAACTTTTGAAATTTGTTTTTCGACATTCCTCGCATGACAATACTAATGTGTAGCATCCAGCACTTTTCAATATTTATGTTACGTCCCTCGTAACGGTGAAACTCACATTAAAAAACATTATTTATGAGAACCCCCCTTAACGTACCAGGAACCGCACTAAAACGCTTACGTCAGTTGCTCTGCTGTACCAAAAACGATAAATTTATTACAAACCGAAAATCCTGCCGGAAAAACATCAAAACTATAAAAAACAAGATTTTCTCTACATTAAAGAAATGTACACAATTTCTTTATTACAGTTAAAGATAAAATCTACCGTAAAAATTCCAAATTCCAATATATAATTTACGAACTAACTCTTACAATTTCTTCGACTAGAAAACTTTCCCATTACAACTAAAAAAATAACCTTTTCGTAACTTTAGATACCTCGTCACGCGCCATAAAACAGTAAAAAATGGAATGCGAGAAAAGTGCCGAAATGTACATCTAACGCGGCCGAAATCCAACCGACGAAGCATTGACATTCTTTTTGTATAAAAACTTTATAAATAACAAAACTTGTTATTTATAAAAATTGATATAAAGAAATAGTAAAATTTATGAAAAATGATATTAACACGTAAATGCTAATAAAATTATTATATTGGTACAGCAAAAACATTATTTCATAATACAATA
This sequence comes from Trichopria drosophilae, assembly GCA_030407085.1. NCBI lineage: Eukaryota > Metazoa > Arthropoda > Insecta > Hymenoptera > Diapriidae > Trichopria > Trichopria drosophilae. The sequence goes on from CM059582.1 coordinate 134,229,828, forward strand.
AACCTTTTTTTAACAATTACACAAAAAATCCTTTAGTATAAAATTCGACACAAACAATGTTCTTTTATAAGGCTGGTACAAATATCAAAGAGTAGTTGTAGCAGCACAGTATTAAATAAATTATCATTTCTATCTTTAAAAAATAAATACATATGTTAAAATGAAAGTCCGAATTAAAAAATTAACTATGTTTCATATTTTCTACATCAAAATTTAATGAATAACTAATAAGAATTCCTTATTTTTATAAGTAACTTTTGTTCTACTCATGCTACAACTATCATTCATTTTTGTACCAATTATTTTTACTTTATTATACAATAGTCAAGAATAAAATTCAACACAAACAATGTTCTTTTATAAGGCTGGTACAAATATCAAAGAGTAATTGTAGCAGCACAGTATTAAATGAATTATCATTTCTATCTTTAAAAAATAAATACATATGTTAAAATGAAAGTCCGAATTAAAAAATTAACTATGTTTCATATTTTCTACATCAAAATTTAATGAATAACTAATAAGAATTCCTTTTTTTTATAAGTTACTTTTGTTCTACTCATGCTACAACTTCCATTCATTTTTGTACCAATTATTTTTACTTTATTATACAATAGTCAATAATAAATTCGACACCAAACATAGCGCAATCATAATTTATAATAATCCGGTAGAATATTGAACATTTTTTACGAAGTGAAATTTGGCGCCCCACCTTGGGACCAAATTTCACAATATACAGCTATTCTCTTAAGTATAAAAAAGCTTCTACCGCACCTCTCTCCAGTCATTCGGTCATTTCAGCCAGTCAGTCTCTTTTGCTCCTAACCTAACACCCTACACCTCTGCCATATCCTTCCACCTTTTTTTCCCTTCAAAAACTCGGTCTGAACGTCCGAACAGCCACTTAAACGACCCTATAGGTTCGGTTGAGCAAAAAGGAAGGTACCCGGGCGCGAATCAAAATTAAAAGTGGTAAAATTAACAATCGAGATTTTCCGGACGAACCAGGAACCTACCACGGTTCTTGAGGTCATCTCCGACGCTCTCGATCCTCTTAAGGAAATCAACAAAATCCGTAACCAGGATCCAAAGACCGGACGGTTCCTTAATCTATCCAGGGTCGAACCACTCCGAATCCCAGCACAACGCCCAACGCTCTCAACCTTCCTCAGCACCAGTAAGTATCAACAACAAATTTCTTTCTTATTTTTCTACCTTGACACTATCCTTATCCATTTTTCTTTTCCACCTTTTTTTTTGCTTGTAATCAGACCAGAATTTACTTTTCTCCCCTTATATTCCTTACCTTTATTTCCTCTGCAAATGACAAAAATCTAGGTTGTTGTTCGATCCAACAATATTCCCATTTTTCAGAATCAACAACCAGTCCGAACCATCAACCGATTGTCGCTGCCGACCCCCGCATTCGCACCCTCCTCGCTATACACTTCTTCATAAAAAAATAATAAAATAAAGCTTATTTTCAAAAACACAAACATTGGTAAACTCTTTTTTTTTTTCCTTCCTCCGGTTTCTCTTCTTGACGCAGTTGCCTCCGTTACCAGAACCTAGAGTTGACCCTTCTGGTCGACCGCCCTTTCGGGTCCTAGTCTGAAGTGCTTAATAAAGTGCTTCAGATTAGCCTATAACATTTATGATCTAATTTCGGAAGATCACGCATTAGAAAGAGGCCGTTTGCAATGCCCATCTAAAGGCAGGACATTTTTAATTACAATATCAGCGGGTCGGCGCCAGGTCTTTTGAACGCGTTGAGACTTGCTTATCGGCTTTTCTACATTCGTTTAAAAATCATCTTAGCACTTTTGGGTGAAGAAATCCGACGGTTGGAGATCATTGAGATACGCTAATTAATCTGTCAGCAGCTGTAACCCTCTGTACCTGCAATGAATAATTGTCTCAAACGATATCTTCATCCCATTTAGGAATGTGAGTCGGATAATAAACTCGTTTTATTTTTCGAATTGTTAATAATGAAGGCAATGAGTAATATTGTCGATTTTGAAAAAAATCGGATGACAGGAAGGCACCGTTTGAGGAGGAAAAATGTAGAAAACTACTGAAAATGACAAACAATGGTTAATAAATGTTGTAATATTAGTTAGCCCACTCGTTTTATTTTTTGAATAGTTAATAATCATGGCAATGAGTAATATTGTTGATTTTTAAAAAAATCGGATGGCAGGAAGGCATCGCTGGAGGGGGAAAAATGTCGAAAACCGCTGACAATGACAAACAACGGTTAATACAAGTTGCAATTTTAGTTGGCCACTCGTTTTGTTTTTCGAATAGTTAATAATGATGGCAATAAGTAATATTGTTGATTTAAAAAAAAATGGGATTACAGGAAGGCATTGCTGGAGGGGGAAAAATGTCGAAAACTGCTGAAAATGAGAAACAACGGATAATAAAAGTTGCAATTTTAGTTAGCTCACTCGTTTTGTTTTTCGAATAGTTAATAATCATGGCAATGAGTAATATTGTCGATTTTAAAAAAATCGGATGACAGAAAGGCATCGCTGGAGGGGGAAAAATGTCGAAAACCGCTGACAATGACAAACAACGGTTAATACAAGTTGCAATTTTAGTTGGCCACTCGTTTTGTTTTTCGAATAGTTAATAATGATGGCAATAAGTAATATTGTTGATTTTAAAAAAAATGGGTTTACAGGAAGGCATTGCTGGAGGGGGAAAAATGTCGAAAACTGCTGAAAATGAAAAACAACGATAATAAAAGTTGCAATTTTAGTTAGCTCACTCGTTTTGTTTTTCGAATAGTTAATAATCATGGCAATGAGCAATATTGTCGATTTTAAAAAAATCGGATGACAGAAAGGCACCGTTGGAGGGGGAAAAATGTCGAAAACCGCTGAAAATGGCAAACAACGGAAAATAAAAGTTGCAATATTAGTTAGCCCACTCGTTGTATTTTTTGAATAGTTAATAATCATGGCAATGAGTAATTTTTTGGATTTTTAAAAAGATCGGATGACAGGAAGACAGGAAGACATCGCTGGAGGGGGAAAAATGTCGAAAACCGCGGAAATTGACAAACAACGGTTAATACAAATTGCAATTTTAGTTAGCCCACTCGTTTTATTTTTTCAATTGTTAATGATGATGGCAATGAGTAATATTGTCGATTTTGAAAAAAATCTGATGACAGGAAGGCACCGTTGAATGGGGAATAATGTCGAAAACCGGTGAAAATGACAAACAACGGATAATAAAAGTTGCAATTTTAGTTAGTACACTCGTTTTATTTTTTGAATATTTAATAATCATGGCAATGCATAACATTGTCGATTTTAAGAAAAATCGGATTACAGAAGCGCACCGTTGGAGTTGGAAAAATGTCGAAAACCGCTGGAAATGACAAAAAACGGTTAATGAAAGTTGCTATATTAGTTAGCTCACTCGTTGTATTGTTTGAATAGTTAATAATCATGGCAATGAGTAATTTTGCGGATTTTTAAAAAAATCGTATGACAGGAAGGCATTGCTGGAGGGGAGAAGAGTCGAAAACCGCTGAAAATGACAAACAACGGATAATAAAAGTTGCAAATTTAGTTAGCCCACTCGTTTTATTTTTTGAATTGTTATTAATCATGGCAATGAGTAATATTGTTGATTTAAAAAAAAATGGGATTACAGGAAGGCATTCCTGGAGGGGGAAAAATGTCGAAAACTGTTGAAAATGGCAAACAACGGATAATAAAAGTTTCAATTTTAGTTAGTACACTCGTTTTATTTTTTGAATACTTAATAATCATGGCAATAAGCAATATTGTCTATTTAAAAAAAAATCGGATCACAGGAAGGCAGCGTTGAAGGGGGAATAATGTCGAAAACCACTGAAAATGAAAAAAAAAACGGTTAATGAGAGTTGCTATATTAGTTAGCCCACTCGTTGTATTTTTTGAATAGTTAGTAATCATGGCAATGAGTAATTTTGCGGATTTATAAAAAAATCGTATGCCAGGAAGGCATTGCTGGAGGGGAGAAGTGTCGCAAACCGCTGAAAATGACAAACAACGGATAATAAAAGTTGCAAATTTAGTTAGCCCACTCGTTTTATTTTTTGAATTGTTAATAATCATGGCAGTGAGTAATATTGTTGATTTTTAAAAAAATGGGATTACAGGAAGGCATTGCTGGAGGGGGAAAAATGTCGAAAACTGTTGAAAATGACAAACAACGGATAATAAAAGTTGCAATTTTAGTTAACTCGTAAATGCTAATAAAATTATTATATTGGTACAGCAAAAACATTATTTCATAATACAATAAACCTTTTTTTAACAATTACACAAAAAATCCTTTAGTATAAAATTCGACACAAACAATGTTCTTTTATAAGGCTGGTACAAATATCAAAGAGTAATTGTAGCAGCACAGTATTAAATGAATTATCATTTCTATCTTTAAAAAATAAATACATATGTTAAAATGAAAGTCCGAATTAAAAAATTAACTATGTTTCATATTTTCTACATCAAAATTTAATGAATAACTAATAAGAATTCCTTTTTTTTATAAGTTACTTTTGTTCTACTCATGCTACAACTTCCATTCATTTTTGTACCAATTATTTTTACTTTATTATACAATAGTCAATAATAAATTCGACACCAAACATAGCGCAATCATAATTTATAATAATCCGGTAGAATATTGAACATTTTTTACGAAGTGAAATTTGGCGCCCCACCTTGGGACCAAATTTCACAATATACAGTTATTCTCTTAAGTATAAAAAAGCTTCTACCGCACCTCTCTCCAGTCATTCGGTCATTTCAGCCAGTCAGTCTCTTTTGCTCCTAACCTAACACCCTACACCTCTGCCATATCCTTCCACCTTTTTTTCCCTTCAAAAACTCGGTCTGAACGTCCGAACAGCCACTTAAACGACCCTATAGGTTCGGTTGAGCAAAAAGGAAGGTACCCGGGCGCGAATCAAAATTAAAAGTGGTAAAATTAACAATCGAGATTTTCCGGACGAACCAGGAACCTACCACGGTTCTTGAGGTCATCTCCGACGCTCTCGATCCTCTTAAGGAAATCAACAAAATCCGTAACCATGATCCAAAGACCGGACGGTTCCTTAATCTATCCAGGGTCGAACCACTCCGAATCCCAGCACAACGCCCAACGCTCTCAACCTTCCTCAGCACCAGTAAGTATCAACAACAAATTTCTTTCTTATTTTTCTACCTTGACACTATCCTTATCCATTTTTCTTTTCCACCTTTTTTTTTGCTTGTAATCAGACCAGAATTTACTTTTCTCCCCTTATATTCCTTACCTTTATTTCCTCTGCAAATGACAAAAATCTAGGTTGTTGTTCGATCCATCAATATTCCCATTTTTCAGAATCAACAACCAGTCCGAACCATTAACCGATTGTCGCTGCCGACCCCCGCATTCGCACCCTCCTCGCTATACACTTCTTCATAAAAAAATAATAAAATAAAGCTTATTTTCAAAAACACAAACATTGGTAAACTCTTTTTTTTTTTCCTTCCTCCGGTTTCTCTTCTTGACGCAGTTGCCTCCGTTACCAGAACCTAGAATTGACCCTTCTGGTCGACCGCCCTTTCGGGTCCTAGTCTGAAGTGCTTAATAAAGTGCTTCAGATTAGCCTATAACATTTATGATCTAATTTCGGAAGATCACGCATTAGAAAGAGGCCGTTTGCAATGCCCATCTAAAGGCAGGACATTTTTAATTACAATATCAGCGGGTCGGCGCCAGGTCTTTTGAACGCGTTGAGACTTGCTTATCGGCTTTTCAACATTCGTTTCAAAATCATCTTAGCACTTTTGGGTGAAGAAATCCGACGGTTGGAGATCATTGAGATACGCTAATTAATCTGTCAGCAGCTGTAACCCTCTGTACCTGCAATGAATAATTGTCTCAAACGATATCTTCATCCCATTTAGGAATGTGAGTCGGATAATAAACTCGTTTTATTTTTCGAATTGTTAATAATGAAGGCAATGAGTAATATTGTCGATTTTGAAAAAAATCGGATGACAGGAAGGCACCGTTTGAGGAGGAAAAATGTAGAAAACTACTGAAAATGACAAACAATGGTTAATAAATGTTGTAATATTAGTTAGCCCACTCGTTTTATTTTTTGAATAGTTAATAATCATGGCAATGAGTAATATTGTTGATTTTTAAAAAAATCGGATGGCAGGAAGGCATCGCTGGAGGGGGAAAAATGTCGAAAACCGCTGACAATGACAAACAACGGTTAATACAAGTTGCAATTTTAGTTGGCCCACTCGTTTTGTTTTTCGAATAGTTAATAATGATGGCAATAAGTAATATTGTTGATTTAAAAAAAAATGGGATTACAGGAAGGCATTGCTGGAGGGGGAAAAATGTCGAAAACTGCTGAAAATGAGAAACAACGGATAATAAAAGTTGCAATTTTAGTTAACTCACTCGTTTTGTTTTTCGAATAGTTAATAATCATGGCAATGAGTAATATTGTCGATTTTAAAAAAATCGGATGACAGAAAGGCACCGTTGGAGGGGGAAAAATGTCGAAAACCGCTGAAAATGACAAACAACGGAAAATAAAAGTTGCCATTTTAGTTAACCCACTCGTTTTATTTTTTGAATAATTAATAATCATGGCAATGAGTAATTTTGTGGATTTTTAAAAAGATCGGATGAAAGGAAGGCATCGCTGGAGGGGGAAAAATGTCGAAAACCGCTGAACATGACAAACAACGGATAATAAAAGTTGCAATTTTAGTTAGCCCACTCGTTGTATTTTTTGAATAGTTAATAATCATGGCAATGAGTAATTTTTTGGATTTTTAAAAAGATCGGATGACAGGAAGGCATCGCTGAAGGGGGAAAAATGTCCAAAACCGGTGAAAATGACAAACAACGGATAATAAAAGTTGCAAATTTAGTTAGCCCACTCGTTTTATTTTTTGAATTGTTAATAATCATGGCAATGAGTAATATTGTTGATTTTGAAAAAAATCTGATGACAGGAAAGCACCGTTGCAAAGGGAAAAATGTAGAAAACCGGTGAAAATAACAAACAACGGTTAATAAAAGTTGACATTTTAGTTAGCCCCCTCGTTTTATTTTTAAATAGTTAATAATAATGGCAATGAGTAATATTGTCGATTTTCACAAAAATTGGATGACAGGAAGGCACCGCTGGAGGGGGAAAAATGTCAAAAACCGCTGAAAATGACAAACAACGGATAATAAAAGTTGCAAATTTAGTTAGCCCACTCGTTTTATTTTTTGAATTGTTAATAATCATGGCAATGAGTAATATTGTTGATTTAAAAAAAAATGGGATTACAGGAAGGCATTGCTGGAGGGGGAAAAATGTCGAAAACTGTTGAAAATGGCAAACAACGGATAATAAAAGTTTCAATTTTAGTTAGTACACTCGTTTTATTTTTTGAATAGTTAATAATCATGGCAATGAGTAATTTTGTGGATTTTTAAAAAGATCTGATGACAGGAAGGCACCGCTGAATGGGGAATAATGTCGAAAACCGGTGAAAATGACAAACAACGGATAATAAAAGTTGCAAATTTAGTTAGCCCACTCGTTTTATTTTTTGAATTGTTAATAATCATGGCAATGAGTAATATTGTTGATTTAAAAAAAAATGGGATTACAGGAAGGCATTGCTGGAGGGGGAAAAATGTCGAAAACTGTTGAAAATGGCAAACAACGGATAATAAAAGTTTCAATTTTAGTTAGTACACTCGTTTTATTTTTTGAATACTTAATAATCATGGCAATAAGCAATATTGTCTATTTAAAAAAAAATCGGATCACAGGAAGGCAGCGTTGAAGGGGGAATAATGTCGAAAACCACTGAAAATGAAAAAAAAACGGTTAATGAGAGTTGCTATATTAGTTAGCCCACTCGTTGTATTTTTTGAATAGTTAGTAATCATGGCAATGAGTAATTTTGCGGATTTATAAAAAAATCGTATGCCAGGAAGGCATTGCTGGAGGGGAGAAGTGTCGCAAACCGCTGAAAATGACAAACAACGGATAATAAAAGTTGCAAATTTAGTTAGCCCACTCGTTTTATTTTTTGAATTGTTAATAATCATGGCAATGAGTAATATTGTTGATTTTTAAAAAAATGGGATTACAGGAAGGCATTGCTGGAGGGGGAAAAATGTCGAAAACTGTTGAAAATGACAAACAACGGATAATAAAAGTTGCAAATTTAGTTAGCCCACTCGTTTTATTTTTTGAATTGTTAATAATCATGGCAATGAGTAATATTGTTGATTTTTAAAAAAATGGGATGACAGAAAGGCACCGTTGGAGGGGGAAAAATGTCGAAAACCGCTGAAAATGACAAACAACGGAAAATAAAAGTTGCTATATTAGTTAGCCCACTCGTTGTATTTTTTGAATAGTTAATAATCATGGCAATGAGTAATTTTGTGGATTTTTAAAAAGATCTGATGACAGGAAGGCACCGCTCAATGGGGAATAATGTCGAAAACCGGTGAAAATGACAAACAACGGATAATAAAAGTTTCAATTTTAGTTAGTACACTCGTTTTATTTTTTGAATAGTTAATAATCATGGCAATGAGCAATACTGTCTATTTAAAAAAAAATCGGATGACAGGAAGGCAGCGTTGAAGGGGGAATAATGTCGAAACCCGCTGAAAATGAAACAAAACGGTTAATGAGAGTTGCTATATTAGTTAGCCCACTCGTTGTATTTTTTGAATAGTTAATAATCATGGCAATGAGTAATTTTGCGGATTTATAAAAAAATCGTATGACAGGAAGGCATTGCTGGAGGGGAGAAGTGTCGAAAACCGCTGAAAATGACAAACAACGGATAATAAAAGTTGCAAATTTAGTTAGCCCACTCGTTTTATTTTTTGAATTGTTAATAATCATGGCAATGAGTAATATTGTCGGTTTTTTAAAAAATCGGATGACAGGAAGGCACCGTTGGAGTTGGGAAAATGTCGAAAACCGCTGGAAATGTCAAACAACGGATAATAAAAGTTGCAATTTTAGTTAGTCCACTCTTTTTGTTTTTCGAATAGTTAATAATGATGGCAATGAGTAATATTTTCGATTTTTAAAAAAATCGGATGACAGGAAGGCACCGTTTGAGGGGGAAAAATGTCAAAAACCGCTGAAAATGACAAACAACGGATAATAAAAGTTGCAATTTTAGTTAGCCCACTCGTTTTATTTTTTGAACATCTAATAATGATGGCAATGAGTAATATTGTCGATTCTAAAAAAAATCGCATGACAGGAAGGCACTGTTGGAGGGCGAAAAATGTCGAAAACCGCTGAAAATGACAAACAACGGAAAATAAAAGTTGCCATTTTAGTTTGTCCACTCGTTTTATTTTTTCGAATAGTTAATAATCATGGCAATGAGTAATTGTTCATAAAATACCGGGCGGAAACGCGTAGAAGTAAAACACACAGTAATACGGTAAATTAAAACTTAGTTTTTATTCAGTTTATTGCGACGACACGAAATCGACCGACCGCAAGGAACCAATCTCGTAGACGATCCAAAATCGAAAGGGGCTGGAAATGAGGAGTCGCTCGTTTTTATACGCGTTCGTCGTTAGGCACTCAAACAGTTCGTTGTCAAGGAAAGATTGTCCTTTGTTTTTAGATTTCCCGATCGTGCTAGAAATTTCGATTTCGGAGGTTTCAACCTTCTATCCCCAACTCTTTTTCTCTCTCTCTCTCTCTCTCTCTCTCTCTCTCTCTCTCTCACTCACTCTCTCTGAACAATTGAACGATATTTCAAAGGATACTCTCGACGATGTGTTCCTCGTGGAATCCGTGTCGGTAAGTTACCGACCGTTGATCTCCGGTTTGCAAACCTTCGGACTTCTTGTTCGCCGGAGGGCCAGCCACGGCAGATCTCGACCCCCTCGAGTCCCCGCGCGTAACACCCTCCAGGTACTATCCATCGGAAGGCGAATCGCCGGCAGATTTTCCGCTCGAACCTCCGGGTTGCAAACCCCCGAACTTCTTGTTCGCTGAAGGACCAGCCACGGCAGACTTCGACCTTTCGAGTCCCCGCGCGTGACATCCTCCAGTTACTATCCATCCGAGGGCGAGTCCCCGGCAGGTAATAATAAAACCAAATATTCCAAACGATCCTCGAACCAACTCAAATCCACCATGCTCCGATTTCGAAACGACCCATATATGCTGCGACTCCGAACGTAACATGAACCACTTTCAAACGTCCTTACTCCGAATCGAAATTTCTCCACATACATAATCATTTTCGTATACCGCGCACGCAAATAGACCCACGTCTCCTCGATTTCCTGAACTCATTTACAATAAATTTGATAACAGTTTACGCGTTTACGCGAATGTCGTCGCCATATATGAAGGGCCCGTACATAAAACCTATAGGCACCCTTCTGTGCGGCTGCAGCCGACTTCTGTGAGAAGTACTTCCATTCGGGTGTCCGACGGCGTGGGGAAAACTGCAGAAAAACCCACGCCAGGTACCGCAATTCGATTCTATCCGGAACATTCTCCCCCCTGTGTGACATCCCGGATGCACACATCAACATCTTCTTAGAATTGAATTTTACGCATACACAAAATTATTCATTTGACATCAGCATACATATTCGCGTTCAAATAGCTTTTCAATCACACATTGTAACGGAAGGTCCAATTTAATATATTAAAATTGGTATTAAATCAGTAAAACGGCAACGCATCAAAGAACATAAATAATTCGGACGTCTTTACATGTATCGCTAAGTAACCGTTATTCGACATATTCGCGACAAGTTTGCAACGGAAAATGTTCTTAAAACTAAATTCGAATCATACAAAACCTTTTTTTTTTCATAAATTAAACTCAAACAGGTATTAAACGCACACAAATTCCCATGGTTAAAAGTGTCGTAACTTCACAAGTAAACGGTGGATTTCAAATATCATCAACAAATGCGCATAGAATTATTTCGCGAACCATATCAATTTAGCGACAGATCGTACTAACATTCCTTTCGCTGTTCGTACCGCCACAACTCTAACCCTGCCATCGCATCCCGGAATTACCTTTTCGACGACACCCTTTCGCCACGCATTTCGCGGTGCCTGTTCGTCGATGACCAATACCAGGTCTCCTACAGCGAAATTAGGGGTTTCGCGAAGCCACTTTTTTCGCGGAAGCAACGTAGGTAGATATTCTTCGATCCACCGTCTCCAGAACTCGTCCGCGACAGTTTGTGCCCAGCGCCATTGCTTTCGCAAACATTTCGTGTCGTTTTCGTATCTCGGTATCGAGAGCTGACCCGACGAGGTACTGATTAAAAAGTGATTCGGCGTAAGCGCTTGACCATCTCTAGGATCTACCGATACGTGAGTTAGTGGCCGCGAATTGACCGCATGTTCAATTTCAGCCAGCACCGTTATCAGAGTTTCCTCCCGCGGAGTTTGATCTTTTAAAACAGTAGATAATGCAGACTTTACCGACCGAACTAACCGTTCCCACGCTCCCCCCATATGGGGAGAAGACGGAGGAATGAATTTCCATTCCGTACGTTCGTTCGCGGCATATCGAACCAAAGTTTCCTCATTTAAGCTAATAGTCGCTTCACGCAATTCTGCGCTCGCTCCCCGAAAATTCGTGCCATTATCGCTGTATAAAACTTGAGGTTGACCGCGACGGGCTGCCAGTTGTCGAACGGTCATTATCGCGGAATCGGTACTCAATGAGTGGGCTAAATCTATGTGCACAGCGCGAGTCGTTACGCACGTAAAAAGTACGCCCCATCTTTTTTCCTTTCGTCGTCCGATTTTAACGAGCATTGGTCCGAAATAGTCTACACCGCAATGGCTGAACGGTCGCAAACCATGGGCTACACGAGCTCGCGGCAGATCGAATAATCAAGGGGGAAAGGAAACCCAACGGATCGATTATGGACATCGCGATTCGAAGAAATTCGCCTTTGTTGGCATTTTGTTACCATCACGGATATCTCGCGGGACTAAGCTGTCTTTTAGGTTAAACCCGAAATTACCAGTACACGTATCCCATCTCAAACCTAACACCTCTTCTGTCTGGGATCGAACGAAAATTTGAAGGTTATCTTTAACGGCCGCCCGTTCATTCGCTGGTATTGTTGTTAAACCCCTCGAATCATTCGACGCCCAGCCGTGTAGCTGAAATCCCCCTCTTTGATTAATTTCACGATTTCGATCGCCTCTTCTACGGTATCGCAGCTATCTAGAATGTCGTCCATATACGACTGACGCTTGATTTTTTCCGACGCGACCGGATTGATAGATGATAGGACTTCGGCATTTTTATTTTTGACGAAAATTGCACTACAAGGCGATGATTTTGACCCGAAAAGGAGTGTCGTCATGCGATACTCCTGCGGCGGATTTTTCCTGTCATTCCCGCGCCAAAGGAATCGCTGTGCATCCCGATCCTCCGTTTTTAATTTTACCTTTAGGAACATGTCTCGTATGTCACCTTTGTAAGCGATTTTCCCCTGTCGAAATCTCGCGAGTACCCCAATTAACGATTGCAACAAATCGATTCCGGTAATTAATTCGTCATTTAAACTAGTCCCTCCGAATTTCGCGGCAGCGTCAAAAACTAGCCGAATTTTCTCCGGTTTATTAGGGTTACATACTCCAAAATGAGGAAGGTACCATGTACGCTCTGTTTGTGACGCGTTCTCTATTTTTTCCGCGAAACCGAGATCTATAAATCGCGACATCTCAGCGTAATATAATTTCGCGTACCTAGGGTCCCGGTCTAGCCTACTTTCGAGATTTTTTAATCGTTTTAACGCCCCTGCTTTACTGTCCGGTAATTGAACTTCGTCGTTTCGCCACAATAATCCCGTCTCCCAACAATGCCCGGTTTTACGCGTTGTTTGCTCCAAAATTTTAGTTGCACGACTTTCTTCGGCAGAAACACGCGTCGTCGCAGTAATACCGAGTGCGTCTATATAGAACGACCTTTTCACGAGCTCAACTAATTTCTCATCCGAGGAACTGTAATTTTCAACTTCGTTACTAGAAATCGCAAAAGTTGCCTGACACCGTTTCACGTTATTTTGTTTATGCCCGCCACCGTGCGCTACCCATCCTAGCAATGTACGCGATACCCACGGGAGCCCGCTTTCATCTCTGTAGCATTCAAGCGGCGTTATTAAATGAGCATTATCTTGCCCTATCAATATCGTAGGTCGAGCGTCGAAGTATGGCTCTATGCAGATTTTTTGTTTCTTACACAGTTTGCCGATTATCGCATTACTTAGGGATTGAATCGGAAGCACGAGATCATCGACGGTGTGGGCACCTGAAAGAGTGTATATCGATTCGCCACCGGATATTTGCAAATTAATTCGCTCGCTTTCTACTCGCAAACTTGACTCAGGCGAAATTCCTGATAGAGAAAGGCATACTTTTCGACCACGTATTCCTATAGATCGCGCCACGGAGGTTTTTATTAACGAAATCGTGGAACCGTCGTCTAATAGAGCGTAAGTGCGTATGTGTGAGTTTTGCCCGAAAAGCGTTACTGGCACGACTTTCAACAAAACTTCGTCCTTGTCTAGTCATAAATTAGCCACGGATGATTTTCTAGCAACTGAGTCACGCGGGGTTGTTTCGACGTTCGAACGAATGCCCTCTTGAATCGTATTGTCTATTCGCGGTCTTTTAAAATTGGAATCGGTATACTGGGCGCGTCGTTTTTCGATAGAGGTCGGATACGAGCGTTTAAGAGAAGTGACTGAATCACGACGATCATCGCGTTCCGAAAGTACTGGATGCCAACGACGCGATCGTATTTTGCACTGAGCCGCACGGTGTGTTTTATTTAGACATACAAAACATAAGTTTTCTTTTCGCGCCCAAAACCGACGATCCTGAACCGACAGCGCCAAAAATGGTCGACAATTACCAATTTGATGGTTTCGATTCGAACAATAATCGCAATTAACCGAACTCGCGGAGGTACCATAACCCATTCGAGACGAGGCAGCCGCGTCGTGAGATACATAACCTCTGTTATTCGAAGTTGTGGCGCACACAATATTTTTTCTGTTTCGACTTATTTTATTCGACCTATCGTCCCGGTTGGAATTCAAATTCGTTCCTGATTTGCACGCCATTTCGGCACGTTCGAACATAAAATTAGATAACGCGACCAGTTTGGAGTCCGATATTTCCGGATTATTAAAATATTCCGCGAACGCAAAAGTTAGCGTGCTCGGTAATTTCCGAATTAAATCTCGAGTTAATTCGGGACTTTTTAAATAATCATTATGTTCGATTGCCTGAAATGCCATGACGCCACCTTTTAACTTCGTGGCAAACGAAACAATATCTTCCCCTGACGCACTAATTGCCGGTAATTTTCGTAAATCATTCGCGATTCTCTCACCGATAATATCTTTATCTCCAAATCGTAATTCCAGTAGACCAAAAATTTGCTTAGCGCTTGTCGATCCCGTTAATATTCCTTCTACCGATTCCCGCGCGACCCCCCATAGAGCCTCGTATAATCGAGAGACATTTTCGCGATCCGAAAAAGCACCCAAATCAGACGACAATTCGTAGGCTTGTTTAAAACGGACCCAATCTCCCGGGCTACCATTAAATTTCGGTAGAGGCCCCGCGGCCAAGCGATTGACGATTCTACGCGACCCGTTTTCTACAGATACCGATTCTATCGCGCGAGAAATTGAACCGGCAAGTTGATTCGATAATCTAGCGAAAACGTCATTGTTTATCAAATCGCGATTGTTATCAAAAATTGGTGTTTGATCTATGGAATCACGTTGAGACTCACGATATAAAACCGGATTAGAATTTTCAGAGAAATCTACGTATATTTCGTTTCGAATTTCCCGCTCGAGAGTATTCAATCGTTCCGATTCGCGTCTCAACCGATCCCGATTATTTTGAATTTCACGCATTAATAATTCAAAATTTTGCGATTGATAATTTCTCACCGGATCCAACGCACGCCGCGTGTTACTCTCCGCTTGATCCTGGGACGATGTCGATTCTCTCGTTGGCTCTGCGTGATGGAGATTTGGTTGGAAGCTTCCATCCCCTCTGGCTGACACGAAGTTCCCCGCTTCAGTTTGGCCATCACGATGCTCGTTTGTTTGAATGCCGGCTGGAACGCCGCGGGAAAAATTTTCGAAGAGCCCATCCGTGCGATCTTCAACTCTTCGACGAGCTTCTGGAACGATCCTTGGAGACATGTCGCCATCCTCTCCGTCGCGATTCTCATCTGTTTGAACGGCAATCGGGTCGGTCTGGGAACTGCTTTCTCTGCATCCATTTTGTAGATTCACTTCCCTGCTTCTCTGGTTATTTTCAGCTACGTTCCTAATTCTTTCAGGAGCTGGAACTTCCTCCGATGATGCGATGACTGCGCGCCCACCTCTGCGCGTCATGACTTTCGTCGCCTTCGTCGTCGATCCTCTGCCCGAAGATCCTGATGGACGTCCGCGTCTTTTTCGGGTAACGGGGATTTTCCAACAATGGCCCAAACACTGGATTAATAAGGCGTCCTTTCGCACAATTCACTGTTCACTCACTAACCGCGAGTTACGCGTGACGATCCGCTTCCGCCGCGGCAACCGGCAAAGGTCCCGGGTTTCGGCACCAAAAATTGTTCGTAAAATACCGGGCGGAAACGCGTAGAAATAAAACTCGCAGTAATACGGTAAATTAAAACTTAGTTTTTATTCAGTTTATGGCGACGACACGAAATCGACCGACCGCAAGGAACCAATCTCGTAGACGATCCAAAATCGAAAGGGGCTGGGAAATGAGGAGTCGCTCGTTTTTATACGCGTTCGTCGTTAGGCACTCAAACAGTTCGTTGTCAAGGAAAGATTGTCCTTTGTTTTTAGATTTCCCGATCGTGCTAGAAATTTCGATTTCGGAGGTTTCAACCTTCTATCCCCAACTCTTTCTCTCTCTCTCTCTCTCTCTCTCTCTCTCTCTCTCACTCACTCTCTCTGAACAATTGAACGATATTTCAAAGGATACTCTCGACGATGTGTTCCTCGTGGAATCCGTGTCGGTAAGTTACCGACCGTTGATCTCCGGTTTGCAAACCTTCGGACTTCTTGTTCGCCGGAGGGCCAGCCACGGCAGATCTTGACCCCCTCGAGTCCCCGCGCGTAACACCCTCCAGGTACTATCCATCGGAAGGCGAATCGCCGGCAGATTTTCCGCTCGAACCTCCGGGTTGCAAACCCCCGAACTTCTTGTTCGCTGAAGGACCAGCCACGGCAGACTTCGACCTTTCGAGTCCCCGCGCGTGACATCCTCCAGTTACTATCCATCCGAGGGCGAGTCCCCGGCAGGTAATAATAAAACCAAATATTCCAAACGATCCTCGAACCAACTCAAATCCACCATGCTCCGATTTCGAAACGACCCATATATGCTGCGACTCCGAACGTAACATGAACCACTTTCAAACGTCCTTGCTCCGAATCGAAATTTCTCCACATACATAATCATTTTCGTATACCGCGCACGCAAATAGACCCACGTCTCCTCGATTTCCTGAACTCATCTACAATAAATTTGATAACAGTTTACGCGTTTACGCGAATGTCGTCGCCATATATGAAGGGCCCGTACATAAAACCTATAGGCACCCTTCTGTGCGGCTGCAGCCGACTTCTGTGAGAAGTACCTCCGTTCGGGTGTCCGACGGCGTGGGCAAAACTGCAGAAAAACCCACGCCAGGTACCGCAATTCGATTCTATCCGGAACAGTAATACTGTCGATTTTCACAAAAATTGGATGACAGGAAGGCACCGCTGGAGGGGAAAAAATGTCGAAAACCGCTGGAAATGACAAACAACGGATAATAAAAGTTGCAATTTTAGTTAACTCACTCGTTTTGTTTTTCGAATAGTTAATAATCATGGCAATGAGTAATATTGTCGATTTTAAAAAAATCGGATGACAGAAAGGCACCGTTGGAGGGGGAAAAATGTCGAAAACCGCTGAAAATGACAAACAACGGAAAATAAAAGTTGCTATATTAGTTAGCCCACTCGTTGTATTTTTTGAATAGTTAATAATCATGGCAATGAGTAATTTTGTGGATTTTTAAAAAGATCTGATGACAGGAAGGCATCGCTGGAGGGGGAAAAATGTCGAAAACCGCTGAAAATGACAAACAACGGATAATAAAAGTTGCAATTTTAGTTAGCCCACTCGTTGTATTTTTTGAATAGTTAATAATCATGGCAATGAGTAATTTTTTGGATTTTTAAAAAGATCGGATGACAGGAAGGCATCGCTGGAGGGGGAAAAATGTCCAAAACCGGTGAAAATGACAAACAACGGATACTAAAAGTTGCAATTTTAGTTAGCCCACTCGTTTTATTTTTTCAATTGTTAATGATGATGGCAATGAGTAATATTGTCGATTTTGAAAAAAATCTGATGACAGGAAGGCACCGTTGAATGGGGAATAATGTCGAAAACCGGTGAAAATAACAAACAACGGTTAATAAAAGTTGACATTTTAGTTAGCCCCCTCGTTTTATTTTTAAATAGTTAATAATAATGGCAATGAGTAATATTGTCGATTTTCACAAAAATTGGATGACAGGAAGGCACCGCTGGAGGGGGAAAAATGTCAAAAACCGCTGAAAATGACAAACAACGGATAATAAAAGTTGCAAATTTAGTTAGCCCACTCGTTTTGTTTTTCGAACAGTTAATAATCATGGCAATGAGTATTATTGTCGATTTTTAAAAAAAATCGGTTGACAGAAAGGCACCGTTGGAGTGCGAAAAATGTCGAAAACCGCTGAAAATGACAAACAACGGAAAATAAAAGTTGCCATTTTAGTTAACCCACTCGTTTTATTTTTTGAATACTTAATAATGATGGCAATTAGTAATAGTGTCGAATTTGAAAAATATCGGATGGAAGGAAGGCACTGTTGGAGTTGGAAAAATGTCCAAAACCGGTGAAAATGACAAACAACGGATACTAAAAGTTTCAATTTTAGTTAGCCCACTCGTGTTATTTTTCGAATAGTTTATAATCATGGCAATAAGTAATATTGTCGAGTTTAAAAAAAAATCGGAATAAGGAAAGCATCGCTGGAGGGGGAGAAATGTCGAAAACCGCTGAAAATGACAAACAACGGAAAATAAAAGTTGCTATATTAGTTAGCCCACTCGTTGTATTTTTTGAATAGTTAATAATCATGGCAATGAGTAATTTTGTGGATTTTTAAAAAGATCTGATGACAGGAAGGCATCGCTGGAGGGGGAAAAATGTCGAAAACCGCTGAAAATGACAAACAACGGATAATAAAAGTTGCAATTTTAGTTAGCCCACTCGTTGTATTTTTTGAATAGTTAATAATCATGGCAATGAGTAATTTTTTGGATTTTTAAAAAGATCGGATGACAGGAAGGCATCGCTGGAGGGGGAAAAATGTCCAAAACCGGTGAAAATGACAAACAACGGATACTAAAAGTTGCAATTTTAGTTAGCCCACTCGTTTTATTTTTTCAATTGTTAATGATGATGGCAATGAGTAATATTGTCGATTTTGAAAAAAATCTGATGACAGGAAGGCACCGTTGAATGGGGAATAATGTCGAAAACCGGTGAAAATAACAAACAACGGTTAATAAAAGTTGACATTTTAGTTAGCCCCCTCGTTTTATTTTTAAATAGTTAATAATAATGGCAATGAGTAATATTGTCGATTTTCACAAAAATTGGATGACAGGAAGGCACCGCTGGAGGGGGAAAAATGTCAAAAACCGCTGAAAATGACAAACAACGGATAATAAAAGTTGCAAATTTAGTTAGCCCACTCGTTTTGTTTTTCGAACAGTTAATAATCATGGCAATGAGTATTATTGTCGATTTTTAAAAAAAATCGGTTGACAGAAAGGCACCGTTGGAGTGCGAAAAATGTCGAAAACCGCTGAAAATGACAAACAACGGAAAATAAAAGTTGCCATTTTAGTTAACCCACTCGTTTTATTTTTTGAATACTTAATAATGATGGCAATTAGTAATAGTGTCGAATTTGAAAAATATCGGATGGAAGGAAGGCACTGTTGGAGTTGGAAAAATGTCCAAAACCGGTGAAAATGACAAACAACGGATACTAAAAGTTTCAATTTTAGTTAGCCCACTCGTGTTATTTTTCGAATAGTTTATAATCATGGCAATAAGTAATATTGTCGAGTTTAAAAAAAAATCGGAATAAGGAAAGCATCGCTGGAGGGGGAGAAATGTCGAAAACCGCTGAAAATGACAAACAACGGTTAATAAAAGTGGCAATTTTAGTTAGCCCAGACAACGGATACTAAAAGTTGCAATTTTAGTTTGTCCACTCGTTTTATTTGTTGAATAGTTAATAATCATGGCAATGAGTAATATTGTCGATTTTCACAAAAACTGCATGACAGGAAGGCACCGTTGGAGGGGGGAAAATGTCGAAAACAGCTGAAAATGACAAACAACGGATAATAAAAGTTGCAATTTTAGTTTGTCCACTCGTTTTATTTTTCGAATAGTTAATAATCATGGCAATGAGTAATACTGTTTATTTTTAAAAAAATCGGATGACAGGAAGGCGTCGCTGGAGGGGGAAAAATGTCGAAAGCTAAAACGAGTGGGCTAACTAAAATTGCATCTTTTATTATCCGTTGTTTGTCATTTTTAGCGGCTTTCGACATTTTTTCCCTGCAGCGGTACCTTCCTCTCATCCGATTTCTTTGTAAATATACAATATTACTGCAACATACGACGTCTAAAATCGAGGAAGGGACTCGACACGTCATCGAACGCCTGAGATCCGCGCTTTAGCGACACGAAGCCGAAGTCATCGAGGGAACTACAGCTAGAGGTGCAATAGGTATGCCACTTAGATGCAGTGGTGTGGCGGCCCGCTAGGATCGATTGGCTCAAGAGTGGCTTGGCGAGTGCCACCTTCCCGCCAATGCCGGGATGAGGGGCGGGTCAGATGATCGTGAGTGATCAGAGGGCTGACTAGAGTCCGACATGTGCCGAAGTAGCATTTAAAATTAAAATAAAATAACTAACGGCTTAAACCTACCAATTGCATTAGATGTTAAAAAACCATTGTTTGGAAATTTCATGAACATTTCAAACACCTTCCGTCGTAATCGCTCGGATTCACAAACATTTAGACCTCGACGAAACATTTATAAACTCAACCAGTAATTAAATTAACGCGAAAAAGGGTAATAGAAAAAAAGGAAAGATAAAAATTATATTCAATAACTATAAAGTTGTTACAATTTCGATTTGACCGTTACTTGGAAAAGAGTGGTATGTGAAAATGATTTGTTAGTATGCATTATAATAAATCAAAAAAGGCAATTAATATAACAATATGTAATATGTAAACAAAAAACAAAAAGATTTTTATATAGACGTGTAAAAATAAAAATATATATATATATATATATAGACGTGAGAAAAAATATATATATATAGACATGCAAAAAAATAGGGGAGAGTGGTCCTGCGTGGACACTGTGGGTTGAGTTGACACCTCGGGATTTCACAGAAATGGCAATGGAATTTCATTTTTGATCTTAACGCAGAAAAAGCTGCAGGTAAGCAATTACATCGAAATTTCGATTTAGAAAATGCATCTGTTTCTTTATTCTATACGCAAACCGATAGGTTATATTGATCTTTTAATTAAACTTGTTTTGTTTGCGTAATATTGTGGAGCGTGTAGACGTTCGTAGTGGTCCTGAGTCGCCACCAAACGTATGGTCCTTAGTTGACACCTACGTTTTTTGCGTTTTTTGCGTTCTTTCATATATTGTTTTTCCCATTTCGACGTTTTTGCTTGACATAAACATGGAACGCAACTTTGAATCCAAGAACTCCTGTCTCAGCAACCTTCCAGGAGCGGATTACACCTGCGTTCTCGTTCGCAACAAAATCCCATATATCCACCATATTACGAATCCGACGACAATAGTGTGTAATCTGGTTTTCAATTTTCAACTTAAAATAAAAAATAATGTTATTAATGTTCTCTGTGATTTTCAACATTGTAATCGAAATGATTTTTTAAACTAATATGAACAAATAATGCGTGTTTTATTCTTCTAAATTGTTTAATTTTGTCCACATTCTGTTTAAAGCCAATTAATATGCATTTTTCCTAAATGCAAGCGAAAAAGAAGGGGTGTCAAATCAGGACCATGGGGGTGTCAGCTCAGGACCACTATTTTGAGAAATCCTCAAAACGTAACTTTTCGCTTCCCAATTTTTTGGGATTGAAAGAACCGCTCTACATTTTTCCAAATGATAAAGAATTGTAGGGAAATGATCGCCGTACACAACTATGCCGTCACCGCCGTCATTAAATCCGATTTACTTTCAGTTTTCGGCTAAATGGCTTACTATGTCAATTCAGGACCACCCTCCCCTATATATATATATATATAGATAGAGACATTGCATGTCTAACTAAATGTTCTTTTCAAACTCGTTATTCACAAATTTTTATTCTCCCAAATGATGTACACAATTTTGTTTCATTGGACAATCGTAACAGCTCATTTCATTGAACCGAATCATGTCTTTATCGAATTTGGTTCAATTTTTGGTCGCCATATTGGGTCCGCCATTTTGAAATTTAAAAATCTGACATTACATTTGGATTCAGGCACCCCAAACACCCCCGAATATTAAGTTTCAAGCGAATATGATCGACTTTTGCAGTTTAAATAAATATTTTATAAAAAGGCTTTGGAGCTCGGAAAAATAACGGTTACAAAATTGGCGCCCCAACCTAAGGGGTCAGAAACGGGAACAATAAGCGATGAAAATCGTTGAAATTAGTCAACGATATTCGGACTAAGTCAAGCAAGTTTGGATATCTTATTTGTACTAATGTATAATGAATATTAATGATTGATAATTATTGGAGAATGATAATAACATGTTGTTCATGTGTTGAAATTAATATAATATATGATTTTGAGAATTAATATTACGTTATATATATCATGATATTTAATGAAATGTTACATGGGAGATGTAAAATAAGTGAATTTAAGACCAAATGTTTAGACCAAGAAAGTGACAGGTGAAGTGAAAAAAAGTAGTTTGAAAGTAATTAAAAGGATTGAACGTTCATATTTATAGATAAAGAATTTTGAAGTTAACTTAAATTAATGGATTTGTTTGTTTAAGTCAGTTCATTGACTGCGAGTGTTTAGTTACAGCAAGGAAATAAATTTAGTTTTTCTACATTAGAGAAAATCGTGCTTTTAATAGAATGAAAACGTTTTATTGAATTTTTAATTTAGATTTCAATCATTTGAAATGTGAGATTAAACATTCGGAGCTTGCGGTCAAACATGAGACGCTATTTTATTTTTCTCAAAAATAAATAAAATTATTTTATTAGTCACCCATCGTAATTACTAAAAAAAATGGTGACAGCGATACTGAACGGAAATCTGGGCAAATAAAGAATTTGAAAAGGAAAAGCAAATAAATTCCTCCCAAAAAATGTTTAAATTAACAAATTCTTGCAAAAATCTTTCAAATATATACAGCTCTAAGCAAGAAGTTATAGGTAGCGAGGACGAAACCTCCAAAAGCGTAAATAACACTAACCATCCAGAATTACTACAAGACGAAATTGAAAATACGGCAATTGACAGTGAGAAAGTAATCCTCAACCATGAAATGGAAAATCTACCGAGATACGACGGAAATCCTAATTCCTTCTATGTCTTTCTTGGTTGATGCGAAGAAGCGAAAGAAATACAACCCGAAGAATGCAAACAAATGTCGTCTACTTTAACTTTCAAGAAATGTGCTGTTATAAAATAATTTTGTAATTATTTCTTTAATAAAGATTTAATTATGTTAGTACATGAGTTGCATTATATGATATATTTTTTACTTTGCTAGAAAATATTATCCCCATAATGAATTGAAACAGCGCTACAAAACGCGTTATGCGCCAGCAGCACGGCGCGATAGTCGCTCAATCCGCGTCTTCGTAGTCAACGTGAATATTTAACTAAATCTATTAATAGAGTGTCATTTTTTTTCCAACGTACCTGTCAAGTGGGAAAACGAAGAAAGTGATGCCTTTAATGCATTATGAGAAAAATTATGCAATCCTGCTGTTCTACAATATGCCAACTTCAATGAACCATTCATAATTACTACAGATGCATCGGTATATGCGATCGGCGCAATATTATCTGAAGGCGAAACAGGAAAAGATATGCCTGTAGTCTGCATTTCTAGCGTATTAATCGATCATGAAAAGAAATACGAAACCTACGACAAAGAAGCGCTATCAATATGTTACGCTATATTACATATTAGACCTTACGTTTAAGGAAAACACATTACTGTAGTTATCGACCACAAACCCTTCAAGTCATGTAGAACAAAAAGGGATCCAAATTCCTGAGTTGCCAAATGGCTGTTCAATGTATTAGACTACGAATTTGTTGTACATAAGGCAGGAAAATCAAATGTCATTGATGCACCATCCAAAAATCAGGAAGAAATACTTGAAAGAGAAGAAAAAATACAGAAACAATACCCAGGTAATATAATATCAAAAACGATGGATAAAATGGGCTGGAAAGGAGTCAGAATGGGAAAGTACCATGAAGGAATAACAGAACCAATTAAGCTAAAAACACGAATAGATAGAAAGGGTTTAGAATACGCAAACAACTGCGATAAATTGCTTAATTTTTATGAAAACCCGACAAAATACACAACAACTCAAACCTACAAAATTTGTAAAAGTAAATAAATATGAAATCAACCGGATTATCATGCGATAAAGATTCAGCAGAATTGAAGACGAAAAATGAATTGCCAAAATATTCAACATAAAATTGAACAAAACTTCAATCACCAAAAAAAATAACACCTAGCGCTTGCAGTAATTGCAACCGCAACAGAAAGTCAATTAACAATGCAAAATAACATAAAATCCAGGCCACTAAAAAAGGAAACAATATAACAGTATAACAGGCGTAGAACGGTCAAATGTAACAAGAATTATAGAACAACAATTTAAAAATGAAAATACAAAAATAATAATCTACAATAGAATAATAAAATATGTAAACCATTCAGACAGAGATGAGAGAATTAGAGGCAACACCAATAAGCAGACATAAAGGAATAAACAGAACATTAAAAAGGATTAAAGAAGCGTATTACTGGAAAATATGAAACCCGACATCGAAAAATTCACGCAAACTTGTATGTCGTGTTAATTAAAAAACTAGCTAGGATTAAAACGAAACAACAAACTCTGTCATAATATATAACTAGTTGAGAGTAATGTTTTCATTTAGTTTTATAACTTTATGCATTTATTTCGATCGTGACGTTCTTAGACGTGCTGGAGCGCTTAGGTAATTGTGAATTTTTGTTATGGAGTTGCTCAAAATTCCTTGGTATCTTAAGAAAAATGTAATAATCCCAAAGTGTTCACGGATGCAATGAAATATTTATTTCGATTCATACCTTCAGTTCCCATGTGATTGAATATCCGTGGTAGTTGTACATTTTTGTTACTGAGTGAATAAAAATTTAATGCTACACCAAATAAAGTGTAGCAATACCAGAAAAATATTTCACCAATGAAATGTTGTTTTCTTTGCGTGCGAAATATTTTACATACAGAGGATGCGCCGTTTTTTAATTTCATTAACGAAATATTTTTTTCGTTCGATTAAGATATGAAGTATTTAATAAAATCATGTTTTGTTCATAAGCATAATGTAACCATGAATTAATTTATTGAAGAAACGTATGAATTTTATTAAGATGATGCTTTACAATTTACATTAATCAAATATCCTTTTCATAATACTGTCCTGAGTACTGAATAGCACATCTAGTTTAATTTAATGAAGTATTTAATGTATTTAATGAAACTTTCTGTACTTGAAAATGTTGTTTTGAGCAATAGTACGAAATAAAATTTACTCAGTTCGAAAAAAATGTCAAATGTTATTATAGAGTTGCTCGAAATTTCTTAAGAAGAATGTAATCGTTTCAAAGAAATAATTCATCTCTGCAATCAAAAGTTTATTCCGTTTTGTTCGTCTCAGTGAGAAAGACTAACTCCAAAATTTCTCGAGACTAAACTGGGGACAGGCTGGTCTGTTGAGGACATTCAGGAAAAAAAATGGGTGAAGTGAGAATCAGAGATTGCGTGAAACCTGGTTTAATTTCGGTATAAATGACTTTCTCAAAGTAGCGTGACCGATTCGAACTGCATACGCGCGTATGGACGAAAAAGACGCGCGAAATTCAAACTTCAGGAACATCCCGCTCGCCTTGATATCTCGCAAATCAATGATCATTGTGATATCGTGGTTGATTCGCGCACACAACCAAATGTATCGCGTCATAAACAAGCGAACACATACGAGTCGGAAAACAGTACATTTTTCGTAAACAGTACAATACAATTACGGAAAAATTAAAAGTAATTCTTGAACCGGAGCCATTAGTAGCCGCAGAAATGTTCATTTTTCAAAAACGGAAGCAGCATGATAATGAAGCAATACGCGATTTCGTAAATGACTTACACAAATTAAGTGCCAAATGCAATTTCGGCACATATTTAAAAACGGCTTTACGTACACAACTAATAGCTGGTTTACGAAACCTAAATATTCAAGCGAGACTTTTAGAAACACGAGATTTAATATTCGATATCGCTGTCCAAACGGCCAATACAATGGAACTAGCAGAATCAACTACGTCTCAATTACACAATACATGTACGAATATGGAAAAAATTAATTACATCAATTCTGACAATAACAATTACAAAAAAAATACGAAGATAAAAAATGTACAAAATAGGAACTCAAATTCAACGACATTATAGTAATTCGAAAAATAATACAAAAAGTTTGTACAACGAACCGAACACCAGTAACTCCACACAATCGAAAAATATTTAATGTTTTCGCTGTGGAAAAGGACATTACGCCAACGAATGCACGTTAAGCAAGAATGTGGAATGCAATTTTTGCAACAGAAAAGGACATCGCAAGTCTGCTTCGCTAGGAAAAAAGAATCTACAAATTTAGTTGAAGAAATCTGTACAATCAACACCGGATCAAAGCGATAAAAACTCTTCATGCAAGTAATCGTGGAAAATAAACCAGTAGACTTCGAGGTAGATATTAAAAGTAAAGTGTATCATTCGGATATAAAACTTCAATCTTTTAATAAAGATCTAATTGATACTGTCGGTTACATTAATGTAGATGTAAAATTCGAAAATAAGGAACTTCAGATGAATTTGTACGTTGTTCGTATAGAATGTAAACCGATGCTTGGGAAGGAGTGGTTTCGGAAACTAGCAAACAAAGAATATCTGGAATTTTTCAAAACAAAAGATTCGGAAATAAATTCAATACATGCCGCCTATGATGAACGTGTTATTCAAAGTTTATTACGTAAATACGATATTACAAACGATAGAATGGAGCCACTTAAATTGTAGATGGCAAAATTCACATTGAAAGAACACTGCACCTATTTTCATTAAACATAGAACTGTTCCATTAAAAATGCAAGAAAAAATTAAAAACGAACTCAATAATTTAGTAGCGAAAAAAATTTTAATTCCAGTAAAATCATCGGAATGGGCTACGCCGATTGTACCCACACTGAAAAAAGATGGTACAATTAGTGTATGCGGAGATTATAGTGTAACGCTCAATAAACAATTACTAGTTGACGAATACCCCCTACCAAAACTCGAGGATTTATTTTCCAGTATGTCAGGAATTCCGATATTTTCAAAAATAGATTTGAAATAAATGTAGAAAAATACGAATTTTTTAAAAGTAGCATTCACTTTTGTGGGTATATAATTAATAAGGATGGAATCAACAAAGATCCATCAAAATACGCAGCAATTGAAAACATGCCAAGAACGAAAAACAAATCGGAAGTACGCGCATTCCTTGGTTTTATTAATTATTACGCGAAATTTATTAAAAACTTAGCAACAATTTTACATCCCATTTACAACCTTCTAAAAGATAATATTCCTTTCGTTTGGAGTAAACAATGTGAACGTTCATTTATTCAAGCCAAACAAGCTTTCGGAGAAAATAAAATTCTCGCTCATTACGACCCGAATTTACCACTCATTGTAGCCGTAGACGCTAGCAATTATGGAGTCGCTGTGGTTCTTTCACATGTTTACCCAGACGGATCGGAACGTATCAAACAATGCGCTTCTCTAAAATTAAATTGCACACAACAGAAATATGCAAATATAGATAAGGAACCCTCTGCAATTATGTTCGGTGTAAAAAAAATTCCATCATTACTTGTTCGGCACACGATTTACACTTATTACGGATAATCAAGCTTTGAAACGCATTTTCTCTCCGAATAAAAATTTACCAACATTTTCAGCATTAGGTGTGCAACATTATGCTTTATTTTTACGCGCTTACAATTACGGAATTAAATACAAAGAATCAAAGAAAAATGCTAATGCCGATGGTCTTTCCAGACTCCCTCTGGATAGTAACGATAATAATTACGATGTAGCGGATATTTTTCATCTGGAAACAATTAATACGTTACCTGTTATCGCGAAAGAAATCGCAGAATGTACAGAATCTGATATGGAATTGAAACAAATTTTCAAAAAAATTATGCAAAAAAATTCTAGGTCAAAAACAAAAAAACATCAATATAGAAGAATTTTCTATTTGTAATGGTGTAATTTTACGTAGCGTTAGAGTCGTTGTACCCGCGAAACTAAGAAAAACAATCTTACAGGAATTACACTGGGGCCATTTCGGCATAATAACAATGAAAAATCTTGCCCGAAAAATCGTATTGTAGCCTTCGTTAAATAAAGACATTGAAAATCTAGTAAAAAACTGTACAATATGTAATTTACACAGAGATAATCCAGCAAAAGTCGAAACCCATTTTTGGGAAGAAGCCAAAAATGTTTTTGTCACAGTACATATTGATTTCGCTGGACCATTTCTGGGTAAAATCTTTCTAATTTTAATCGACGCGTATTCAAAATTCCCAATAGTAAAAATAGTACATTCAATGCTAGCGGGAAATACCATCTTAATCTGCAAAGAAATATTCAGCGAATACGGAGTACCGAAAATGATTGTCGCGGACAACGGAAAAACTTTTAGATCCTCAGAATTTGAGAATTATATGCGCGAAATAAACTGTGCTCTCATATATACAGCACCGTACCATTCAGCCACAAATGGGCAAGCGGAGAATATGGTAAAAACAGTTAGAAAGGGGTTAAATTAAGTGAAGAAAATAAATCTACACTTCTAAATCTTTCTTCACGAAAACTTATGTAAATTGCTACTTCACTATAGAATAGGTGTACACGTAGAAATTAATCAAATACCTGAGAAACTTTTCTTCGGCAGAAAAGTCAATTCCTATCTGTACTTTATACATCCGTTGTACAAACAACCCGTAAATTTTAAAAAATTTAATGAAATTAAGAAATCTTTTCTAAACGGGGAGAGAGTGAGCGTATGAACATAATGACTAAAATAGGAACTTTACATTATAAAATAAAGCTAGATAACGGAGTCACGGTACGAAAACATGTTGATCAAATGTTAAAAATTGGAGAAAATACTCCGCCGGAAAACACAGAGGAAGTACAATATTACCCCCCTCCACCTGTCATTGGAAATAATAATACTACACCGAATAATGGTAAAAACAAGTCGATTTGGTGTTCTGGTGAAAGCGACGAACAGGCTGTAACTAAAAATATACAGAGAGACTTGACGGCAATAGTATCTCCGAACAGACGTCAGCAACCCTTAAAAACACAGAACGCACCTGACCGCTTACAATATAATTAACGCTAAGAAACTTTGACATTTCATGTACAAATATTCTATTTTTCTTTTCGCAATGAGGAGTGTGATATTGTGGTTCATTCGCGCACACAACCAAATGTATCGCATCATAAACAAGCGAACACATACAGCCGTACGAGTTGGAAAACAAGTCGCGTGCTTGTGTATCGAGCAGATACATTTTGAAGTTCGGGAGATACACCTCGTGGGTCTCGTTTAAACGGTTTGCGAGTGCGGCTCGTTTCTTTTCCGTATCCGTCGGGTTCCAAAATGGTCCCGATACTTTTTGTAATAGACATTATTATTTTGGACCATATAGAATAATTGTGACGTATTTACATATTTACACATGTGTTCTGTGCAACTTCATTTCTTTCCTCGCTCCTAAAAGTTCGAGTGTGAAATACAACTACGTGTGATTCATGGTGATCATCACATTACCGTTTTTCTAAGGCAAAAACATAACAATCATAATAATGTGGTTTACAGACTAATTAATTTAACCTAATAACTAATAACACCGGTAGCAAGGCTAATTTATGGATTCCTCGCATGAGCTTCCCTTTGACGTACGTACTTCGCAGGTACGGACTCGGGCATCACGACCAAACCACACTTTCATTACACGACCCATAGACCACCAAGTAGGAGAGTAATTGGATTCTTCGATTAGAACCATATCTTCAGGTTGAAAATCACGATGACTGTCGTGCCACTTGTGACGTTTCTGAAGCTTATGGAGGTAATCTGACTATCATAATCGCCAAAACCGTTCATCCGGAGAGGCAAGAATTTAGGACCCGGTGAGAAAATGTCCCGGTGTAAGAAATTGTAAGTCGTCGTCATCGGACGAAGCGGTACATTTGGTCTCAATGAAATGCCAACTTATTTCTAAGTCTAACATGCGTCGTTTGATTTCCACGTTTTGCAATGCCTGAAGAAAAGGACGGGCAAGTTCACGGCTAGCACCGTGAAAATTTTTGCCGTTGTCGCTATGAATATCGAATGGAAACCCTCGTCGGAAACGAAAACGATCAAAAGTAGACAAGAACGCGCTTGACATGTAGTCATCAATAATTTCCAAACAACGTTTTCATAGGGACCCGCATAATCTATGCATAATCTATTCGTATACGCGAATTTATTGAACACAACATTCGCTCTTTGTCGGGCGCATAGGACACATTTGTTTATTAGGGAACGGATTATAACACGCGCGCGTACCACCCAGTACTTTTCGCGAATTACGCCATACATTAACGACATATCTCCGTGCAAAGTTCTTTCATGTGCTTCTTGCAATATTAGTTCGGTTAAGCGATGTTTCCTTAGAATTACAGGATGATCATACTCTTTAGCAACAAGAGCATTCTGCAGCCGCCCGCCAACCCGCACTAAACCCTCATCATCAACATAAGAATCCAGCGATCGTAAAGGGCTGGATTTGAGTAAAGGTTTACCTTTCTTCAAGTGAGCAATATTCTTCGAGAAGCAATCTACTTGCATTTGGCTCAACCAGAATCGTACAGCACATTGCCTATTTTTAAGGTCAGGATTTTCGCTCTCCTTTCTGTCCAGACATACAAATTTTAAAATGTTGCTCGTAACGCGAATAAGCTTTAACCAATAATTAATAACCATGAGGAGTAACGTATATCCAAGTCCCAAATGGGCGTAATAGCTATTGTCATTAAGGCAGTTCTAGATTTCTCCTCGAGGTCTACATCAGAGGACAAAGTCGGTGGGGAACAGGGCCACTTACTTCTTGGCTTAACGAGCCACGATGGTCCCGACCACCACAAAGAATTTTCACTAAGCTTGTCACAAGTAGCGTCTCGCGATGCTAAGTTGGCCGGATTTTCGGAAGATGGTACATAACGCCACTCGGCTTCCGTCAGTCCAGATTGGATTTGTGCGACCCTATTGCCTTCGAAGGTTTTAAGCAATTTCAGCTGTTTTCGTATCCAATGCAAAACTATGGAGGCGTCAGTCCACGCGACAATAGGTATATTTTCAATCTGCAGGGTGTTCAGACACCATTTTAGAAGGTCGACCATTGATATGACAGCCATTAATTCGAGACGTAGAATTGACTGCTGTTTCAATGGTGCAACCTTCGTCTTAATTGTGAACAGAAAGGAGGTTTTCCAAACGGGGTAAACTAAATAAACGACGCAAGCGTTGGCATTTTCTAATGCATCTGAAAAACCATGGAGGATACACGATTGTTCTGAGCACATGCGTATCCACACCTAGGAATACATATTTTATGCAAATTGTGCATATCCTCGATAAAATACTGCCATGCTTGTACAATCTCGGGAGGAAGGGCATCGTCCATCCAAGTCCCGTCAGCCACAGCTGCTGAATGAGGATTTTGGCCGAAACTATTACGGAGGATATCCACCCTAGTGGGTCAAACAAACGGGATATACAAGACAATAAAGCGCGCTTCGTATACTTTGATTCATACTCCGGAAGATCCATTTTAAAATGAAACTTATTTGCCGAAGGGCTTCAAAGTATTCCTAAGGTTTTTACAGACTGATCTGCCTGAAATTTCTTAGTGACGGAAATATCAAAATCGCTAGACGGAATATACACTAAAACAGACGAATTATTCGAGGTCCATTTTCGCAAATGAAGAGCTCCTGTCTTTGTGATACCGATTATCTGATCGCGTAAACTTTTTATCTCTTCGAAAGTGGGTGCCCCGAAA
The DNA here is from genome assembly GCA_030407085.1 of Trichopria drosophilae. Classification (NCBI taxonomy): domain Eukaryota; kingdom Metazoa; phylum Arthropoda; class Insecta; order Hymenoptera; family Diapriidae; genus Trichopria; species Trichopria drosophilae. Next base: position 134,261,534 of record CM059582.1, read on the forward strand.
AGAATATCGTCAACGTATACATTATTTAAGTTCGCGACTGGCATCTGGAAACGAATTCTTCTCGTCTTGTGCCAGTTGATGCAAAACCCGAAGTGCTAAAACATACTTTAAAATTTTTAACAGTTTCAAAACGCATTACCGGTGTAAAAGATTTAAATTTATCACAAAAATACAACGGATGATTCGCTTTGCATAAACTGCAAGCCTTTGAAGGCGAAACCTGATTTGACGAATATGCTTGATGAGAAGACCCTTGTAGCGTCGACAATGTACTATTTACGCGTGAAGATGTCCGAATGCGACTCGATGTAAGGCTGTCTTGTCCTCCCTTGTATTCAGCGCCAGATACTGCATCCGATGATGAAGATATTCAGTCAATTCGTCGAAACTTGGCATCTTGTCGCGTTTCCCAATTTTCTCATACCAAGCGTTGTAGGTGCTGTCATCTAAACGATTCAAGGTGAGGACCAGCAGCAAGGAACTCCAGTCATCAACAGCAGCAATGCACTTGTTTGTCTGTAGAACCAATGACTCGAGTGGAGCACCTTTCCCGGATTTCGCCGAACTCAGTGACAGAAGAGCAGTAGTTTGAGCAGCAATGAAGGCTGCTTCTCCCGGAAATGATCATACACCAGCTTCCATGCGGCAGCAAAATTGTTGCTATCCATCTTTATGTGAGAGATCAAGGATGACGCATTACCGGCTAAACTCGTCTTGAGGTAATGCAGCTTTTGGACACTTGACAGGTTTGGAACGTCGACGACCAGTGAAGTAAACAAGTCTCGAAAAACAGTCCACTTCTTGCACTCACTATAAAATATTGGAATTTTTATCCGTTCCGGGACTGCAGGCATGGCGAGAGCAGGTGATGGTACCGCAGGCGCCGAAATTTCCGACATCTCCTTTAGCAGATTTGTCAAAATATCTGAATAAAGATAATAAGTGTTTTTATTATCAGCGAATTTATTTTCCTTTTGATATTCTGTCACCTGCGGTGAGGCTTCAGTGTTCGAGAACATAATATCAATATGGCGGTCACGACAGGTTGACCACACTATTTCTAATTTATTGTTCAAATTATCAACGCGTCGAGAACCTAGCGCGGAATCCTTTATGGAATCAACCGTGTCGCATATTCGCCGAAGTGTGTCAGATTGTAATAACTGAACTTTGAAGTCGCGAGATAGAAGCAGACGACGCCGAACTCGTGTGCATTTGTGGCACCGATAGTGAAAATTTAGACATGGTAATATTTACCCAACCACGCTTGCTTACTTGACTCGCAGCAACGCTTAATATGTTGTACTGAAAAGGCGGGGATGAGGTAATGCACCGTGGAGATAGCTGGGTACTAGATGTAACACCGATTCCCACTAGCGCGAACTGTTGTCTCTCGTCGACGATAGGTGGCGGCAGCCACGCCTATTCCCTGTTCCTTCCCCGGGTGGTGCGGTAATGCTGTAATGGTTGCTTCCGGAATGTGACCTGAAGAGAAGACAATGCAGCACGAATGAAAAACACGTGCGCGTGAAGTAAAATCATATAGCACACAATAAATATTTTTAGCACAAAGTCCAAGAAGTGTTCTGTCCAAAATTCGTATTTACGTAGTCCTATGCGATCCAAATCTTGCAGTGGCTGAGCACCCAAAAATACGCACCATTCACTATTAATAAAATGGCGATATCACTTCACTTGAGTTTTTTTTTAACTCGCTCAAAATCCCACTTATCCGGCTCGAAGGACCATGTTCGTCTCAGTGAGAAAGGCTAACTCCAACATTTCTCGAGATTTAACTGGGGAGAAGCTGGTCTGTTGTGGACATTCCGGAAAAAAGATGGGTGAAGTGAGAATCCGAGATTGCGTGAAACCTGGTTTAATTTCGGTATAGATGACTTTCACAAAGTACCGTGACCGTTTCGAACTGCATACGCGCGTATGGAGGAAGAAAACCGATCGTTTGTATCGTGGTACACTTTTTAATCCTGCGCATGAGAAAAATGGCGAATAGCGAGGAAGCCGTGCATTTGCTGCCAATTCTCTTTTCAGACTGGCTGCTCCTAAAAGGGGAAAACGCGAAACCGATCGCAAGTTGCGCATAGAGCGTGTACATAGGCTATATCCCGCGCATAAAATTCAAACTCCAGGAACACGTTTGAAATTTTGTACAAAACGTATTTCACTATTGTTATTAGCACTCATGAAGTATTTTTTCCATATGATTAGTGTGCAAGGTATTGAATGAAATCAAGTTTTATACATAACGATATTTAAACTTTGTGTTTATTGGGCAATGAATAAAATTAATTGAAATGATGTATTTTAAAAGAAACCAAATTTATAAATTTAATGAATAATTTTATTAACATGATTCTTCAACCACTGGCCTTAATGACATATTTATTTCATATGACTCGGGTTTAAATGAAATGTATCCTTTAAATTAGCGAATACAAATCGTTTCATACAATATTCGTACCTGCAAAAGACTCTTTTTTATGTTCTAGAAAATTATACCATTGTGGATTTTTATGAAACATTTCTTAGTTAAAGTAAAAACTAGGTATCATCAGGACGAGCAGAGCAGCTTATTTTGATACTTCAACTCTTATAAGTAGAACAATTTTCTTCGGGATTTTACCATTATACATGGTTATTTCAAGAATATAGCAAATGGAAATATTATTGCTAAAAATTTCGGCTGCAGAATGAAAATTGTTTCCCAAATAAACATCCCTCAACTAGATAAGTTGGAAACAGATATAGTGAGAATCCCATAAACTCGTATTTTATAATGCTGTATAACGAAAAATTATGTTCGTTACATAGGCATAAAAAACGTTTGCACCCTCAAGCGATTCCAATCTACGGGGATCGCTTGTGGGTGTAAAATTCGTTTTTGCGCCCTAGTCACGAAAATAACGTTTTTTCAGGTGGATGGTACATAGAAAATATCTCCTGCATACACAAAAAGGTTTAATTATATAAAAATGAGAAGAGACCCGGGTTTCCCCAGTTTTGAATTTACAACATTTACACAAAACAGTGATCATCGTTTGAAAAATTCTCCACAAGATGCGCCTTTCGCCTTTTTAAATTGCCCTAGAGAAAAAATGTTTTCGTTCGATTAAGGTATAAATTACAAAACTATAAAATCAATTTAAATCATATTGCAATCGAAACAAAATTAATAAATTTATCGAATTAATTTGATGCTCCACGAGTGGTATTATTAAAGTATTTTTTCGCATAATCCTACTGGGTTCAATAGCAGTATTTTCTTTAATTTGATAAATTATTTAATATATTTAACGAAACGAGATTTTTGTTTTGAGTGAATCAAAATGTAATGATTCCAAATAAATTTACTCATTTATAAAAGCAGGTCCCGCCTGGGGTCCAGCCAGGATTCCGATCATGACTTACAAACTGAACAGTAACGAAACTAAAATAATTTATGATCAAGAAGATATTAACTTCGAACTAGTTGAAAAAAAATCGATCTTGCCTTTATTAATTATACGGAAACCTTATCTGCCCTTAACTGGTTCGAAAAAAACTTATCTTCCCTTTTCTAGGTTATGAAAAACCTTATCTCCTGTTACCCTTAACGACTGATCAAAACTTAGCTTGTCTTTACTGGCTGAATGAAAACATTATCTACACCTAACTAGTTGGAATACCCATTATTGCGTTTACTGACTGGCTGAAAACCTTATCTGCTGGCGTGCTTTCCTCGCTCTTTTATTTCTGACAAACTTTTGATTGTTTGTACATTTAGTATGATTCTCTAAAGATGAAATCTAAACATTTTATATCCGAATTATAACCTTCAACAACTACTTCAATAAACTCTTTTTTTATTGTAAACAATTTCAAAATAATAAAATTCCGGTTGACTGTTCCTATAAAGTCAATTATTAGGATTTGCTATCATTTCCAATGTTTCGTCAGCCATATTGGATCGGCCATTTTGAATTTTGAAAATCTGATACCAAAATCGTACTCGGCAATCACAAAAACCACATATATCCTGCAGTTTGCAATTACTTGCCTATTACTTTAATTATATTGTTACGGATGCTGGCTACGCACATAGCCATCGTAACATAGACAATACTTGTCTTTGCAAGATCGACAAGACACACACACACCGAAGAGCCCGATTCGGCGTCGCACATATATTGCACACGTGCTGTAACTTACACTGGAACCACGGGTTCCTCTAGCTACAAGCCCAAACGGTCAAGAAAAGAATGTGCCACGCCGAAGCTCGAAGTAACACAATCCTTAAGATTGTGACTCACAATCGCACACAATAGCACACGTTCCCCGAATCGCCAAGGTTACCGATAAGTCAAAAGGGGTGAGCGATTCATGGAAGATGGCACGTGGCAAACAACAAGTGCAGGTGTCCATCAAAAAGGACGATGATCTCATCGACATCTACCATATAAAAAGGGCAATCGCATTGCCCGAAATCAGAGTCGCCCCGTTAATGACGCCGTGAAGATCTCGGTGCAGAGTCGCCCCGTTAATGACGCCGTGAAGATCTCGGTGCAGAGTCGCCCCCGACGATTGACGCCGTGAAGATCTCGGTGCAGAGTCGCCCCGCGATTGACGCAGTGAACATCTCCGTTAGAGTCGCATCGTGAACAAAACCGAAAAAGATCTCGCGCACGGGACTTAGAAGCTTCGCGACACATTAATCCGCGACTCTCCGCGAATCAATACCGGACTTAGTACTTATATACCCGGACGATCTGTACGACCTGAAGTTGGAATTTCCATAAGTTAAAATAAAGTTATCATTACTAAATTCGCCAGTATTTCGTCACTTGGGGTGTCGATCCCCTTTATGCGGAAGATCCCAAAAATGATTCTCAGCTACCGAGAATCATCCCTTACAACTCCCGATCCAGATAAAAATTGCATTACGAAAAACATAAAAATCGTAACAATGTGATTGAAAAGGCTAATGCGGTAATTCGCTAAAACGATATTATTTAAGGGGCCAAACCGTCAAATCGCTTTATGGGTGATAAAGGAAAAACACGTGTCAAATGTTTTTTTATACTCTATACGTATACCAAGAATGCGAAAATAGCCACGAATTTTACAAAACTAAAGACGGTACTTTAGACAAAATTATAATTTTAACTCCTATTTGGATAAATCCCCAAATTCAACATATTCAGAACCGCAATAATACGCCTACGCGCGTATACTTTGTGGCCATGGGAAAACCCAACCGAGTATGCTATGTATTTTTTGTTTCAAAATTTATTAAATAGTATAAATATTTATAAAATTCATGAATACGTAATAACGTGCACGTTACAAACAACAGTTTTTCTCTTTTTCTTTCTTTGTCCTTTTTCCCACATCTATTGATACAAAATATTATATGCATATTAGTATAACAAAGCACATATGAAATTACCCAAAAGAATCACATATCAATTTATCATGTGATAGAATCAAACACAAGCACCTTTCTCCTGTAAAATTAGTACCAACATTGGATGAACAATCGTGGAAAAAAACTTATTAACTCTTATTTAACCATAACAAAACAATTAAAAATGGACATGCAAACTAAAAATAGAATCGTAATAACTATACTTCACATTTTTCTGTCAAGTTTATAATAAAATATTTAAGAAAATTCAATATACATAACCAATAAAAAAATCCGTTTTTATAAATAACTTTTCTTGTACTTATACTGTAGCTTTCATTCACGTTTGTACTAACTATTTAAACTTTATTGTAACATATTTTATAATGGCATACAAACCAAACGCTCCGTAACTCTTGTTTATAACATTCTTATGAAAATTGTAAACTTTTACCCCATTTTTCGGACGAGACTCCGTTTTTTAACTCTGGCGTGGAGTATAAAATAAGATTGTCCCGCACTACTCTTAACTCAGCCATCTACCTCGAATCCTTGAACTCATCCTAGCTTGACGTCAAGATGGCGCACCCACATCGCAAAACCAGTATCAGGGGAGGTATAGGAAATTTCTGTTAGGGCTATAATTTAAGGCTCATTTAACGCTCACACCATCTTAGTCCGAATTTTTCCCGACCGGTATAACCAGTGCTACGCGTATGCGCGTATATACGACTAAGAGGAAAGAGTCCCGTAGAAACTATTCAGGCAATTTACTTCACAGCCATCATTTAAGGCTCATTGAATGCTGTCAAACGATCCTATTCCAAATTTTCTCCGCATGCGTGTATGTTACAAGGCACAAAATGTTTTCATAATATCTCAACACCGAGGTATCTAAGTAATTCGAAATTTTCAGAATATATATATATATATATAAATGATTTTAAGAATGACCCAGCCCTAAATTCGCAGCTGCAATATTTCATGAGCCTTAAAACAGCCTTAAATAATACCGGCGACAGTGCATTTAACCCATTAATGATTGAATAACATAATCTGATGCGACAGGTTCTCAAATTTTAATCAAATCGCTCATAGTTTTTTATGCCACTACATTTTCTTGATGTTTTTGGGTTTGCTGTATAGGATGCAACAATTTAAAAGAGCGAAAAATGTCATCTTGTACTTATTTTCGGCACATTTTCAAAAAAAATCGCGAGTTTTTAACGGTTTTTTTTTAGAAAATGACCGATTCTACCCAGGAAAATGGTTTCTTTATGCAATAAATGGCTACAAATGTGTTAATGATATTTGTTCTTGAAAGATATGAGGGTAGTTTGATTTAAAAAATTTGTTCCTGCGCATACGAGCCTTTCAAAGTTGATAATATCTGTAAATTACGTGTTTTACTCATATTATCATAATGGTGTACTTTATTTTATTCCTATGTCCCTCGATAATTTGTTAAATCATATATTGAAGGATTTCGGAGAATTTTGAATATAAATATTATGCGATATTACAAAAATTCAAAATGGCAGGTTCAAAATGACGGAATTTTTTTACATTTTTTACCGTTTTCGGCTGAACATGTTCATTCGGGGGATTTCGGGGTCTCTGATTACAAATGTGATATCAGAATTGAAAATTATAAAATGGCGAATTCAATGTGGCGGAATTTTTTATATTTTTTTAACCACTGTCAGTTGAAAATGTCCACTCGGAGGTTTTTGAGGTCTGGGACATGTGTGGATAAATGCGGAAAAATTATATACAGATTTTTTGAGAATTAATTATCATCGACGGAAAAAGATAAGAAAAGAAACATAATCATGCTCTTACTATTCGAAATATTTGAATTAAATTTTTTTTTGGAAGGAAATGAAACAGTGAATTATCGATACTACCGAAGAAAACGGGTTTAACTTGAATTAGAATGATTTTGAATTGTTTATTGGCAACCTCATTTTAACCACTTTCAACCCTAGGTGGCTGCAAACTAGTGACGGTTTTGCCGAATATCTCTTCTACCGTTTTCCCCATCTCCTCGTTTGATTTTATTATCGAGCTCCTTGACTGACCTCCACTAGAAGAAGCTTCGGCGACCGAGTCGAAATCGACCCTTTTCTTGACTACTGGTTTAACCTTCGCCTTATATGCCACTTCCGGATAATATGAGTGTGAGCCATCTGTAATTCTGGCCGAAGGTTTTGGTGGAGCCAATCCAATTGTGCCTCTTCATACGGCACAGGCGTCCATCTGTTCAATAATATCATATCATATAATCTCGCACGGGTTCGTCAGGATCTTGCGTTCGTATATGAGCTTCCAACTTTACATCTTGACTAAACTGCGACAACAACTACCAGTTTTGATGAGAGAACCTGTACCATTGTAGTGCTACACCCGTCAACTGCAGAAGTTCATCTTGATGAATGCCTGCGATAACACTACGCTATTGAAGTCGGATCAAGAACTCATCAATACTTTGATCCTCATTGCCCGCAAAGGTCACATTCCATTTACGGACAATTTCTTCCAAATCTCTGGAACGCATTGTTTGGTTCAGTCATTGTTTGTTCTGACGAACGTCATTTTTATTCACCCTTATGGATGAATGGTTCCCCCCTCCCTCTCTAGGAGTCACCTGGAACGGGTGAACTGGAACTTTGTCGGATGGACCTTACTGTCTGAGGTGCCGCATTATTTGTCGCTCGTATTTCTTCAATACGTTGTGGGTAATTTATATTGAAGGTATCTTGAAAATTTACTCTACTATTTTTTCCACATTAGGTAACCAAGTACTATTTGGCGTGTAACATGGAAAATAGCGTTTTAGTGTGCGTGAGTGTCTACTCCATGGCAAATCCACAGAGCTTTTAACTTTTCTGTGATTCAGTGATACATGGAAATAAATATGTTCACTATTAAAATATATTTAATGTATGTTGATATTTCGTTTTATACACATTTAAATAATATATCTGGACGATATTGAGTCAATTAATAAACACAGACACTTGCTACAGACGTTTCCGCATTGAAAACCGAAAAATTTAACTTGTGATTCTTACAAATTATTTAAAACGGTGCTATGCTACATCTATGTCATGCAAGATATTTTATTTTCTCAAAGTACAAAATGTAGTTAAGTAAATATACCAAGTAATAGTCACAGTCTGATCAATGTGCTTGCTTGTAATACAAAACTACAGAGATTTAAAACTGCGTGATAAGTTTTGTAGAAATATAAAATTAATTTAGATTATCTGTTATAATTTTCATGCCATATTATTAATCGTTTTAACTCAGAGTCCAATTTGTTACTAACATAAAAACGAACAAATTACGCTGTCACTCCTCTATGTGCCCCTTTTAAAAATGATTCTATATAGGTTTAATCATTTTCACTTTAAACGTGATTCTTTTCAAAATTGCCTTTTTTCCTGCGGCACACATAAAATAAACAATATTTTTAATTATTTCTTTCTGTGATCGTTCTCAAATTTCATCCTTTATCAAAAAATTATTACGGCATCTTTAGATTTTGCAAATTGGTGAGCACCACTCGTCCCGGATGGCTTTACTTCAACGGATCTTCGTTATACGATTTGCAGAAGATTTTAAATACATTTCAGTAATTGTATTCTGAATTTTTATAGGTTGATGATTACAAATCTGACTTTAGAAATTTGAAATACTAAAAGTATTAAAAAAAGTATTTAAAAAAACTAAAGTGGGCGAAAATCGAAGATCAGAGGTTTTTGCGGTCGCTGATTATGAATCTGAAAGTATAATTTTAAAATTCAAAATGGTGAATCAAATATGGCGGACAAACTTATCAAATACAACTTAAATTTGACAGAATTTCACATTAAGAGGTTTACGAAATCACTGATTACGAATATGATATCAGAATTTTTAAATTCACTGCGGACAATACAGTGTTATAGCCATTAAAAAAATAAAAATTTACATTGATTAAGGTGTAAGTAAAGTACTTCGATATGACTGAACATGAATTTCCCCTCGGATAATCAATATTCAAAGTGACGGATAGAATGTGGCGGATTCGAATTTAAAATATGACTTAAATTAGACGAACTTCAGTATGTGGGGACCTTTGAAGCCGTTGATTATGTATTTGAAATCAGAATTTCGTGAATTTTCAGTTATTACACCTGAGAAAAAAATAAAATCCACAAAGAGTGCAAAAAATATGACCGCGAAACTCCGTATAAGAAAAAATAATGTTAATCGGGTTCCTGTGTATATTATACACAGTTACAATCGTTAATTTATCAACAGTTAGTTTCATTTAAATCAAGCAATTTTTCGTATTTTGGTTCGCCATATTGGACCGTCATTTTGAATTTAAAAAATCTGACGATAGACTAGTTAGTGGCTGATAAACTCCATAGGAACCGAGTTTTATTTACATTAAACAATTTTTCGTACTGTAATCCGTCATATTGCGTCCACCATTTTGAATTTCGAAAATCTGACAACATAAGCGTAATCAGCGATCGCTAAAATCCTCCACCTAAAAAAAAACGAATTTCATTAAAATCGAGTAATTTTTCACATTTTATCCGCCATTTTGTATTTTGCACTCACGCCGTGCCATAAAAATTGTTCACGCGCATGATTTTCACTTCAGAGCGATCGCCTGAATATATGATTAAAAGGAAAAAGGTGTGCCACAAAATAAATTCCAAAAATGTTTTAGTGCCAAAAATTAAAAGTGCTGCAGATTTGCCTTTATATGTTGTTGTACAACCAGATTAACGAACGTGAAAAGAAATAACCAATAAGGAAGAGAGACGATCGGCCAATCAGGAGCTTCCTCGTAACGACTCAGAGTCGGCCGCCGCTGGAGGTTCTGTCTTTCCTTCCTTGCTTGCGGATTGGCTGATGGACTAGCCAATGGCAGTCCGTCCCGGCAGTCGGGTTGGCTGATTTTTAACGTCGTTCTAGGTCCGTCCGTGCAAGCTCCATTGGACGTGCAAGTAGTGCCTTGATTCTTTCAAAGGCTCTTTGGGCAGTTGGAGTCCAGCGAAATCTCTTTTTGCCACTCAGCAGGTCGGTGAGTGCTGCTGCTTCCAGGGCGAATTGCGGAATGAATTCCCGAAGCCAGCTGCATGCCCCTATAAAGCTCCGCACCTGCTTGATTGTAGTTGGAGTGGGGATCTCGAGCAGCGCACGCACATGCTGCTGATTGGCTCGATTTGCTGTGTCCGAGATGTTGTGTCCCAAATAGTCGAGGTTGCGTACTCCGAGATGACATTTCTCTATTGCGCAGGTGAGACCGTGCATGCTGAGCCGCTCGAGGACCATTGCCAGATGTATTAGATGTTCATCCTCAGAATTGGAGTATACAATTACATCATCTAAGTAGACCTGGCAAAACTTGCCGATCAAGCCGGCTAAAACCTCTTGACTCATTAGTCGCTGGAAAGTGGCTGGAGCTCCTTTTAACCCAAACGGCATCACAGTAAATTGGTATGACCCGCCGGAAGGTGTAGAGAATGCCGTGTATTTCATCGCCCTTGGTTCCATCGGGATTTGCCAATAGCCTGCTTTTAAGTCGAGTGAAGAAAATATCTGGGCTTGCCCGATATCCTTGATTGTGTCGATTATTCTTGGGAAAACCTGGATAGTATCCTCGGTGATGGTGTTGAGTTTTCTGTAAGCTACGCAAAACCGCATGGTCCCATCCTTCTTCTTCGCTAGAACTACCGGTGAACTGTAGGCTGATGAACAGGTCTCGATAATGCCGGCTTCTAACATCTCTCTAGTCTGATTTTCTATCTCCTGTCGTTTGGCATCCGAGTATCGGTACGAAGGCATTCGAAAAGGAGTTTCTGACACCAACTTTATGTCATGTTTGATGGTGTTTGTTGTTGGCGGGCCTACCGTTCCAAGCGGTGCAAACACATGATGGTGGTCAGAGATGATTTTAAAGAGTCTCTTTTTCGTTTCGCCTTTGAGTTCCGTGCGGAACTCTTCATAGTCAAATTGAGGATTATTTTTCGGAGAGGCGTTTAGAAGCGGGATTGTAAGACGCGTTGTCCGTCCTACATGGAGAACATCTCTGTTTAGATCTAAAATTGCTTTTTCTTCTTTCAGCCATGGTAATCCCAAAAGCAATGTATGCCGTAATTCTGGCGTGACTGTAGTCGTTATTTGGAACTTATGGCCCTGTATTTCCATTTCAAGCTGTGAAGTCCCACTCGCAGGCATTGATTGGTTGCGAGACTGATGCTTTCCGTTGGACCTTGGCTCCGGGCACCGTTGGGTAGGAAATCAGGGTGGATGAAATTTCTCGTAGCTGCTGAATCAATAACAGCAAGCAAAATCTTTTGGCCGATTCTAACGCGGATTTTCGGTAAAGCCGCATTATTGGTTAAGGCGTTATTTAATTCCGGCGTGTCTCTGAAGTGGCCTCCGGTGCCGGAGTGTCGGGTGCCTTCCTCCAGTTTTCCTGATTGGTCTGGGTTTTAGCCAATCGAACGTCGCAATCCTTGTTAAAGTGGTAGCCAGGACAATGCCAGCATTTTGGAAGGCTACGAGATGGTTGGGCGTTCGTCTTTATCTTTGGTTCGGCTGTCTCCTTTCGTGGTTTGCCTCGTTCTTTTTCTTCTTCTGCATCTTTCTCAATTTCTAATGCCTTATTGAGAAGTGTGGCAAATTCGGTAATTTCGTGGGCTCTGAGAAATTTCTTCACATCCGGTCTCAAGAAATTAAGTATCGTGGAAATTCTCGTTGCCTCGGGTTCGTCGGGTCGTATATGCTGGTACAACATGTATTTCTGTTGTAAGAAAGGACCGACCGGTTCCCTGTCTCCTTGCTGTTTGCCGTAGAGCTGGGCTGTAAGTGCGTTCTGGACGGATGGGTTGTTGAATCGACCTCGGAGAAGTTCTTGAAACCGAGGCCAATTTATGTTCATATTTTTGTAGCACTGCCACCATTTCCCGGCTTCTCCCTTGAGGCCTTCATCGATCCGCCTTACTCTTTGATTTTCAGGCGTTGCAGCAGTCCGTCCCGGCAGTCGGGTTGGTTGATTTTTAAGGGGATTCTTATTCGTATTTGTATATTTATTAGATAATTATAGTACACGAAATATAATTATGAATTTTTATTAAGTGCCATTGCTTTATTAATTGAGTACGCATGAAATCTCATCAGAGTTTTCATGGCGAATTCAAAATCGTATTATACTTTTCTTTTTATCGAGAAAAGACTGCTTGTAATTAAGTTCGCATGAAATCCCTTAAGGGATTTCCTAGCGAATTCGAAATCCGAGTTGTTCTCGTTTGATTGCGCTCTGAAAAGAGCGGATTAGATTAGGGAAGGGAGGGAATAGGAAATAGTATTGATGTTTTTATTTTCTTCTTCTCCATGGGCTCTTCCGTTGTCCGTGATTGGATCAAAAACTCAGGTGATGATCGTAAGAGAAAAAGTCGAGATCGATGAGAAGAGGTTTCAATGTATTTTCCGTGCCCTGGTCCGTTGGCCAATTTTCGGAGGTAGAGCCTAGTGCTCAGAGGTCCGCGTCGTCCAGAAGGCAAAGTCGGAATGTCTCAAACCGTTTGCGCGACCCGTTTATCTATTCGCACGGTGTGCGGCGGCGCACCAATCAGAATCGAGTCTCAAGCTCGGCGATCGGCAAATGTTTCGGACGCTTCTATCGTGAACCTTACGAGTTTCGTTCAAAGCGCAGAAATTGTCCCGAGCGCGGTGATTGGTCAACGCTTCGAACGTCAGTTTCGTTTGCATTTCTTTCAAGCGCGAAAGTCGTCCGAACGCGGTGATTGGTTGAGGGAGGGCATGTGTTTCAAAGTGTAGTTCTTTTAATCACAAACAAGAGCTTAGGAGTTTATAACAATGTTTAAGGTGGGAGAGACAATCTTTCGAAGCGCGAAGTTCGCCACGTCACCCGCGGGATAGGGACGTTGTCCCGAATTTGAGGATTAATGTATGGGTTCTACAGAAGCGGCCGGTAAATAACTGTTCACGCTGAATCGCGGATATTTGGTTTAGATTCCGGTCGTTTCGCGGATATATATATTTTATCGCTTAATCTTTTGCATTGGTCTTTCCTTCTCAATAAACCGAAAATTATTATTCAATTTAGATATCGTATTAACTTTTTTTAAGAACCCCTCTCCGCGGTCAATTCGAACGACCGTTCGAATTTTTAAAGAAAATTCTTATGAAGAATTTGAAAGGTTTCTCGGTGTGACGGTCTATCGAATATGGGGCATTTTACGTGAAATGTCCCAAGTCGAAAAATCTGTATCTCGGCTCAACGGTAAATCTTAATTTATTCCACTTACGCATGCGTAATGCTTATGTAATTTCACTTATGCATATGATGATGAAAATTTTGTCGCAAGTGATTCTTATACATTTTTTGATTGTCTTTCGATTGATGAATTTATTTTTGCAAAATTCTCAGAATTTGACCTTGATTTTACAAAATTAAAAATAAATATGCTATTTTCTCGAAGATGGACATTTTTTTTGTTTAAATAAATAATTTTAAATGAAAGCTGAGGTTTTTTCCTATCAGTATACCAAATTTCAGAATGCCTTTTTTTTGTTCTCGAGTTATTAAATAATGACTAGTGCGGTGCACACTCGACTCGACCCGGTCGGACCAAGGCTGCGCTGTGCTTAAAGCTATTGTTACGATTCAAATTTAAATTGATATTTCGCAGGTGTGGCGGAAGTACCCTCTGTTTTCGGCATCTTCCCCGCAGGGGACTTGTGGAAGAGAGCGGAGCGGGTTATCTCCGTCCACAATTTAATTGTGGAAGAGTGAGGGGTCGAAGTGCCCGAGCTCGAAGAGGAGCAATGCTTTTGAAAGATCCGCTTCTCTTAGCAAGTTTTGAGAATTGACGACCTCACGGACCCGATCGTTCGGCTGGTCTGTGCCGACGAATGCCTGATCGTGAAACGACTCGAGAGACCCACCGTACTGGGGAGCTAGGGTGCGGTGTCAAGCCCCTGCCGGCGGGTTCCACACGGGGGAGCGCTACGGCGTGCCGTGTCCGTGCAGGCAGTAACCGCAGAAAGGGTTGGCCTCTAGCGGGCCGTGGCAACGTTAGAAAGGTTCTCTGAACCAACAGAAGCATCAAGGCAGGCAGCTTGTTGCTAATAAATGTGGTAGCTGACTTGTTGTATATCTTTTTTAAGTGTGCACAACCAGCGGTGCTGGCGCATCACTAAAATTTGGCCCCATTCCCCCATGGGGGGGGGGGGGGGTGCCTTAAACCCGAAAGGGAGGCAAGACACCTTAAATAACCTACACTCAAGTGTTTTCGGCATCTGAGGAGGAAAATACTTTGGCCGATTAGTTTCGCAAGAATTGTCGAAAATTTAGTCCAATCCGTTATGAGAGAACGAACGTTGATTCCGAAGCGGGCAGAAACCCACTGCCTAAAACCATTGACGTTTTTGTTCCATCCAGTTCCATAATTATAAAAAGGAATACTGTCCGAATTGTTCAAATATTGAGCCGGTCGGCTAAAAAGTTTGGTTCCCGGGTTTCATCCGGGACGTACGACATACCACGTGTGAGCGGTGAGTTGTGCAGTCGCATTTTTCTAGCTCTTTATTCTTGGCAAATTTGTTGTACTTATCCGGCTTGTGGGAGTTCAATTTTTAGTGGCATATCTCCAGAGTGACTCGCGTTGGACCTGTTTTGTCCTTTTTGTAATGTGAGCCCTTATTCTGGAGCAAAACGAAATTTTGTCTATTCATCGAATAGTTTTCAACCGTTGGAGTATCAGCCGTCAACAACAGAGTATGTACCACGTGACCAGTTACGTTCCTACATATCGCTGAATAGTGTGAAACAGCGCACCTACGTCCTCGCAGATCTTGTTCTTTAGCTGTCAACACGTCACGTTAATGGTAAGCTGCAAATTGTAAGTTGCTAACGCTGTACACAAGTTGCCGCTTAAAAAAGAACAGGACTTACTAATTTTCTCTATTCATGAGTATTTAGTAAGTCTCGAAATTTGGCATATTCGACGTGCGCCTAATCGTAGCAGTATAAATTATTGTGTCACATATATAACTCTATACTATATCGGTATCACGTGACATCACTCACACAGCTTTGGCGAAACGAGTATATTTTTCGATTGCGCTCTATAAAGTGGGAGGCATTTGCATACCCACTACTCGTGTGCTGCGCGCTGCTAGAAGCGCGTACGGTTCACGTGCCCCTCTATCGTGATTACTACTACGTGTCTATACACTGTGCTCGTGATTATTGTTATGCGCGAGAGTTACTGTGTATGAGTATATGTGTTGGTACCACAGTTACTAGCGTACTACACTTGTGAACCTCGCAGTTTCACCCGGTTAATTAGCACGTCTCATAGACAATACTGTATTCGTTCGTTATTTTTTTGTTTTTTATTAATTATCTAATATGTCTGAGATCTTTTTTTTTTTTTGTAATAAACCTATTACGGTCAGTGCCTTTATAAAATGCATTATATGCAAAAGTTCGTGCCATAACGAATGCTGGCCTGACACAGGTACCAAAACCGATGAAGGGCTATATATTTGTTGCCTCACTAACAGAGGACGAAAACGAAAGGGAGCAGACAATTTACTATGCCCTCCCCGCTTCTTACGGTCAGGCAGTGCATCGTGAGTCGACTCAAGCGCATCTGAGATGTCTCAATTGCAATGTGCAGCTCTAGATAGTCCTGTAGACCCATCCATTGATATCCAAACCTTCTACATGGAGTTCAAACGAAATTGCACCATACTAAACGATAAATTGGATAAGGTCTTGAATTTATCGACTAGGGTTGATGAAATAGAGGCCAAATTAGACACTAACATCGTCGAAACAATATCTGTTCGTAGAGACTTAGATAAATTTCGTGCCATAGCTGGCTATGAGGCTCGAAACTGCGAGTTGGTGATATCGGGATTACCGGAACGGGACAATGAAGATCTGCGGACCAGTGTTGTCAAAATCTCGGATGTCTTAAAACTTGCGTGGATCCTAAGGATATACTATCTGTTTACAGACTTAAACCTGTAACGCAGAATGCTCCCCGTGCATCAACTTCCACAAGTCAAGCATCATCAAGGTCATTTTCCATTCTCGCCAAACTGACTTGTACCCGATTGAGATCTGCTTTTGTTGTACAGACCAGTAACCACCGCAACGTCGACTCCACTATGATCGATGGTACCCTAAAAAAACAGCCGGTTTTTTAAATGAACACCTGCCTCGTGAAACAAGAGACTTACTAAGAAAAGCCAAAGCTGCTGTACGTGGGGTTCCTGCTAAAAGATGCTACATATACAATGGAATCGTCCACTATTGTCCGGCGAATGGTGAACCTGCTATTGAAATTCTGTCTGAAGCAGACGTAGCTAAGATTTTGTTGTGAAGTGACGCGTGTGACTGTGATTCTGTTGCTAATTTTTTTAATTTACCTGTATCTGTCATTTCAAATAACTATAAGAATAATAACATTAAACTTTGCCACATAAATGTGCAATCTTTAGGTTCCACCAATAAGTTTTCTGAATTCACCGAATTTTTTACAAGTTATTTCTTTCATGTTATACTGCTGACCGAAATATGGTTTAATAATTTCATTTAGATAAACAGTGTACCCTAAAAAATTGTGTTACTCAGAAATGACAGACACGGGAAACGCGGAGGTGATGTCGCCGCATATATTCATAGGTCTGTAAGACCTACTGTCCTATCAACATCTAAATATGTCTTAAATGAACCAGAATTTATGCTCATAGATTTAAAGGTAGACCACAGCTCAAAAATATTGCTATCTGTCATCTATAGAGCACCTGCAACATCTTATTTTACTAATTTTGAAGATTCGTTAATAAGATACAGCCACGCATACGAAGAAGTCATAATATTTAGAGATCTGAACATAGACTTAAACAAAACTAACTCGGCCACATCGCATCTTCGTGAGTTTGCCACAAATAGTGGTCTTTCCATTCTCCCTTTTGCTTCGACGCATCATAGCTCTTCCTCTAGTACATGGATCGACCACTGCTTGGTATTAGATTCTGCTAAGGTAACCTGTCAACATCAAATGGTTGTTTCTTTTGTTTCTGGCCATGGGTTAATATCTATTGAATATAGCATTAAAGTACAGACTGAAGCTACGGTCACTATCACCTGCAGAAATTATAATCGGATTAATGTAAATAATCTGTTGGCTGATATTGGCAACACAGATTGGTCAGCTTTTCTGCCACTCCCGGATATTAATGAGTCATGCAAACTCTTTAGTCATACACTTAAAAATGTACTTGATGCTCATGCTCCTCTACATTCCTTTCTGCCTAAAGTATTATGTGCCCCCTGGTTTTCTGAAGAGCTACGTAGGATGCGTGTCTGCTATTATTCGCTGATATCAGCAGCCAGACGTACGCGTGACCCCCAGATCAAAGCACGGTTAATTTCATGCCGGAAGACGTACAGGCAAATATTATCTACGACAAAAGACAACTACTATGCTTCCAGACTTATGGGAATATCCGACCGGAAAAGACTATGGAGCTCCGCGGAATGGGCTTTGCTAAAACCAAAAATGATGTAGAACCATTATGCTGTACTGTAGATGAAATTAATGCTTTTTCTACAGCTGTATCCCAACGCTCAATAGATGTAGAGACCATTGATCTCACCTCGCTTGTTTTTCACCCAGGCTTCTCGGAAAATACACTATTTTTTTACTACATTACACCGGAGGTATTGCGTCGACATTTTATGCGCATTTCATCCGATGCTAAAGGCATCGATGAACTCTCACGCTCGTTTTTGTTGAAATGCTTACCGGCAATTTTCCCTTACTTGCTGCATTTACTTAATCAGTCTCTACAGATGTCGTGTTTTCCTTTGTTATGGAAACATGCCTTGTTGACACCCATCAAAAAAGTAAAATCTACAACGTAATAAGAGCTACAACTTACCTCGGAGATCATATAACCTACAATGAATATTTCGCCAGTTATCGACCAAATAAACGTAAAAACGGCCTTTTTTTTGCAATTTTTCGCGCCTAACTCATTTCCGTAAAATGCTAACGAAATATCATACATAACAATATTGTAGATCTTGATAGGACGAAGAATTGGCCCTCTAATACGTTTTATTTTTATAAAAATTGAGCCCATGGGAGGACGTTAAATTTCAGAAAATAGACGAAAAACGCTCTTCAGCAATGCCACATCTATTTTTCGCATGTTTTCTGACTTTTAACGTCTCCCCAAGGTCTCGATTTTCATCAAAACGAAACGTATGACGGGGCAAATTCTTTGCCTTTTCAAGCTCTACAACGTTGTTATATATGATATTTTGCTAGCATTTTACGGAAATGAGTTAGACGCGAAAAACTGCGAAAAAATGCAAAAAAAGGGCATTGTTACCCTTATTAAGTCGATAACTGGCCAAATATTCATTGCAGGTCATAAGCTCTATGAGGTAAGTTGTAGCTCTAGAAAAAACCTTCAAAATCAGCTATCATTCGTTAAAGTGACTTTAAAACAAGCCGAGTTATTGCAAAAAAAACTATTTTTTTTTTGAAACTTCAATGGCTCGCCATTTAAATTCTGAGCTTCAGATCCCAATTTGGTATTAAACTTTTTTGTTCAGAATGATGTCAAGATTCGCCCCCTGCAATATTATGCGGGAGTTCTGGGACACCCTATATATACAGGGTGTATCTAAAAGACCGGAATCGACCTACATCCGGAGGTAGGTTTTTTTCGGAATCGAATGGCGCTGGAAACAATTTTCTGGAATGTAGGGTTATTTTTTAAACCCATTAACGCCCAAGAGAACGGATTTTTTGGTTCATGTTTAAGTTCCAAACCCAATATGAAAAATTAGGAAAATACAGAATGGAATCGTGTATTATACCATTTTCGGGTGTGCTCTTTCGATTTCCGGGGTCAGAATTTCATTTTGAATTCGAGAAAGAAAAATATGGCGGATTTTAAAAGGCAAGGTACCAAAAAATTAGAATCTAATTTTTTTATCATTTGTTTTCTAGTCGAAACAATATTCAAATCGAGTTCTATCTACGATCAATGGTGATCGGAATAGTTGAAATACAAGGAAAAATTTTTTGGCAAACCAAAAAGTCAATATAACCTTTTCAAAATGGCGGAAATAACATGAAATTATGTAGAATTTTGATTTTTCTAGAATATTGTTTCAAAAAGTAAGTATTCATTAATTAATGTTCATCCAAACACAAGTTTATATTGAATAACATATTGCAGTATGTGTTTCATCTAAGTTTACTAAGTTATATTAAAATGGCGGCCAAAAATAAGAAAAATTATCACTTTTTTCGCAATATAAGTAACTGAATTTTTAAAATTATAAGTTCAGAACGTTTTTTCGTATTTTTTGTCACATGCAAATCCAACGGCATTAATAACATTGCAAAATTCAAGATGGCTGCTTCCGAAAATTTCTAAAATGCAATATTATCCGCATATGTATTCCCTTGTAAGGCGGACGAAAAAGGGGTAATCCTTCGATCAGAATTCATGTTTATGAATGTTTTCGAGGCTGGTCATTTCAAATGCATGTCAAATTTGTGAAATTAAAAATGGCGGATCCGAAATGGCGGGTGTAGTAAAATATACCGCAATTTCAAAATTGAAAATTCTCTCGGTATCTATATAAACTTTATAGAGTAGTTTCCCTATTCTATTCTTAGCATCACCCAGAGACAACGACGTGGACGTGATAGAAATATGCCTCGTTTGGGGTGCTTTTTTTCTTGGGAGTCCCCTTGCCTATCCCGTTTCGGGGTGCTTTTTTCTCGGGGGTCCCCTTGCCTCTCCCGTTTCGGGGTGCTTTTTTTCTTGGGAGTCCCCTTGCCTCTCCCGTTTCGGGGTGCTTTTTTCCCTTGTGAGTCCCCCCGCTCCTTGTGCATCTCGCCAATAGCTGATATTTTTTAATGTTTTTCTTTAAACACTTATTGCAGAATGCCAATTTACATTCCTTACACAAAATTCTTGTTCTTATTGGACAATTTGAACAAGTTTTCAATTTTTCAATATGAAATTGTTGTGAATTCTTTTATACCCGTTTTTTTATTTCCCTCATTTGCAGCATTGAATATTACTAGTGAATTTGTAAGAGAGGCCTGAATAAATCTTATAAAAACAACACATGTCCATTTTTTTGAACGTATACTTGGAAGTACGTTGTCGCAGTGTCCATCATGAAGATCCACACCTCCCATAAAGTTTTATAGATATGAAAAGCTTTTGGAAAAGGTATTTCAATTTTACAACGTTCCTCTGAACTGTACCTTTTTGAAGGTAATAACGGAGTTACACCTGCAGCAGTTGAGACAATCGGAACTGGTTTTGAGTCCTATATTTTACTACACCCGCCATTTCGGATCCGCCATTTTTAATTTCACAAATTTGACATGCATTTGAAATGAGCAGCCTCTAAAACATTCATAAACATGAATTCTGATCAAAGGATTACCCCTTTTTCGTCCGCCTTACGAGGGAATACATATGCGGATAATATTGCATTTTAGAAAATTTAGCATTTTTTTTTCTTGGAATCTGTACAATTTGGAAGAAAATCGTAAGAGACCTTTTTTATTCAGAATTTCACGTAGAATACGACAGTATTTTTTTATTTTCGAAAAGTAAAATTTTGTATAAGGCGTCCGCCATGTTGAAGCAGCCATCTTGAATTTTGCAATGTTATTAATGCTGTTGGATTTGGATGTGACAAAAAATACGAAAAAACGTTCTGAACTTATAATTTTAAAAATTCAGTTGCTTATGATTGCGAAAAAAGTGATAATTTTTCTTATTTTTGGCCGCCATTTTAATATAACTTAGTAAACTTAGATGAAACACATACTGCAATATGTTATTCAATATAAACTTGTGTTTGGATGAACATTAATTAATAAATACTTACTTTTGAAACAATATTCAAGAAAAATCAAAATTCTACATAATTTCATGTTATTTCCGCCATTTTGAAAAGGTTATATTGACTTTTTGGTTTGCCAAAAAATTTTTCCTTGTATTTCAACTATTCCGATCACCATTGATCGTAGATAGAAATCGATTTGAATATTGTTTCGACTAGAAAAAAAATGATAAAAAAAATGATAAAAAAAATTAGATTCTAATTTTTTGGTACCTTGCCTTTTAAAATCCGCCGGAAATCGAAAGAGCACACCCGAAAATCGTATAATACATGATTCCATTCTGTATTTTCCTAATTTTTCATATTGGGTTTGGAACTTAAACACGAACAAAAAAATCCATTCTCTTGGGCGTTAATTGAACGTTAAAAACGTATTTATTTCGGGGGGATTGCCTCAGCGAAACAATTGAGACAAAGTACGATCGGCCTTTGTGCTCTGTTTTAGTTCATTCGCGGGATTCGTCGACAATTGAAAATCAAATTCAAAATTCCCGGGAAGGCAGGTTCGAACTGACAACTGATCGCAGGCGATTTCTAACCAATATTACCAAGCCCATTCGTAGAAAGGAACGGTTTCTAGTATGGCGTAATGAGCAAATAAAGAACGATGATTGCTATTATTAATATGACTTCATTAATTTATGTACTAACCTTACTCTTTTCGTCGCACAGGATACTGAAGCGCTAATAAGTAATGAATTCCCGCGCATAAACCAATGAAACATTGTCGGTTTTAAAAACATGCAAAATAGTATAAAACGAACAATTTTTTTCTGCGCTTGGGTTTAAATTATTAAGAATGAAATAAATTAACAATTTTCGGCCTGTTTCGCATGTTTGTATTATTGCGAATTTGGAAAATTATTCTCCATATTGACATAAATTTATGGTAAATATTTGAGCAAAAATGTGTGGAATTTTCAAGAAATTTTAAAGTTTTAAACGAAAAACATCGCCTACACGGATATAAAAGTTGGTATAACCAACTAAATGGTTGATCCAACCACCAGTTGGTTATTCCAAATAACTTTTTTTTCTGTGTACGAGATACAGCAAACGAAAATTAATTGTCTTTATCGGGTAAAAAATGGCACGCGAAAAAAAATGTAACATTTTCTTTCTTTAAAAAAAAATTGAATTATTAATTTTGGTAAAAACAGAAATGGTCAAAATCTTACTAGAAATACATAAATCATGCATGGCTTCTGAATATTAAAAAAAAGCACGCGTGACAAGGAATATTTTAAATACAATTCACCATCAATAATGACTTATGAATTTAATAAAGATAAATCACAATAAAAATAAATTATAAATTCAAGGGAAATAATCACAATTGAAAATAAATTAGGAATTCAAGTAAAAATAGTCATAATGAAAAATTAATTATAAATTCTAGTAAAAAATAATCTTAATTAAAAATAATGATGAATTCAAGTAAGAATAATCATAATGAAAAATGAATTATTAATCGAAACTAAAAAAATCGAAAGTCACGAAATGATTACAAATTTAAAATGAATATTCAACAAATTATCTGTATAACAGTACACACGGTGTTGATCCTGCTGTCGCCAAACATGGGGGCTAGATGACACACTCCGTAATGTTTCATGATTTTATCTGCAATATTTTAATGTTTTTATCCAGAGATGAGCATAATTTGACTAGTAATACAGAAATTCAAAAACTATTCATGGATCCGGTATATGGATCCACTATATTTACATGAATTCATGATTCATGTGTATTATGATTTATGTTTTTAAAATTCACAAGGCATTACTGATTAGGAATTGTATTTTGAACGTTCCTTATCATGCGAGATTTATGCCTACTATTTTTTTAAATTTTCAATATAAAAATTCATGAATAATTTTAAACATCTCATTTGAGTGTTCACAAAATTATTACTAAATATATATCCTTTTACTTTGTTTAAAGAGAAACATTCAATGGCCTATGACATTTTAGTTTGTAGAAGAATGCTCCAATGTACATGTTTTTGTTATTGCGCAAACATTGACAATTAATATTTTCATTTCAGTTTAAGAATATGATGGACAACCAAAATAACAGAAAATTGACAATAATTATTTTCAATATTTCATTATTTCTATGAAATATATCTAGTAATGTAGGTGAACTCGGAAATCAAGGTTTTAAGAATTGTAAGACGAATGAAGTCGCGTAATTTGAAATGTTGCAATAAAATAATAATATTGGAAAACGTAAAAAAGTCAAAAATTGCTTTGAAATGTGGACATTTGAAAAGAAACAGAGTATAATATTTTTCTTGTTTTTAATAACCGACCTCTTGTCTTCATCACATTTTCATGTATAAATGATCAACTCTGATATTTTTCGATATCACGCCCCTAGAGTCTCAGTATTTAATTTTTTCAGTTTGCATTTTTCCTAGCAGAAGGAGGTATAATCTCGAGTGTTCGAAAATGGTTCAAATATACGTTACATTTTTAAATAACTGATCTACGGCAATATTTTTCGCATTGACGCCCTTAGAGGCTCAGTATGTGGATTTTGAATGTTGCATTTCTTTTAGCAGAAGAGAACGCTCGAAATATTCATTAGATTTTTCACATAAAAGATTTTGAACATGCAAGATTATAAATCTTATCTGCTAGGAGAAATGTAAATTTAAAAATTCATGTACTAAGCCTCTAGAGACGTGAAATCGTAGAATATCACAGTAGATCATTTATTTAAAAAATCTAACGATTATTTGAAGCCTTTTTGAACACGCGAGATTATACCCCTTTTGCTGGAAGAAATGCATAATTCAAAATCCACATACTAAGACTCTAATGGCGTGAAATCTAAGAATACCCATTTGTGGATAAAAATATTTTAGATAAAATCATGAAACATTGCGGAGTGTGTGATCTAGACCCCATGATTAGCGACTGCAGGACCAACGTCGTGTGTGCTGTTGTACAGATAAGTTCGTGAATATTCATTTTAAATTCGTAGTCATTTCGCTACTTTCGATTTTTTTAATTTCAATTAATAATTCATTTTCAATTACGATTATTTTTACTTGAATTCATAATTCATTTATAATTAAGTCTGTTTTTTACTAGAATTCATGATTAATAATTATTCGCTTTGGTTTAAATTAATATGCAATCTTTACCATGGTGAAGGAACAATTTTGCAATTGCGTAAAATTTGTATTTACTTTAATATTGACTCGTCAATGTGTTTGTAATCGTTTAAGTAAACCACGAAAATGTTCTTAATGTATACAGCGTTAAACGGACGGAAATAATAGACGTGTTCCACAAAATGTATAGCTAAATTAAGACCGATTGAATGGTTCAATAATAAATTTACAAATTTTGAAGTTTTCGTTTGGATAGATTTAGAAATCAATTGTTGCTCGGAGACTTGCGATTTTTAAAAATAAGAAAATATAACGAGATGGACTTTAAAAGTATGAGTATTAGTAATAGTTTCTTAATCGTTGAAAATACTATAAATAAATAGAGTCAAATACAGTTTTTAAATAAATATTTACTTTAAGTAAACATTCTTCAAATTTGAAGTTCATTCGTCTTACAACTCTTTAAAACCTCGATTTTAGAGTTTACCTTCGCTGCTAAATATTTTTCATACAAATGTATCAAATATTGAAAATATTAATTGTGAATGTTGGCGCAATTACAAACGGATGTATTTTATTTTTTTTTTTATTTATCCGAAGAAGGAGGGAATGCGTTAAGCACCGTAAGGGAGTCGTGCGAGACTCCCCCGTGTGTGGGACTCACATCCGACACAGGCATACCCACTACACCCTAACCTTCTTATCCGACCGACGTTCAAGTG
Source organism: Trichopria drosophilae (assembly GCA_030407085.1). Classification (NCBI taxonomy): domain Eukaryota; kingdom Metazoa; phylum Arthropoda; class Insecta; order Hymenoptera; family Diapriidae; genus Trichopria; species Trichopria drosophilae. The sequence continues at coordinate 134,286,784 of CM059582.1, forward strand.
ACCACCGCGGAACTAATAATAGTACTTCGCGGTGGCGTCGGTTATTCAGCAGATACTGGATCCCAGTAACTGCCGCGTCCTTCCAGTAAAAAAATAAATAAATACTTTACATCTCTTTCGTCGTCCGGTATTTAAAAGATGGCGTCTTGGCGACCCCTGGATCCCAGTGACCGCTGCGTCTCGCTGATAAAAAAATAAATAAGTACATATCACAACAAAGTAACAGATATACATCCCATTAAATAACAGAGACACACATCACAGAACGATGTATTCCGCAACTACTGGCGCCCAGTGGCTGCGTCGTCTTCTGTTACAAATAAATAAATGTTGGACTCTCAATTGCCTGACCTTCTCTTCATCGTGCTGCCGCTGCATCCGCTTCCTTTTTTTGTGTCGAAGGACCGCCTCGACAAAATCGGCAATCCTTGCCCAGGTGTCTTCATTTTGTAGCATCAGCCGGATGATATTATCCGGCGTTAATTGTCCAATCCCTTCTAATAGGCCACACCTGGCGTCCCTCCACTGCTCACATTCAAAGAAGACGTGGAGGTCATCGTCGCGGATGCAGTCGCAGTAAACACAGCCTGGGTCCGCTACCTTTCCCATTTTGTGAAGGTAGGAGCGGAACAGGCCGTATCCTGTCAGGAACTGCGTCAGGTAATAACTTACCTCGCCAAACTGGCGATCGGTTCATTCCTTAGGTCGCCGATAAGGCGAGCAGTCCATCTCCCTCTTGTTTCCTGCGTCCAGAGATCCTGCCAGGCTTCCATGGTCCTTCTTCTGGCAGTCTCTCTGGCGCAGGGCAACCATCTGTGATTTGTTCTGGTGGACGAACATTCACTCCTGGGTGAGGAAGTGGATGGGAATGACACCAGCCACCACCATCGCTGCGGGTTCCGAGACCGTGCGATAGGAGCAGGCAATCCGAAGGGCCCCCCTTCGCTGAACAGCGGCCAGTCGTTTGCGGTACATTTCGTACCGCAGCGAGTCGGCCCAGACCTCCGCTCCATGCAGCATGATGGATTCGGTGGTACGCAAGAGCAGCCGCCGCTTGCATGGCAACGGACTACCCACGTTTGCCATAATTCTGGAAAGCGACGTGGCGACCTTTGCTGCCTTGTCCGCCATTCGCTGTATGTGCGGCCAGAAAGTGAGCCGGGTATCGAGACTCACCCCCACGTATTTAACGACTCGTTTAGTCTGGACCATCTTCTCCCCACCCTGATATCAATGACGGTGGGGATCCTCCTCTTAGTTAGGAAGACGGTCTCGGTCTTAGCTAATGCCAATTCCAGCCCATGCTCGTCCATCCAGGAGCGAATACGCAGCATTACCTGGTTGAGCCGAGCCTGAACAGTTGCGGCGTCTCTAGCTACAGTGACTGCCGCGACATCGTCGGCGTATCCAACCAGGAATGCACCCTCGGGCATTTCCAATTTCAGGATCCCGTTGTAGAAGACATTCCACACGTCGGGACCCAGGATAGAGCCTTGGGCTGCCCCTGCCGTCATTTCTCTCCGGACCAAGCCATTCGATGTTTCGTATTCGATGAAGCGGGACCTCAAGTAATCCTCCATGATGGTCTGGAGGTACTCGGGTAATTTAAAGTCCCGCCTCAAAACGTCCAGTGCTTTTTCCAAACTGACCGAGTGGAAAGCGTTTTTATCGTCTAGGGTTATCAGGAGACAAACGGGGGAGAAGGGTAACTTCCCCGTTCCGTGCCCCGTGCGGCCTGTACAACCTCCTGGATCGCTTGGATCGTCGACCTGCCTGGCCGGACGCCATATTGGAAATCAGCCAGATCGCCTGCTGACTGTATAGCCTCGTGCAGGCGACGTCGGAGCATTTTCGGTCGGTGAGATGATGCTGCCGCGGGTCGTTGTAGGTGATGATGGTGGTGGTTGGCTGGCACAACTTCTTTAAATGTAAAGGAGATGTATTGGTGATCGCTTCCGGTGTAGTCAGCGATCACATGCCAGTCTTCAACCAGCGCTGCCAGGCTTTCGGAAGCAAAGGAGACATCGATGATGGTCTCCCTATACCCTGATCTCCGAAACGTTGATACGGTACCGGTGTTAAGTACCATCAACCCCAGTCTGGAGACCATACGATCTCTCCCTTAATGCTCCGAACCTTGTCTTCCAGGTCATCCAGTTTCGCCTGGAAGTCGTCGATCCTCTCGTTGGGGTGAAGTAGCAGCTAATGAAGGTCGTATCGCTGCTCCTCGCCCAGACGTAACCCCTGCTGGAGCCACTGTCTGTAACGAGGATCCGACGAAGGTCCGGAATCCATATTGCGGCAGTGCCGAGTTTGTCCGCAAACCAGCCTGGCCCGTCTCTGTCGCGGTATTGCTCACTTATAAGGACAAGATCTACGTCCTTTTCGCGGCAGATCTGAGCCAGGAGATTTTGGGTCGTCCTGCTTCTATTTAGGTTGCCCTGCAGAACGCGGGGCATCTTGTTTCTTCTTGTTAGATCCGGACAGGGCCTTCTGAACACATTGCAGCGGGCAGATCCTACGATGTGAGCTCGCATACTGGATCTTGCCCCCTGCTCGGCGCAGAGAAAGCACTGTGGCTTAACAGTGCAGGTCGATGCCTTGTGACCCTCTGTGCCGCATCGGTAACAGGTGTTCTTCCTGTCGGGTCACCTGCATTCGGTGCCTTTATGTCCAAAGCCAAGGCACTGATAGCATCTCGTCGCCACTTGCCGTCGACGGACGCGGCAGTTGACCCACCCTATCCGGATATGGGCTGATTGGAGCAGCTTCTCGGCAGCGTCTTCGTCTGTCTCGACGGATACGAGTCGTTGCTCGGACCTATTTGGTCTCGTCAGCCCAATACGCAGATGCCCCGCGTACTCTCCCAAGCGGGCTCGAAGGGCCTCTTCCACCTCTTTTTCTGTGGTGAGGGAGTCTGCGTCCCTTATCGCGAGGCTATCTCTCGGGACCAGCTCTCGGACGCTTCACTCCCACCTTGTTGCTGTTTGCAACTGTTAGGAGGGGCTCTTCCTTCCCTCTGCTGAAGTATTCTTCAGCTCGATGAGGACCTCGCCCGTTCTTGTACGACGTACCGCCCTGATTTCTGCACCGTAGCAACTCGGGTCGACCTGTTGCCGGATGATGCTGAGCACGTCCACGTAGGTCTTCCCTTCGTTCGGCTTCACGGCGATAGCTTCGGGTTTGGTCCTCACCTTCTTCTTTTTCTTCTTCGTCGTCTTCTTCCTCACCGTCTGCTTTTCTTCCCCGGTCGTGGGTGCGTCTTTAGGGGGATTTGGTTCAGCCAATCGTAGTTCTGCACGTTTTCTCTTCAGCCCGGACCTTCTTCTTGGGACTTCCGTCCAACCATCAGAGGCTGGCGGAGTCGTCCTGTTCCGCAGCCTCGATCTTTTGGCCGCCGTCAGGTCGGCAGCTGGAGAGCTGGAGGCCCCTCTCTTTCTCACGTGAGTGTTTATGGCTGATCCCGGAGCCTGATAGTCGTCCGTACTTTTAAGTTTTGGAGGCTCCAGAAAGTCTGCGAGCTTCCCTCCAGTTGTTTCTCGACGCCTTCTAAAGCCGCCTCGAGTTGGGGGAGGCCCCCTTAACCTCTTTACTGGTGTTAGTTTGCCTCCCCGAAACCGCAGCCATCTTTGTCACGATGGAGCGCATCTCTTGCAGGTAGCGCGGTACCTCTTTGTCTGCTTTCTTCCACTTCGTGTGGAAAAGCGTCAAACGCGCGTCTCTGAACTGGACCGGAGACACATCTTGCGCTTCGTTGAGGTAGCTGTTTCCATTCAACGAAAGCTGCTGCATTACCGCTTGCGTTCGTGGTAGGTCACGCAACAATATTTTTCCATGCCCGATAGTGCTATGCCGAGTTCTTCCATATGTTTCCCATATTCTTCTTCGTAGAGCGCGTATCTCTCCGCTAGGGCTTTCCTGTCCTCAGCACTCATGGGTGCAGTCGGGATGCTTCCGTTTTCGGCTCCCTTTTTCTCTACGCGTGTAGCCATATATGCCGTGGAGGCCAAGTGGACCACCTCCACGTTACTGCGGTCGCCGGAAATCGACGCCCGGGAGCCCGCTATCTCACTCCCCGTCGGCGCCGGTACTGGGGTGTCCCTCCCCTGCACCGTAAACGTTTTTGTTGGTTTGGAATTTTCCATGGGTGGTTTTATATTCGGGGTGCCTTCCCCTAGGTTGTTTTATCGTGGTAGCCTTCCACTATCTGGTTTTGGTACGTACCGACTGCGGATAAGACGCTGACGGTACCGATAACTGCCGACGGGGGTCGGCAGCGGTCCCAAATTCGTACCTTCGCCCAGCAAAGTTCCCCAGTTATTCCACACTGGACATAAGCAGAGAAAATTGCAGGACGGGGATTCGAACTCGGGCCCTTCGCGACGTTCAGTTCGGGCGGACTTAGACCACGGGGGCGACACTCCTGTGTAAAGTTGTCCGCCTTAAGGTAGCCGGTCACGTGCCACTGGAGCCCGATCACCTGACATTGTCACGTGATGTCGTGACCATGCGTACATATATGTATACATACGTACGTCGCAACTTTTATAAAAAATGCAAACATGGTGTTCACGGTGGAAGAATAGGTAAATAAATTAAAATATGTACAATTAAAGTCATTTGCTTATATAAGACTAGAGGATTTCTCTTGAGAGAATTTCTGCTGTACAAATAACAGACTATGCCATATTACACGTAAACCATGAAAATCAAAGATAACTATTTTGTTTTAAGAACTTTAATTAGGTAATTTTGTTTTAAAATTTTTAATCAACTGGTTTAAAACTGTTTATAGATGAATTATAAAATTATAATGTGGCTTGTGGACTTTTTACTTTGGATGGCAGATTTGCTCTTGAAGAATGCTTTATTCAATTTTTTTTTATAAAATATGCCTAGTTATGAGCAATGCTTCGTAACTGGATAATGAAACAGGTACGTATTTATACTCAAATTTTGCAAACAGGGATGAAAGTTTTCAAGAAATCATTTCCTAAAATAGCACAGATCCCCCTCAATTCCTGTCCAACCAACATAATTTATTCACAATGACTTATTTGGTATCCAATAAAATAAGAAATAGTTTCGTTAAATAAACTACATGGATAATGATTATTAACTTTTAAAAATCGGTGCAAAATTTGTTTGCTTTTTTGTTCAGTCAAGGACCCTTCAGTGATAGTTTTTCATTAATGAACAACAATACTATTTTGACAAGTAAACTATATTTCTGATTTAAAAATATTATTTATTTTTTATTTACAAATTATAATAAAAGTTAAGTAATGCAAAGTTTCGACATTTTTTTCTTATTTCGGTTACTTTGTTTTGCCTCCTTATTCACATCATTACAAAACTGAAGCATTTTTTTTTGAACGTAGTAGTGAATAATACTCGGCAATATATCAGGTGCATGTTCTTTACAGGGAAAACTGAGAAATTGACAGTTGATGGCTTCAGACAATATATCTTCATAGACATTAAGGGATTTACAATGTTTTGTAAATAAATTTTCGAGCCATTGTATCAAACTATAAAATACAACATTTGGGTACCTGAAAGTTCTCATTTTTTGCTCATTGCCTGATATTGTACCCAATGATGTACCTAGTTTTGCATTTGTAAACACAGCTACATTAACGCAGTGTTTCGGTTCTTCAGGAATAAGTGCCTTTTTGCATACATTACATTTTGTGTGATTTGCAAACCTGAATGCAATATGGGCAGTTAGTTGATACGTAGCACAATCAGATACACCAGGCAAAGAATAATCATGTTCTAGAACATAAGGTTGCAAATCCCAATCATCGCATTGCACAATCGCATTTATTTTTTCTTGCAAGTTGGTTAAAAGTGGTGTTTCCTTTTGCTCATCTGTCGTTTCAAAAATTGATTTAATATCTCTCAGTGATATTGGTTCAACATCATTTTCAAAGATTGAACAGTTTCCTGATGCTGGAGGTTTCACAACATTAAACACCGACAGGATTCTATAAATCTGTAAAAAAGTTGGGGTTGCAGGATGGTCGTTTGTACCTCCAACTTGCCTGATGGATCCAAAAAATCGCTGTGGAATAAAAAAAAGAAATTTAAATTGATTACGAACATGATGCAATAAAGGGAAAAAATGCCAGCATGCACAACACATCTCCAAAAATTTTTATAATATCCAAATAATACTTACTTCTGTTCCTAACACTATACAGTATACACTGTCACATTGATCATTTTTAAGAATACTCACCTCCTCTCCTAACATTTAATAATCTGTAATATTTTGAACTGATTTTAAATTTCCTAATCGTCTATCTATATATAGTTTAATAAACCTCAAGTGCATCTTGATTGACTCTTCCCGAATGCAGTTCTTCGAAACCAAAATTGTCGATTAAGGTGCAAGTTAACATCATCATTGCTATTAGTGTTACTCGTAAACCATGAGCAGTTTGTTTTGTTAAAAACAAATTAACAGAAAGCTTTCCTTCATTAACTTTTTCTTCCCACATATTTAGGGTATCCAGGGATGTTTGCAAAATCTGTAATAAATGGAAAATGGGCTAATTTCGTTATATTTCTGTACTATAAAATTTGTATATGTTATTCAAGCACCTTAAACTCTGAGCTGTCTGGTGTCAATCCTCTTTTGGGTGCTTTAAGATTCAAAGCATCAAACATTGAATTAATCCACTCACAAAAAGCAGCAGTTTCTTCGCAATGTTCGAGTTCACGCACATATTCTCGGTAAAGCCTTAATCCACTAGCTACGGATCTGCTAAAAATCTTGAAACGATATTATTGAATTAATTTGTTTTTTTATGTTATTTATTTAATGTTATAGCAGTATTTAATTCCACATTGCTGTTAACATTATACCATAACAAGTATGCTATTCCTTACTTGGACAGCCAGCCGCACTCGCATTTTTGATAAATTTGTAAGATCAATATGGCTGCTAGTTAGTTTTGGACACACTTTTAACTGGCCTGGCAATATCTGATCTTGTTTCAACAGAATTTTAAAATAATTCCAGTTGATTACTCCTGCATCTGGATCCATCTGTGATGCAATTAATTGAAATGATTTAATCTATTTATCTTTAATTAGTACTGCTATCAGTATCTATAATTGAATATTAATATATTACTTGCAAAACTCCTTTATTAAACAATCTGTTTCTTATCGTCTTGATAAGATGTGGAATGTCTGATAGCATGTACACTTTTCTTTTCTCATCAGTCGGATGTGTGAAGAAGCATTTACAATTTTTTAGTTCACCTGATATTCCCAAAATTGTCCAGAATTTTCGATTAGTCGATGCACCATCTGCGATCACTGCATGAACTTTCGCTTCAATGTTTTCTAGTAAAACAATACTCTTTACAATTAATTTTGCCAACACATCACCCGAGACCGGACCTCTTGAAGCAAACACCGCAAATGGTTGTGCGTAGGTGTCTGCGAATGGCTGATACATAAAAACTAAAGCATGATTCGCCGTTTCACTTATGTCAGTTGCTTGAGGTCCATCACTGCCAAAATTCTCAAGACCTGCATATGTTAAATTTCTTGAATCAACGCTTATACTTTCCCTTAATGATATTTCATCAATGAGTATTGCCCCGTGTTTAAATAAAGCGGATTTTTTTTCCAAAAATATTTTAAAAAGCTCAAAAAACTTGGGATCGAAGCCGCATTTGGTGTGAATTATTGACAGGTACCTATTTAATGTAATTTCATGTATTCATAAAGTATTTATTTATTTGTTCATTTATTTATTTGATTGCTTGTTTAATTATTTAGAAATTTAGCCAATGGGCATAAAATGTTCAAACATACAGTAATAGTACATGTTGAATTTAAATGCATTCTTAGTACTATAGTAATAACAAATGATAAGGATCAAATGAACAAATGATAAAAGAAGAGATATATATACAAAAATCTGACGATATAAAGTAAAGTACACACGGTGACTAAGAGTGGTATTTTAATACTGCTACTGTTAATCATGTGATATATAATTAGCAATATTAACTGCTGTAATTTTTATAGCTCTTAACATTGCCAATTTTATCATTAACATTAAAAAAAATATTTTAACATTAATAGATTAATAATTGTAATAAATTTGATTACTGTATACACGAGAAACAAAACATTCAAAAAAATTAATTGTATTCATCCAAAGATAATAGCCAAAACGACGTCATAAATAAAAATATAAAAAATTAATATAGAACCAGAAATGATGTCGAATATACGACGTCGATTCTGACGCCATTTTCGACGTCATTTCCTACGTCGATTCTTTCGATAGGGTATGCAAGGCTGGTAAATTAACTTATTATTTATATGTGAATAGTTTGTATATTAATTTAAGAAATTATTCAAGACTTACCTTCTTATCGTCCGCACATGTGGAACCGGAAGAATCTTGCAACTGCGAAGAAACCGATATGTGGCTGGCGAACGCATGTGGAGCAACATTGCTATTATCATCCATTCTTCGGAATATCGCACACCTTGAGCTGCTTTACATTTCGATGTTGCAAAAATCTGTCTAACGACTTCTTTTTCATTCGAGGACATTCGAGGATTACCGTTTAGCAATTCTTCAATTTTTGTATCTGAAATTGTCTGCAATTCAGCACTCTTTTTATCAAATTCGACTTTCCATTTTTTTAAACCTTCTACAGCACGTCTTTTTGTCTTTGAAGCCGATTGTACCTTCTTTCTTAGTGAGTTAATGGAGTTTTTTGTGCTCGGAGTCAATACTATTCTTTGCCTTATTCCTTTACCTCTTTTGAGAGCTAGTCGTTTGGTTTTATTTAGTGATCTCTTTAATTTTTTACAAAAATCACAAACTTTTCTATTTATTGGTAGCAAAAGTTCACATTTTGAATGTCTCGTAGTACTTAATTTGTCCTTGCAAGCAGCTGCAGAGTATAATGTACCTAATGTGTTATCCATCTTACAACCTAAGCAGACATTGGCACGGTCTACAATGCATACGACTTCTTCAAGATGTTTTAAGCTTTTAATATGCGGATCCATTATCTCAAATGTGTATAATTTGTTTAATTCAATGGAACAGCTGACCACCTTGATTGTCACGCACATATCACTTTTAACAATGACTTCTTTGATTATCCACATACTGTATTCGCCTTTTACTTCACACGATTTTGCCAAATAAAGATATAACGTTTTACTACTTTTGTCAAATGTCTTGCTCCAGAATGGCGGAAGATGAATTTCTGCAATTTGTGATTCTAGTTTTGCAAGTGTATTTTCTTGCTTTAGAATACAAATGTAAAAAATTTAATAAACGATTAATGAGGAGAAATACTGAATAGTAAAACAAAAATATCTTAATATATATAAGTATTTATGGCTATTGAAATGGGAAAGAAATATGCAAATATATTCTCCTACAACTATTATGTATTCATGTTTCAAATATATATAGGCTCGAAAAGAAATTTTAAGGTTCAATTTTCATGCTATTTAGGTATATTGAAAGTTAAATTTTTACAACTGCAGAAAAATGTTTAAAATATAGTGTACAATATTAAAGAAAAATAATTTTAATATTATAACCACTGCTGTCAAAATCAACATTTTTTTAACGTTATAAGAATATATCTTGCAATGTTAAAAATTACGGATTTGGTAACAGTGAGCATTATTACAGTTGTAATGTACAACTTTCATTTATATAAGAATCGTAAGAAATGCTTTCTTCTACTGTAGGGGTTATTAATAGCTATAATTAAGTAATAATACGGATTAGTTACTTGAAAATCGTTAATTACATCATGAACTTCACTTATAATATTTGGATTCTCGATAACTTCTTCAGAAGTTTCTTGTATTTGTTGAATTTCTTCTGCATTTGAAGTATGAGCTGATACGTAAGTATGATCAGACAAACAGGACATTTCATATTGATTCTGTTCAATTGAAAATTTCAAAAGAAAACAATTTCATTTTATTCAAACAGTGCATATTATAGTTTGATAGATTAAACATACTAGAAAGAATGCTTAAAAACATGTATTGTGACCTTCTAACCATGTCGCATGCTGCCTTTAGAAAGCTTTTAAGGGCCTTCGAGCATGGGTGGCAAAGAGAAAAACCAAGAAAATCTTTGCTTCGAGTTCAAGGTATTGCTAACAAATTTTGTCGTAATTTATTTTGAGGGAAATATTCGTCATTATTATTGCTATCAGATGAACGAGTTTGGAGCAATTCTGTTACTAAGAAATATTTAAAAATAACCATTGACATTTATGAAAGGAAGCGAATATGAAATGAAAGGTCCCTAACCTGACAGAATTCAAGCTTATTTTTTTAATATTTCCTAGCAAAAGAATTGTATCGAACTGACTCCTTTGGTAGCCATAATATTGACAAATATTTTATACAAAATAAACTGTGAGAAAATTCACTTTTGAAGTTGAAAACTTGGAGCAAAGTTTTCTCATTTTTTCGCTTTATCCACCCATGCACTCTAAGGCATAAGTCATCAACATTAGCAAATAAATCTATTTTAATTCTTCATCTGTTAACTGGGTCATTATTTGCATCTCAAATTTACTTTTCCCACCCAAATACTCTATAATTCTGTTCTCATCTTCGTATTTGCAGGGTGTTATGCAGAAAGTTTGGATTTTATTTCGCTCACAATTTAATCAATTTTAATATTTTTGTTTAACGTTACTATTTTGATACTTACACCATAAACTATACTACCAGTATTCGTCATTTCGGGCATTTCAGTATCAGTACTGATAGTTTCTAATGCGTCACTAGCAGTATTCGGTATGTCATTCACTTCAGCATCAGTATTAGTAGCCAGTATTGTGTCACGTTTATTGTTTGTTTGCGTTTGCGTTATTGTATTAAAAATTGATGGAACACTGTTAACTTCCAGGCGTGGAATTTTATATGAACTCTAAATCATAATATTTTTAATTGTTACGGCTAATAAATTATCATCGAATTGGAATTTTAATAAACTTACAAATCCAAGTATTACACATCCACTAACATCACGAATTTCACGTTTTCTTATAATTTGATTATGTTTGAAATGTTTTTCACAAACATAATAATTTTTTCTTTTCCCATCTTTCATTCTTGGAACAACAGCATCCCATTGCGTTCTTAAAGTTTTAGTTTGGGGTGCACGGAAAACAGAAACTTGTTCAGGATTACTCGCATATCCTGATTTGCAACCGTACACACTACAATGTGGCATTTTAAAAAACCTAATAGCAATAATAGAAAATTTAATATCCATAATAAAATAATAAAAAACATAACTTCAGTAACAGATCGAACAAAAATTTAACATTCAACTTACTGCAAGTCTCTATTCTTCATCAATTCGCGACATTACTTGAAGAATGTAATGTGTATCATAAAAATTCGAATCCTTTATATATCATGAAGTTATATATCATAAAAATTTGAATCCTAGAATTTGAAATAGAGAAAGTAGAGAAAACGCGCGCGCTCTACGGGATTGGTCCAATAAAATTTCCCGCGTAAACGGACTTCGTTGGGCTAGCCGGGCTTTCTACCTCCAGCGCCACAGGCGGGAGAATCAGGAAGCATCTAGCAGGCACTTTAGCCAGATGTACAGAAAGCATTGGGAGTATAGGGAATGTCACCCCCGTGACTTAGACTGACGCCTTAGCCCGCACGACCATCACGCCGTCCATTCTGCATTCAAACTAAAATATTAACGTTGTTTTGAAGTTCATGTTATTGAGATCTAATCCATTTCAGATCAAGCACGACAGAGAGGAGAAAATTTTATATGTAACTGGCGATTAAATATGACATTCTTCAAAGAAAATAAGAGGACGTGTTATTCCGAATTTTAGAAAGATAATTTTTAAAGATAAAAATAAAAGAACGTTAAAAGATGTTAAATCTTAGAGTCAATTTTGTACCCTTTAAAAATCGTTTGAAATTTAAAAAATTCTTCATTATTAACAAAATTGCGGTAGATTTTATAAAAATAAATGAATTAAATTTTCTTGAAAATTCCACACTTTTATGCTTAAATGTTTACCATACATTTTTGTCAATAAGGATAAGAATTAACGTAAGTTTCAAGCGTGCTGAAAGAAATTTGTAGTTACAATTTGTTTTTAATATTTAAGGCCCATTAATGATTTTTTAATTTCTGTATTACTCGTCAAATTACGCCCATCTCTGGATAAAAACATACAAATATTTCAGATGAAATCATGAAACATTACGGAGTGTGTCATCTAGCCCCCACGATTGGCGACTGCAGGAAGTCGTGGGTGCTATACAGATAATTTCTCGAATATTCATTTTAAATTCATAATTTCATTTCAATTTCATGACATTAGATTTTTTTTATTTCAATTCATAATTCATTTTCAATTATGATTATTTTTATTTCAATTCATAATTCATTTTTAATTATGACTATTATTTACTTGAATTCAAAATTCCTTTTTTATTTTGACTATTTTTAGGTCAATCCCTAATTCATTTTCAATTATGACTATTTTCACTTCAATTCGTAATTCATTTTTACTTGTGATTTATCGTTTTTAAATTCATAAGTCATTATTGATTGTTAATTGAGGGCAGTCGTGTAGAAGTGGTGGGATCATACTCGTACTTGGGGGTGATTGTTTCGTCATCGGCAAAGTGGCGTAAGGCAACGGATAATGCAGTCGTCAGAACACGACAGGCTACTTCCACAGTATTGACTATCCTTGCCAATGCGAAAGCAGACTCATGGCAGGGCGTGCTCAAGTTATATAAAGCGATAATCGTTTCCACTCTTTTGTATGCGGCCCCGTTTTGGGCTCTCGACTACCTCGACCGCCTTGAAAGAGTCCAGTTAGAATTCTTTAAAAGATTGGATCGACTACCGCGTTCAACACCTTGCTATCTTTTGCGCTTGGAGCTAGGTTTGTATCCAATTTCCGTAGAGATCTTGCGTCGTGCCCTGTTGTGGGTAATCCGTACCCTGCGCAAACCGCCAGGTAATCTAGCGAAGATAAGCCTGCTTAGGTTATGCGAGCTTAGTTGTAACAGTGCGCGTATCACGTCCCCTAATTGGGTGCGAAGCCTAAAAAGTATTTTAACTTCAATCGATTCCGAAGACCTCTTATCCAATCTATCTGCCGACTACTGGGAGGTACGAGTGGATGAGGTCTGTCACAATTTTGCACTGCAGCAGCGTAGGAGGGATTTGCAGAGATACTTTAGATCCGACTCCTGCCTAATTCCCTTATTCAGGCAGATATCTGATGGGTTGGCTTCCTTACACCCTGAACGATGTCCAATTGCTTTTACGCGTGTTCGTCTGCAACTAAGGGTGCCTACAGTTCACTCGCGCTCCCTGTACGTAGGCAATCACGTCTTTAAATACAACCCTTTGCTATCATGTTCTCTATGTAATTTGGGAGAGTTGGAGACTGTTTGCCACATCCTTCAACGATGTCTTTTTTTCAAGTCTTGTCGCGATTCAGCTTGTCACAACCTCGGTCTGCAGTACTATTCGGATGAGAATATTCTGCTGCTCCTACTGAGTAGCAATAGTGAATCTGCCGCGAAGGTTCTCTTCAGTTTCGTCCTGCGCTGCTTCAAGTTGAGAAACTTCCTGATGGGAAGTTAAATGTGCCAAATAAGCGCATACATCATTATCGGTATAGTTATTATTAGTACTGCGCAAGATTTTGAAATTTTGTAATATTCTGTTATCTTTGTTTTTTATTTTTTTTTTATGTATTTTTCAACCTAAATGTGTACCCATCTCAAGTGAATGTAAGGTTCAATTTACGAGAATAAACATATATCTATCTATTGATTGTTAATTGTATTTTGAATATTTCTTGTCACGCGTTAGAAATAATAATTTTTGTTTAATTTTCAGGAGCCATGAATTATTTATGATTTCGAAAAAGTTATTTCTAATGAATTGTAAGAAAAAATCACGGAAATTTGAAAAGAACTGAATAAAAAAACTTGCACAAACTTTGTCATCTTCTTGTAAATAGAGTTATGTTTGAATACACAAACCTCGGCTTCAAAATTCTCCACTTTCAAGAAAATCACGGTATCATAGCGGTAAATTAATGTATACGCCGAAAGTAAGAAAAATAGTATGCCTGAAAAAGTAAGTATACCTGACTAATTGATTTCAACAAGTACTATACTTGCAACTACGGAAATCTAACCAATAAACAATAGGAACTGTGGTTGGACTTTAAGAATCTGGTCGATTAAATGGTAAATGATGCAGTGTGTTTGCTTTTCTTGCTAAACAGGATTATGACGTTTGTAAGAAAGCACTGTATGTAAAATAAAAAATCTGAGTTGACTATCACGGTATCTAAAAACGAGTTGACTGATCGCCTTGAAATTTATAGGGCATGTTCAACACATAGGGTGAATATGCCAATGAATGGACGGCTATCAATGAATGGTCGATTTTCTACATATTGCTATTTTTTCTGAATGTATGGTGCACAAAGTCTACGAAATATCTATTTTTATTTTCTTTGACCATTCACAACAATGTTTGCACAAGTATTAACCTTCAATTATTTATTATTTTGTAGAAAAAATGCAAAGTTTTGAAGATGTCCAAAACTGGTCAGGAAAACGTCCCATTTGATTTAACCCGTCCATTCATTGGGGTTTAGCGAATTTTTTTATAAAAAATATGGTGTCATACTTAACATTTTGTTAAAGAATTAGATACTTACAATCGATCAAAGTGTAAAAATTGCTTAATCGTCCATTCATTGGCATATTCATCCTACGACGCTATTGCCAAAAGTAAATTAACTGAAAAAGGTCCTGTCATTCCTTTTATAAAAAAAAAAATAGATAAAAAAGTGTTCCTTTATAAACAGGTATGTATTTTGTTGTGTATAAAAAAAACTACATGACCTTTGTCAATTACTTTACTTCCGGCCATAGCCACGTATGTGCTGAGCATGCCCTAGAAATTTGAAGGCGATCGATCAAGTCGTTTTTTAGATATCGCGATAGCCATCAGAGAATTTTTTTACATACGGTGCTTCATCACGCTTTAACTTCTGAAGTATTAATTGTTTCACTTCAAAAAATTTGTCAGTAAAGACGAACAGACTCTAAACATATGGTAAAAAATTTAAATTTTTTATAATATAATAAATAAAACATATGGCTAAGGTGTAAGTTCTAAGATAAATTGCGATCAGTTCAAGGTGGAGCGCGTTATGGAGCCTGCAAAATGGTGGTGTTTCGGGTCGCGTACGCACGCATTCGGTAATGCCTGGTACTCGTCGAGTTGCAATACCTGATGAGGAAGGAACCGGCGTTATCGGCACTAATTTGTATTATTTTCCTATCAAAGAGGATACTGGTCACCCTGTGACACTGATAAAGAACACCCGTTGTGAAGGTGTGCGAGAAGTTCTTTTCTTTTAAGTAAGAAACAATTATTTCCATCCGAATGGAGAAATTAACACTTGGCTCTTTACTTGCAGAGAACGAGAATGGAGTAGCCGACAGGTTATTATGCGAATCATTCTGAGTCGAGTTAAGGAACATGCAAACCAAATTTTTTTATTTTAAAATTACAATGAGTAGATGTAGAGTGACCGTCCCCACGAAACTCCCGCCGCCGCCACCAGGCGTCGCCACAGTCGCGGCGCTGTCGCAGCATGCGAGGTGGTAGATTCGTGAACTAATTCGCAGACTGATTCGTGGACTAATTTGTGGTCTGAGTCGCGGACTGACTCGCGGGCCGATTCGCGGATTGATTCGCATTTTTTATTTACTGTTTAGTACGCGGGCTTATAATTCAAGACTCTCTCATTGGGAAATCTGACCGTCGCTTATGAGGTCATTAAGATGACGCAAGACTTCGTCTCACACAAATTTTAAAAACCTACAATCAGGGCGTTGACCTCTCCCTTATCATCGACCATCCTTGAGAAAACGCAAGTGAATTCCAAGCATATTAGATAATATATCGGGACCAATGTCTCTGTAGATTTCCATTAGTCTAAATACCAGCTTGAAGCGTAATCTCGTATATCGACGACCCACTTTTTAAATCTCACACAAATTTTAAAAACCTACAATCAAGGCGTTGACCACTCCCTTATCATCGACCATCCTTGGGAAAACACATGTGAATTCCATGCATATTAGATAATATATCAACTCATTTTATTATAGCTCATTTTCTATTTTGGTACAATATCATGCAGGAAGGAAGGAAGATGAAGAAAATGGAGAAGATGTATTTAATAAATTTTATTTTTCACTTTCATATTCATACATTACATGAATTTTTTTTGTTCACAATATTGTTATACATAAGAATATAAAATAGCTATTAGATAAAATTTATATTTTCAATATCGTCAACTAATGCATCGCTTTTAATTTGACAACTGATGCAGTCTTTAATCATAGGCGGTTCACCATCTATCGTATCATAGCTTGATTCGAAATGTTTATAACATCGACGACATTCACGTATTTCAAGATGCATTTGCATAGCAGGTGGTAAGCAGGTCCATGCTTCTTCAATTTGTCGTTTAGCAAACATGCAGATGAAATTGATCGGTAGACATTCTATATCTTTTGTTTCCATCAATGCGAGTCGTTTCACCTCGTAATAAATCCTTAATGAACGTTGATGCAGGCTGTTCAAGTAGGTTTCCCAATACCCAATTTTTAAGTATTTGCACATTTTCTTTGGTGCAAGTTTCATTAAGCGAATGATTTTCACACTTCTCCAACAATTCATATTACTGCTCTTGCTTCAGTTTTTTCAGAGATGGGCAGTCCAAAACGTCGAGATCAATAACATTTTCAGCGTTTAATATATCCTCCAACCAACATTTTTTAGCGACTCCTTTTACATAAATTTTGTTGGCACATTTAATGATATCCTCCAAATTCTCGTTTATAGCATCAAAGGGAACGTCGCCAGATTGCCATGGTAAGCCGTGGTAATTATGTATTAACCAGTTATTGACTCTTTTATAGTGTAGAGGTAACCATACCCATTGATATGGCGCTTTAAACACACAAGTCTCCATTTCACCGACGAAAATATTCATTATAGACATTTCCTTCGGTATGAAGCGATTACCAGGCCCGCGGAATCCCTGCACGTCTACAATGTATTCCATTTCGTATGATACTGATTCACTAGCAATTAAAGTATGACTATATTTTATTCATTAATTAGCGCATGCGCAATAATGGCTGACCCCCTCTCAAACCAACTTCTTTACATTTCCACTTATGGGATTATATTCTACAATATGATTATGTAAAATTAAACAATAAGCAGAAGTGTTTCCAGGAAAATTTTCTTTTGATTCAAATTCAAGCCGCACATCGACAGGTGCGTGTTTTAAAGCTTCATTCTGCTTAGAGCAATCAATAATGATTAATTGAGCTTTCTCTAAAAATATTGATTTATTCAATATACGTTTACCATTAACATTTTTATTATAGTATAGCTTAAAAATTGATATACATATCGTATAATAAAGAAAATTGATTATTTGCAATATCAAGGTTTAAATTACCATACGGATAATATTTTGAATTCAGAAATACTTTAACATTACTAATGTTACAGTGATCAAACAGGCTAGAATTTTTCACCTTGTCATTTTTTCGTGCTGTTTGGAAGCCGATAATAATATATCGTGGCTTTTCTAGTTGTGTCGCTGTTTTCACGGACCACACGTGGGATGATGTTACCGGTAATAGAGGATATTCATAAAGTTCCCATGTACGGAAACTTAAAGATATGCAAGGGTCTTTTTCAATGAAACGTAACAGCTGTATCCTTTCCCTATCAGCCAACGTCACATATGGAACTAACCATTCTATTTTATTCATCTCAATTTTGTAATGTTCTTCTGCATTTTGTATAATTGCATTATCATCATGTTTAGATCTTGTTAAAACAAGTTCGTGCTTCGCGTTTACAATTATCTTACGATAATCTTCCGCAAATCCGAGAATCATACTCAGAGGCATGATCACATCAAAATAACCATTATCATTTGTTATCTTTAGATTTGAACTAGATATCCAACCTGCATTGATTAAAACGGGTTCATCATTTGGTGTGTAAGAAGGATACCCCTTCATCAAGCTAGTAATACCAACATTTCTATTTCGATCAATTTCAACACCATTCAATTCATATCGCGCCTCATCAAATAAATGACAGATTGCGTTAGACGTTATATTAGTATTATTTGCTTTAGTTCCGTCGGTTTTCGTCAACCTTCCACTAACATGTATCAAACTTTTACACGGTAAAATACATAAATCTTGATTTTGCACAGCAATACGAATTTCATCATTTTTACCAAAAGAACTTGTATTGTAAGATTGATGTGAATGCAGCTCGTAATGAGCGACAGATTCGTCGAAGACGACTGGGTTTTGAATGCTGAGTATTGGATCCTCCATTATTGCTATTATGATAACGTGCTATAAGTATGCAAATACAACAACGGCAATAACAATTTTTATTATTATTATTATTCACTTTTTGATATTGTGATGATAATGTAACTCGAGTCCCAAGCTTTTCAGAAATAGAGCGTTCCGACGTGTTAACGTCTTGCGAATTTGACGACGACTGATATGTTTTCTCCATGATGGGTTATTATTATAGTAACTATTAAGGTTCTGACCATTGTACATAATACCCATTGTTACGCAGATTTAAGATGGAGTCGTATTGTAATTGTTTCACCACGAAAATTCACCAATTCACCGTTCTGATCAACAATACGCAATTGAATATGATCTATTAATCTGACGGCAACAGGTAGGTAAATTACGTGACGTTACCAATATGAAATTTATTATTAACGTCAACATTTGGGATTGAATTAAACGTTAAAAGTTCTATCAAACCCAATTCATAATTCTTCTGCGGTGAAAGTTCAATAGGTGGAAAGTATTGCGCTTCCAATACTGAAGACTGCCCCGAGAGCGTCAACGTAAAAGAATCATTCATACTGATTGTTCAAATTATACTGATTATCATAATATTTTATGCGATATATTTATACAACTGATGCTTGTTTGGACAAAACAGCTGATTGCATAAAAATTTGAGACATAAATGTCCACAATCAAAAGTGGCATAGTCTTGACATTTTTCACGGTTATACATAATGCTACTTACACCGAGATATTTTCCCAATTCAGCAGGTGGGCTAAGGTTTCCAAAGCTGTCAAAATAAACGACTTTAGAACCACGTTTTCGATATGCTACCCAATGTGTCCCCGGACCGCTTGCTTCGTCTAAATTTATGACTGCACATTCATTAACTTGGGGATTCTTCGGTAAATTATTACGCATAAAGACACCTCTAAAATTCGTAATTCCAGCTTCTTTCGAATATCTCAATATATCTACATCGGTGAGTGCTCGATACGGTAGCTTTACAAGTTTTTTCGATTTTTTCTACATTTAACACCTGAACCCGTTTTATATGGTTTTAATTTCAAACCTAGACCATTTTTATAAGGTTTAAGATATAACCCTTTACCTATAGCTATTGTCTCCATAGCACGATTATGCCTCTCACTTTCATGTAACTGCTTTTGAGCAGCTTTTGCATCATTAACAGCCTTGGTTATACCCGCTGCGCCACCGGCTAATGCACCTACAGTACTTAATCCAGCAAATATGGGTGCTAGGAAAGGTAAGAATCCTCCAACCTTTGAAGGTATCGATAGCTGTCGAGTTTTTTTAATGAATCGTTTATCACCAGCTTCTTTTACGGCTTTACGTGCCCCTTTCAAAGCGCTCGATATAACACTTTGAACATTATTACTTGGTGACATTGACATTTTAGCAGCCGCAATAATGTTGTTCAATGATGTTGTTTTCTTTTTTGACACTTTTTTCTTCTTCCTTTTCAGTCCCATGCCTAATTTACTTTTTAGTTTCATTGTGTTTGCAACACCACAAGCTGCCGCCTTTTCTGCAATGCTTGCGTCTTTTGCTAAAACTCGCTTCCAAGCCTGTTCCGCTAATATTCGATCAGCCTCGCTTCTACCGGTGGGATTTTCACGAGTTTTGGAATAAGCAATATCGTGTTCCTTGCAAGCCTTATCTAACGGATTTATCCCTGAGTCCCCTCTTGCTAATCGTTGCTTTAATTTTGTACCAGGTCCGCAGTACTGATAACCGGGTATATGAAGTTCTACCGGTAATTTATTAATTAAAGAATTGACCAAACCTTTCCCACTCTTTATACGTCTTTGCTTCTTGTTTTTGCCCACCTATGTAATCATTTTAAGATGTGCATCATTCAAGTAAGAAACAGTTAATGACTGACATTACATATAAAGGCGCTACTTATACTTTTATGATCAGTTATTATCAAAATGCGATTTCATAAACAACCAACAAAAATCCCAATCATCAATTTTGATGATTTAACATCGTCTGTACAAAATAATGCAACTAATCATAAACGACATGGGGAGTTGCTGCCAAATAGTATACGTGCACTTTTCTGTGGCCCATCTAATTGCGGAAAAACAAATACACTACTCAGTCTAATCATCGATCAGAATGGATTAAAGTTTGAAAATATATATGTATATTCGAAATCGTTAAATCAACCGAAATATCAATTTTTACAAAACTTACTCGACTCTGTGGAGGGTATAGGATACTTTCCTTTTCACGCTAATGAACAGGTAGTACCACCCGCCGAGGCCAGGCCAAACTCTATTATTATATTTGATGATGTTGCGTGCGAGAAGCAAGATAACATTAGATCCTTCTTTTGTATGGGTAGACATAATTGCGTCGATTGCTTTTATCTCAGTCAAACGTACGCTCGTGTTCCCAAGCATCTTATTCGAGATAACGTAAACTTTTTGATTCTCTTTAGACAGGATGAAATGAATCTTAAGCACGTCTATAATGATCATGTAAATACAGATATGCCATACAACACTTTTAAAGATATATGCACACAATGTTGGACAGAAAAGCATGGATTTATTGTAATCGATAAAGATAGTGAAATAGAAGAGGGAAGGTATCGAAAAGGTTTTGATTGTTTTATAAGCATAAATAATTTTAAGAAGAAACAAAAAATGTTGTAATAAGTCAGTGCAGAGTGAGACTTGCATGCATTAACATGTCTTATCCACTTAAGCAGCAGCAAGACGTTTTACGTCAAATTGTTAAAGCTAGCGAATCTATTCGCCGAAAACATCGATTATTAAAAATGGGTAAAGAAACGCATGACCTTGCGATAAGTGAAACGCTCAAACCTCTGATAAGTCCATTGGAAAAAATAGCAGACGCTACAACAATGTCAATCAACAAAAATGCGATTGATGGTATAAACGTACAGGATAAAGTAACAGATAGCATAGAAATTAATGATGTTAACGATTTTGATGATGATGATGATGATATGCTTGATGGATATAATACCCCTTTAGAGCAGACATTTAACAGTGATATTAAAACACCTACATATCATACTGAAGAAAGGTTATCAAATAAGTTTCTAACTTTACTGGTGAGAAATATTCATGAGAAAAGTGATATTATTGATACAATTTATGGTGTTCGCATAGAAGGTGGTACTACAAGAATCGGTGATTCGACAATAGAATTTAAGAATAAAAATGTCATTGTTAAGGATAACAAATTTGCTATTACTGAAGGTTTGCTAGAGTTATTATTTAAGAAAAAAGCTGATATAGCTATAAGCCAACATTCTGATTTAAACAATTACAAAAGTAGACTAACCTTAACTAATGCACATAGGAAAGATTGGAATCAGGAAAAACCTATTCGGTATAATGCTTCCCACAAGTATCGAAACTATATCAAGGAAATGTTCAAAGATGTTCCGAAAAAGGGTGATAATTTGCCTGAATACATGATTGTTGAAAAAAACCACAAAATTGACTACGTGAATTGGGATGATCCAAATGAACTTGTCGATCGTTTGCGCCTTCTAATAGCATCGCAAGCTGCTGGTAATTCAAGTCTTTCGAATGAAATTTTATCGATTATTGAAGAGTTGCGCGAAGCTAATATAATCTATTAATTGCGTGATAATTACGTCAGTATCATAATGAGCATCGATGTATTTGGACGTTCGTCTCATCGAGTACGGAAGCAAGTATTTCAAAGTGTCGAAATTGCTACAGATGGTTCTTATGATTTTAAGAAAAGAAAGTTATGCAATATCGGAATTCCGACAGATTCGGATGATGCCATTACTTTGAGAATGTTCCACACATCTATTCGCGATATTAAACAGCAAATAGATGAACTGTGTAAAGGTGTAATTAAAAATAATGAGAAGATTGAATATTTTGAAAAAAGTATAAATAAAATGCATCAAGATATAAATAAAAATTACAATGAAATAGAAAAGAGGCGGATTATATCTTCAGATATCGGAAATTATACTATTGAATTACATCAGGAAATAACTAAACATAACAATAATTTAAATAAAAATAATTACACTCTTAGCAATCTTACGAATAATATCACTGTCTTAGAGCGGGAAGTAAAGAAAAATAAAGATGATTTGAATAAAAATAATGGTATGATTGATAGTCTTACGGTAGATATTGCCAATATAGAAGGAGACTTGAAAAAACATACCTATGACATAAGGGAGAGTAGTACTGTAGCTCACGATGCTAAGAAATTAATTTTTCTCCTAGAACAAAATGTCAATAAAAACAGTGAAGCCATAAAGAAGATTAATGAAATAACTGATGTTATTTACGGAAGAATCAATTAGTTGGTATGAAAAATGTGCATAAATAGACTATCTGCAACAATCCACCCAACAGTTTTAATCAAGACGTTGCCTTATCTATTTAACAACAATGACTTCTAAAGAGAAGAGAGAAGTCTTGAAGGAGCTTCATAAACTAGCAAGAAAAAATTATACAAGACGGCGAGTAGATCTTGTAGAAATGATTCCATATGCAGATAAAAATAAGGGTTACAAATACTTGTTAACTGTCATCGATGTATTCTCTAAGTATGCATGGGCCTGCCCAGTAAAAAGAAAGACTGGCGATGACGTCACAGCTGCCATGAAATCGATATTTACAATGGGTCGAACTCTAAATAATCTATATACCGACCATGGAAAAGAATTTTATAATTCAAAATTTTCAAATTTAATGAAAAAACATGACATCAATTTATATTCTACATACAGTAATCTAAAAGCATCAATTTGCGAACGCTTTAATCGTACTTTGAAAAATAAAATGTGGCCACAGTTTAGCCTTCATGGTAATTATCAATGGCTCCATATCTTACCAGACTTGGTTAATGATTATAACAATAGCACACATCGTACTATTAAAATGAAGCTGCAAGATGTGAATAAAGACAATGAAAAAGAACTATTGGAACGTGTGTATAATGTAATTGTGAACGAAAAGATTCATCCAAAGTTTAAAGTAGGTCAACAGGTTCGTATTAGTAAATTCAAACATATATTTGAAAAGCGATATACACCGAATTGGACGACTGAAGTTTTTAAAATAATAAAAGTTAAAAAAACGTATCCAGTAACATATTTACTAGAAGACAGTGCAGGAAACGCAATATCAGGTGGATTCTACGAATTTGAACTGCAACGTACTAAAAATCTAGACGTTTATCTTATTGAAAAAATTCTACGTCATAAAGGTTCAAAAGTCTTTGTTAAATGGTTGGGCTTTGAAGATAAGCATAACACCTGGATCGACAAGGAGGATATAATACTTTAAGACTAATATGGTGGACAAATGATGGTTGAATAGATGGAAGCAGGATTTACTTAAGATAAAATTAGATTTTTGTTGCATTCCTTAGCATATTTTCTTGTATATATACGGGTTCGAGCTGAATAGATATTAGTTAAAAGTGAGGAATCACTGAAAATACTAAGATTTTCCTAAACACAAAAATGTACGCCAAATTAAGATTTGTGCTTGCGATTGTGTACGAGTGGATGGGGGAACCCGCAAGTCTACACGAATTCAACGAAACGTGCCACGGAATTCGTCGCGAAATCGAATGAATAGAAGAGTGGACGAGTTGCGACGGCTGTATAATTATTTGCAGAGGAGGGATGGGCAACTCCAACAGCTATACGCAGATGTACAAGGGGATACTGCGGATAATGCACTACAAGATCTTCAACGCCAAATAAATGAAGCGGAAGCTGAATGCTACAACTTCAAACAGAAGTTTTATAATTACTACATTAACTATTTCGACATGTCGCAGTTATACTTCGATATTCCGAAAGCATACGACCTGACTATCAACGTCGAAGCTAAATTGAGGAAGCGGTTTTATGAGGGAATTTTGCAACGAGAACGATGTCGTTGGCGCCTGCGCACATTACGTCTGGCGAAAGAAAAGAAAATGAAAAAAATAATTCAAAGGTGAGTTTCTAAATTTCATTTCATTTAATTTATTTATACACAATTTATTTATACATTTATATATTTAGTATTCATTTATATATTTGATTTTTGTTGCAGGTTCTAATCTTCATCAAGATGACTGATGTTGCAGCATACACCTCGGATTTGACCAGTCACCAATTATGGTCATGGACGTTAATGCTGATTCGAGAATGGTCTCCCCCGAAGATGTCACATTGCCGCTATATGAAATATCCGCTAATCATCCGGATTCGAGTGCATCGGTTTCGCTTCAAGCGGAAAGCTGTAATGATAATAATAGTAATAGATGTAAATTATAATGCATTAATAAAATATAAATTAAACAATATGTAATTAGCAAAACATATTCCTTACCATATATAATACCTTCTATTTTTTAATTCCGTTCGACATCGTCATTGTTAGTGGGTTTGGGTTAAAAATTCGATGTTGTTGAATTTTGTTCCGATGTACTTCATGTATAGCTGATTATTTTCAACGATGCTTCGGTAACTCTCCATCGCATCTCGGAAAAGTGGTGTGTACCGAGGTGGAAGAAAACAGGAGATTTCGTTGTTCAACTCTACGCTTATTCGTTCTCCAAATTTTGTTGATACTCTCCTAATTTTTGAAACGACATATACTTTTTCTGGGTCCAGTTCTGACAGTTTCATAGTTGGTAAAAATTTCGTTGTTGAATTTAGTGTTTTTACTAGCGCTGCCGCTGTAGCTGCTGCTGCTGCTGATGATGATGCCATTTTGTAATATATAAATTTTCGGTTTGGCTTGCTAGTACTTTAATTTCCGACCTAAGTTTTAAATCGTCTTTTAATATTTGTATATTTAAAAAAAAAATGTCGACTCTATTTTTTAATTCACGAGTTTTAACTTTTAGATCTCTTGAAGACATATATCGAGCCACGTTACTGATGAAAAATACTCGACTGCATCGGCATTTATAGTAGAAACCCCACCAGCACCTTATACGAATTAGAAATTGGCAAAGAAAATATTAGACGAATAGAAAAGTACAGTTTCAAAGTTTCGTAATGTAAAGATAATGCTTAATTTAGCTTCAAACGCGTTTGAACTTGAATCGTTTAAATTTGGGGGGGAGTGAAAGCAGGTCAATACGAAACGTGGGTCTCTCAAAATGCATCAATGTCAAGGTACATTTCGAAATACATGTCAATTATAGAAACGCTTAATATCTATCTAAATAAGTAAATAAACTTGAAATATAATATAATATAATATAACTTTATTAAAAACTGTCTGCATGTACGTGATATTTTTATACATTCCATAAATTTAAATAGTAATTTCACAATTATAACATTAACATATATTCACATATTTTAAAATTTATTTGATGTTGTATATAATTACATATAATACACACATTATTCGTCGATGTCCATAATATCCTTATGTCCCCACGGTAGAGTGTCTGTACTACCAGCCATTAAGTATCGCTTATCATCGTGGGGGCTTAGAGCAATTTTTTTCTCACATACGGTGTATACGTTGTGTAATTTTGAACGAATACATCTTTGCTCGCGCGTAACTGTAGACGTATTTTGAAGGCAGTTCAGATAGCCGTCGAAAGTGATTCTTTTTCGGACGACGACTTCTTTCACACCTTTCGCTCTCTTCTTCTCACCTTCACCTAACACACGCAACGCATACATTTTTGACCCGAGTCCGACAAACTCGGTCATTATTTTTCCACTACATTCATCCTTCATTAGTCCTAAAACTTTTTTATTGACTAGTGGCATACCGTACTCATTATTTTTGGAATAATCGCTCGTATCGTACATATTAATATCGCGTTTCATACAATCATATACATCATCACACTTAAATTCATAAATAAGACTATCGGTATCGGTATACAATAGTTTCGCATTTTCATTAAATTTTTCTAAAACATAATCGTAATGGAACTCATACAATTTTGTTTTAGAAATATCCAATATAGCCATTCCGACGTATATTGGCTTATTAATGGTAACTTCTAATTTTTTTTAATTCTATCGCGACCAAGTCGACATCACAACAACAAGACATCAAATATCTTTCTTCGATGAAAATTTGGTTTCGATATTAAAGTTTCCACACCAAACCTTCCTTCCCATTTCGATTTGATACGAACATCAACGCGATTCCGAACATTCTCCATGGTTTTCCCAAATACCGCATTGTTCATCAATTTATACAAATTTTTTTCAAAATCATTTGTCGCAACTGTGCGTAGTTTGGTATTTAAATCAATGTACGACTTTAACCATGGAGTCTGCTTGAATTTTAGTATCCTATGAATTTTAGTATCCTATGAATTTTATTTAAAATAATACCGTGGGTGAGCGCTTGCTTTAAATTTCGGTAATGTATGACATACCGTTCCTTGTCATTTAATGTAGCGAGTAATTTCGGTTGTTTTGAACCGGGTGGAACTGCTCGCTCGGGGCATAACGGGAGATCTTTCTGCTTATTATGTATTTCTCCAGGATAGGTCAAGTCGACTTCAAGAATATATCCAATTTCCGAGTCATCGGGTACATTTTCCAAGTCAACGTTTTCCACCCATTCGAAACCTCCGGTAGGCAGTGATTGACTCATTGCCCACCCATACAGATTGTTTATATCGAAGTACATTAGGTACTTTGACTCGTTAGACGGGTCATAATCGGGCATGTATTTGTTATTGGCCTTTGCGTACCGATTTGAGCATTGAGAAAGACCTCCCCTTATACCGCTCTCGATAAACATTATCATGTCTATATCGGTGAGTAATTCCAACTCTACTCGAGTATGCTTGAGAGCGCAGTCCCAAGTATATCCAGGTAGAGTGTAATAATGTGCCGGATCTAACCCGTGTGATTTTAACAGAGTTGTACGAAAATTTTCAAAGATATCCGCAAGTAGAAGGACATCTGTTTTCAAATATAAATCCGAATACTCGCCCAGAGTATTACACTTCAATACGTTCCGCACATTCATCGCATGCACATAATCATTCTCACTGACATCACACTCGTACAGTTGATTAAAAAATTTGTCTCGTGAAGGAAGATATGATTGCTCTAGGACGTTCATTTCGGTTATGTAATCATAAGGGAAACCCCCTTTGCGTATTAATAAATTGAATTTTTCCTCATTTGGAAAGTGGGACTTTAAAATTTGTTTTTTTTTTCATTACTTAAATAATATGCCAAGTTTTCGAGGGAGCAATTCAAAAATCTAATTGAATCTAAAAATGTTAATCTAATTTTAGTTCCTTTAACATACTTAATCATGGAAATGTACTTTTCCATATTACATGGGATAATATGAATATCTCCGTCAAAAGCATTGGCAATGTCGCGAATAATGAAATGAGCATCGTAACCGCTCAAATTGTGGAAGATAACTGGTATATTAAAACGATATTTATACTTAAGTCGATGAATTCTAACAACTTTTTACTCTTATTATTTTTTTTATAAAGTTCATAATTTTTGTGTCAGAGCGTTCTCAAATTTTTCAAGAAAATTTCATTTAGGACGCCATTTTCGGGACCGCCATTTCGAATTTTATAAAAACCTATATAACCATTTTGA
This sequence comes from Trichopria drosophilae, assembly GCA_030407085.1. Classification (NCBI taxonomy): domain Eukaryota; kingdom Metazoa; phylum Arthropoda; class Insecta; order Hymenoptera; family Diapriidae; genus Trichopria; species Trichopria drosophilae. The sequence goes on from CM059582.1 coordinate 134,314,890, forward strand.
AGCTTAGACATTTTTGTCACGTTATTTATACCGAGCTGAGGCATAGTAATGCTATAAGTGATAAAAAAAAAAACGATAAATGAACAAAAACTTTTAAAATCTCATGATTTTTGTTAAAAAATGGTCTGTAATTCGTTCATTTTAAAATTGACAGTATTTTACCATCAACCATTCGAAAGAGCGGGGTTCGAGCAATTGGAAACGTATATACCACAATTTTTTTCATTGAATTTAAATACTAAAAAATACTGACAAACTTCGTGTCAAATTTTTGTACATTTGGTCCTTAAAGGGTTAATGACCTCATAAGCGACGGTCAGATTTCCCAATGAGAGAGTCTTGAATTATAAGCCCGCGTACTAAACAGTAAATCAAAAATGCGAATCAATCCGCGAATCGGCCCGCGAGTCAGTCCGCGACTCAGACCACGAATTAGTCCACGAATCAGTCTGCGAATTAGTTCACGAATCTACCACCTCGCATGCTGCGACAGCGCCGCGACTGTGGCGACGCCTGGTGGCGGCGGCGGGAGTTTCGTGGGGACGGTCACTCTACATCTACTACAATGCACTGTTCTTTATAATAATTTTTCAAAATTTCTGCCACTTTGTTGCTGACATACCCTAACACGATTTATCACGGTATCCACGCTTCGCGAAAGCATTTCTTTGTCTACCGTCGCCACTGCGTCATGCAATTTGCCCAACATCTCCTCTTCGGTTTCGACTGGCATCTTATAAATAACGTTTTTTATGTGACCCCAAAAAAAGAAGTCCAGTGGCGTGAGATCTGGCGATCGCGCTGGCCAATTCATTGGTCCTCCACGGCCTATCCATCTTCGTGGAAATGCTTGATCTAGCCCTCTGCGCACCTCTACACCGAAATGTGCAGGAGCTCCATCTTGCTCAAAATAATGTTTCCTCAAATCCTTCGGGTAAATAAGCTTCGTCGAGTAGCACAGGAAGCTCGTGGCGAATGAAATCTCGATAATCATGAGCGTTAACTCGTGCCGGTAAAACCACTGGTCCGATCGAGGTCCGGTCTATCTCATTATATTTTCTTATTTTTAAAAATCGCAAGTCTCTGAGCAACAATTGATTTCGAAATCTATCCAAACGAAAACTTCAAAATTTGTAAATTTATTATTGAACCATTCAATCGGTCTTTATTTAGCTATAAATTTTGTGGAACACGTCTATTATTTCCGTCCGTTTTGCGCTGTATACATTAAGAACATTTTCGTGGTTTATTTAAAAGATTACAAACACATTGACGAGTCAATATTAAAGTGAATACAAATTTTACGCAATTGCAAAATTGTTCCTTCACCACGGTAAAGATTGCATATTAATTTAAACCAAAGCGAATAATTATTAATTATGAATTCCAGTAAAAAACAGTCTTAATTATAAATGAATTATGAATTCAAGTAAAAATAATCGTAATTGAAATTAAAAAAATCGTAAGTAGCGAAATGACGAAGAATTTAAAATGAATATTCACGAATTTATCTGTACAACAGCACACATGACGTTGGTCCTGCAGACGCTAATCATGGGGTCTAGATGACACACTCCATAATGTTTCATGATTTTATCTAAAATATTTTTATCCGCAAATGGGTATTCTTAGATTTAACGCCCTTAGAGTCTTAGTATGTGAATTTTGAATTATGCATTTCTTCCAGCAAAAGGAGTATAATCTCGCGTGTTCAAAAAGGCTTCAAATAATCGTTAGATTTTTTACATAAATGATCTACTGCGATATTCTACGATTTCACGTCCCTAGAGGCTCAGAACGTGAATTTTTAAGTTCCTAGCAGCTAAGATTTATAATCTTGCATGTTCAAAATCTTTTATGTGAAAAATCTAATGATTATTTCGAGCGTTCTCTTCTGCTTAAAGAAATGCAACATTCAAAATCCACATACTGAGCCTCTAAGGGCGCCAACGCGAAAAATATTGCCGTAGACCAGTTATTTAAAAATGTCACGTATATTTGAACCATTTTCGAACACTCGAGGTTATACCTCCTTCTGCTAGGAGAAATGCAAACTGAAAAAATCAAATACTGAGACTCTAGGGGCGTGATATCGAAAAATATCACAGTTGATCATTTATACATGAAGAATGTAATGAAGACAAGAGGTCGGTTATTAAAAACAAGAAAAATATTATACTCAGTTTCTTTTCAAATGTTCTGTCAAAATTTCAAAAATTATTATTTTATTGCAACATTTCAAATTACGCGACTTCATTCGTCTTACAATTCTTAAAACCTTGATTTCCGAGTTCACCTACATTACTAGATATATTTCATAGAAATAATGAAATATTGAAAATAATTATTGTCAATTTTCTGTTATTTTTTTAGTTGTACAAACATGTACATTGGAGCATTCTTCTACAAACTAAAATATCATAGGCCATTGAATGTTTCTCTTTAAACAAAGTAAAAGGATATGTATATAGTAATAATTTTGTGAACACTCAAATCAGATGTTCAAAATTATGAATGAATTGAAAATTTAAAAAAATAGTAGGCATAATAAGAAACTTCATGATAAGGAACGTTCAAAATATAATTCCTAATCAGTAATGCCTTATGAATTTTAAAAAGATAAATCACAATACACATGAATCATGAATTCATGTAAATATATTCTAAATGAAAAATGAATTATGAATTCAAGTATGAGATATTCTTAATAAAAAATCGTCGTGAATAAAAAAGTCTTTTTAAATTCATAATTCATTATTGATTTTGAATTGTATTTTGAATTGCATTGTGAATATTCCTTGCCCTGCCTGAAATGATTCTTTTTTTTAATATTCCGAATCCATGAATAGTTTTTGAATTTCTGTATTACTAGTCAAATTATGCTCATCTCTGGATAAAAACCTTAAAATATTGCTGATGAAATCATGAAACATTACGGAGTGCGTCATCTAGCCCCCACGATTGGCGACAGCAGGATCAACTCCGTGTGTACTGTTATACAGATAATTTCTTGAATATTCATTTTAAATTTGTAATCATTTCGTGACTTTCGATTTTTTTAATTTCGATTAATAATTCATTTTTGATTACGATTATTCTTACTTGAATTCATAATTCATTTTTAATTAAGATTATTTTTTACTAGAATTCTTAATTCATTTTCAATTGTGATTATTTCGCTTGAATTTATAATTTATTTTTATTGTAATTTATTTTTATTACATTCATAAGGCATTATTGATTGTGAATTGTATTTTAAATATTCCTTATCACGCGTGATTTTTTTTTAATATTCAGAAGCCATGCATGATTTATGTATTTCTAGTAAGATTTTGACCATTTCTGTTTTTACCAAAATTAGTAATTCAATTTTTTTTTAAAATAAAGAAAATGTTACATTTTTTTTTGCGTGCCATTTTTTTACCCTTATTAATTATAAAGACAATTAATTTTCGTTTGCTGAATCTCGTACACGGAAAAAAATGTTAGTTGGAATAACCAACTGTTGGTTGGATCAACCATTGGCTCTGGGTGGGTGTTGTGTTGTGTATGTGCCTAGTTCTGTCATGTACCGTTCAGTCGTTGTCCTGTACCTCTCCACCCGAGAGCCGACCCGCAAATCGACTAATAATTGTCATTAACGGGGGGGGGGGGGATTACCTGTCGTTTGTCCTTTTTTTGGTCTTTGTCAATTCCAAAAGCAAACTACACATAGGTTTTCTCCAGTGTGTTCGTTATCTAAACGTTGTGCGTGGAGCATTATAGATTCAGGCGTGTAAGTAATATAATCTGCAAAAAAAATTATATTAGTAAATTTACAGTTTTTCATTAAACTAAAGATTATGAAGTTCATATGTCTTATGTAAGTAGTTTCGAGGTTGTGTTGATAACTCTTCTACTATAGATCTCTTTAAAAATTATTATGTAATAAATTATGTGACATATAAATAAATTAACCCATTTATTAATAAATTAATTAAATTTGTTTCCAAAGTTGTAACTCGTATATATAAATTCCATTTTGTTTTTTAATTTTATTAATTGTTATTTAATTTGATATTTTTCTTCTGCTTTCTGTATTTACGAATGTAGTTGCATACCTATGAAGTGTGCAGTGAAAACCATGAAACTCCTGGTAGAGTTGGTTACCGTGCACAAGTCAGCCGTTAGAGAAAAATTCTTTACTGTTCGGAATTTCTCTTCCAATTGGAATACAGAAACGTTGTATATCGCTGATATCTTTTCAGTTATCTAAAAGTACATAATATTAAATAAAATAAATTAATTTAAGATGGATATAGTTTTCTGCTAAATTTTTAGTGTTTCGGTTGGGTTTTGGAATAATAGAACTTTCTTAACGGGAAAAGGGTAATAACTTTTATTTCCTAAAATACACTAATTAATTATGATAAATTTTCTTGATACATGATGCTGGGTTTCGTTTTGGTAAACATGACCAGAGGCGTTTCGAAAAGGCGACGTTGTATTTCTCGTACTCGAGCATGGTTGCGCGCGCGGCTGGAAACTGGTGGAGTCGCAGGCGGCGTGTGCGGCGAGAGGGTCGGAGGGCCCGGTGAAGTGACTGCGGCCGCGGGGGTGGAGACCATTGGTTGAGAAGCGGAGCAAGTCGCGGCACTGGACGCCGGATGAAGGACTGGTCCCTGAGCGGATGTCCCACGCTAGATGCTGGAGGTGGACCGGGATGCTGCCTCTCGTCGGATCTCGTAGGCCGGATTGTTGCGAAGACCCGAAGACGAGGCCGGAAGGCGAAAGCTGCTGATGGCCGGACTGCAGTGGTGAAGATCGCTGGAGCCGGAGTCTGGATAGCTTCCGCCCGGTGTGTCGGTGGTGGCATCCGCTAGCTGCAGGAAGGAAGGAAGGAATCCCAAAAATATCGCCGGAGATTTTCTCCCTTTATCGTTCCTTTGAAAGAAGGCGATCGGAATCGGATGCTCGAATCGTCCCCAGAGAGTTTCATTTGATTCCCGGCTGAGTATTCTTTACTTGCGGTTTGCGTCCCCTGAACTTTAGCGCATACCGCCGTACTCGCGACTCTATGCGTGTATGTACGGTTGCCCTTCCCAGGGGCCGTTACAAATTAAATAAAATTCAATATAAAAATGTTTTGATATTACATATGTATAAAGTGCAGAAGTATTTAAAAACGAATTTCCATTAGGCATCCTCTTGATTTAAAATATAAGTGTGATAAATAATACTAATAATTACTGGCAAGCAAGAGCAAATAATTCGAAATATTGTAGTTTTTGGCAACAGAAGTTACAGGGAAATATTTCGAATTTATACTTACCGTAATTCTTGATGGTGGTTTGTACAGTGGGACTGTACATATCAAAAAGATCCGAAACTCATCTTTTTCCACAGCCGAATGTGGCATATTATTCTTTGCTACCATGTACAATAAAGAATCCGTTATTTTCTTGTCCTTGATCCCACCTTTTGAAATAATAATGATTAACGTTATTAAATTGTATTATTATGTGTGTTATTAAACCACTGTATTTTTTTAAATTTTATTAATATATTAATGAATTTAGAATTATTTTTGATCTTTTATAACTACCTTTATAACTAGAATTTGGAAGCGATGTAGACTGATCCTCTGTCGTTAACTCCTGTATTATCGGTTGGTCTTCGTGATCACCAACTGGTCGCTGCATCCTCATTCTTTTAAAATTAGAAATAAATATTTTGAAGAATGTATTGGTCCGTAATAAAATTAAGTTTTCAAAAATTTGAGAAAATGCTGTGTAAATTTGCTACGAAACAGTGCATATTGTTACATAGGTTTTTATGGAAAAGGTGCATATGAATATCTTTGCCGATTATAAGTTACTGAATATCTTCAGAATAAGAATGAAAAGCGAATAGTTAATTTCGAACGAACCTCTTTTGCCCTGAGAACTGCCTGGTGCTTTGATTTTAAGTGGCTCTTCAAATTTGACGTTCCGTCACCTGTTTTTAATATTTTCCTGCACAAGTTGCACACCGCAGGATCAGAAGTGCTTTGTTTTTTTTTTTAAATTTCACACAAAACTTCTACCTGACATTAGGATTGAGGGACACTGTTGGGACAGGAATACAGATGAATAAGGTTTAGATGTTAATGACTTAACCTATAATTTTAATAGTATTTTTTGATAGAAATGAGAACATTTTATTCTACGAATGTGAGGACTATGCTCACGCATTGAACAAAATTTTTTCTTGCAAATGTACGTAAAATGAATAGGAAAACAAATTGGAAAAGCGTACAGATAATATTATATAAATTTAATATAAATTAATATAAATTTACCACAAAGTATCTTCTCAATACAAACAAATCACGAAGTTTTTTATAGCTCTTTTTGCCTCTTTCTAATCTTCTATCAGCTCTAGAATTTTCCAGAAGTAAGCAAAATGGTGAAATCGCAAATTATCCGAAACTGCAGTTTTCTCCTGTTACCAACTTCTTAATTAAAACCTCCTTAAACTTTATGCCCATATAGACCATTCCACTTTTGGGGAAAAATCGCCGAATATACATATGTACTGAGAGAACAAGATTGGGCAATGAGTATCTAATTCCCTAGAACGCGGTCTAGCCCTTTGCGATTATATTGCGCGCCCTATATGTACATATATGTGGACGTCGCTCGATTGGTAAAGTGACATAAGTCGATAAAGAGGGCATTGCGTTGCGTGAGAAAAATCTAGCCATTTTCACCAATAACCTTACTATGTTCGCGTTGAACGACAATAAAAAATGAACTCTCCTGGACAAAAATAATAAAAAGTGAAAAATCGGAGGTTGTTGACAGTGAAAACCGGTTTATCGGGTTTTTGGTTGCAAAAAAAATACCGCACAAAACCGGTATTTTACCAGAGAAAAACCGACCGGAGTTTTGCATCCCTAATGCCCTTTTTTATTTCACTTTACCTTGGGTTAGAATTTAAGAGATGTGATCTATTCATTTTTATGAAGTTCGTGAGAGTCTTATGTAATTGGAGACCTGGTTATAAAATAAATTTATTGGCAGAAAGTTCTATCTTTTTCATCAAACATATTTCATATCGCGTATATTAATTGCATTTCGGGAAAGTAATGTTATAGAAACCTATAAAAATAAAATAAAACAATACAATACATGTCGAGACTAAAATTGGAAAAAATACAAAAATTCATTATTGTTACATCTCCCATAATTTTGAAGAAATCTTAACCCGGTCTCAATTTACTTTAGATTCTGAAGAACCTCAAAAAAAATGAATAGATCACATCCCTTAAACTCTAATCCAACGTAAAATGAAATAAAAAAGGGCATCAAATTGGACATCGACTGTATAATATAATAATTTATTTTCCATTGCATAGAATATATATTTAATATCATGCAATAAAATTTCAAACATATAAATATAACAATTAAATATTCATTTATTTGAATTTAACACTCAGTCTTATTTGTCTGGAGTTCCGGGAATTTATTTATTTACCTTTGTAACAACGACCGATTTCAATTTGGTTATTTTTCGTTTGTGTTTGATTTTACATGAACTCTGAGAACATAAATAGCAAACTTTCTTTTTTTAAATGATTGTATATTATCCGAATATTAAATCCCTTAATTTTATTGTTTATAACCAGCTATATATAACTATAACGTGTAACCATTTTATGATAATTTTATCGAAATGAAAAAATGATTAATTATTTTCAAAATTTTCTTCTTTTTCTTACTTTAGCTCGGATGCTATTTTATAACTAAGGTGCAAAATCCGAATTTTTAAATTTTATCAAAGTGAACGAATTATTGAGTATTAATGTTTTTCTTTTTATATTTGTTTGGGCGTCATTTTGTAACTGTCTTTTGATTATAGACATAAAACATTTGTCGATTAAATAAAATTAAATATGTTAGGCTAAATCGTCCCGAGGATAAGTAGCGCGACGACAGTTAGAAAAGGTGGAACGACTATTTGTCATTCGTCCGACGGTTTCGTTCAGAACGTTGTCGATCGATTTCAAATTTTCTTTTGTTGGACACGTTGATTCAAACGATCGTCTTTTCCCGGATTTATAACGGCACTGACTCTACTCACAATATGAAAATAATGAATTAAATACGTGTTTGTGTGTATAAAAAGAAAACTTTTACCTATTTGGGTACAAATATGGCACTAAAGGCAGCAAAATGATGGAATATATTTTTTTCTCGTCTCCGTGTTTATATTGCCAAAACCCGTATTTTATCAGCTAATCGATGCTTGCTTTTCATCAGTTTTTATTTCTTTTCGATGTAAACTTTTTCCCCGATGTTATATAATCAACCATAACTTAGGTCGCCTGTTCCACTTATATAATTTGTTGTTAAGGAAACTAGTTTGCAAGAATTGGTTCATTTGCATGAATAAATCGTGCCATCTTGATGTGCACTCTCCTACTCTCTTTCATGCAGCATATTCCTCTCGTGGCAGTGAATTCGGTCTAATATGAACCTCTCCTCACGGGCCAGGTACCCTGTGCATTCTGGTTGTTGAAATCGCAATTTTCTGAAAGGAATTTTGGAGGGTTAACCCTTTTTCCTTTTATTTATACTTCTTTCGTTAGTTACCGACTATGTTACCAATCGGGGCTTGTTACCCAATTTTTAACAAGGTTGTTCAGGTTCTAAGGCTCACAAGCTCAGAAAACGTTTCTGGGAGCTGAGCAGGCAATTTGGACAGAGGCTAGATTTATTTATTTTTTTTCTTTACGCATGTTGGGAAAACCACCGATGGATGTTATTTGGATACACTGTACCTCGGACTACCTTATAATCTGTTAATTTTAAGGTACACTGAATATAACTTTTAACCTCCCAGATTCGATGGCGTATTCGTTTTAACCTATTAACGCCCAAATTGCCGTGAAACATTGCAAAGAAGATGGATGAAGTTGAAAAGTACCTTGTTGACTAGCTCAAGAGTGCTCTTTCGAATGGAGCTTCTAAAATTTTGCGAAAACACTAGACTCGTCTTAATATTGGCGTATTTATATATTGGTGTAAAAACATCGAAACGTCCACATTTTCTCGCACTGATTTTTGTTTAATTTCAAATTTTCCGCCATATTGAAACCAACGTTTTGAATGTTGACATTCTGCTGAAAATTTCGTAGTTAACCCATTAACGCCGAGAAGGACACTTTTTAAGCCACCACTTCCACGTCGCTATTTCCAATTCATTTGACGGAGAAAAAAATCGTGACATAGTGAATTTTATCGAAAAAAGGGTGCTCTTTCCGATGGTGTCCATGAAATTTTGAAAAAATTTAAATGTCCATGTGAAAATGGAGGTTTTTCGTAAAAAAACACGATTTTTTTCAAGAAACTTTTTTTTCAACTTTGATTTTCGTCGAGTTTCCGGTTTGGAATCACTCTAAAATCTTTGTAGATCGTGTACTTTTTGTCTGAACTTAAAGTATCGATGATTTATATAATTAATTTAGGTCCACAAAATTGAAAATGGCGGCCAAAACGCCAAATTTTTTACTTAAACATTCAAGAATTTTTTTCTCGAAAACTCTCGGAAACTTCTCGAAGAACGAATCGATATTAAATATTTTTCGTTGTTACAATTTTTTTCCAAAAGTTCATAGTTTTCGAGAAAAAAATTCTTGAATGTTTAAGTAAAAAATTTGGCGTTTTGGCCGCCATTTTCAATTTTGTGGACCTAAATTAATTATATAAATCATCGATACTTTAAGTTCAGACAAAAAGTACACGATCTACAAAGATTTTAGAGTGATTCCAAGCCGGAAACTCGACGAAAATCAAAATTGAAAAAAAAGTTTATTGAAAAAAATCGTGTTTTTTTACGAAAAACCTCCGATTTCACATGGACATTTAAATTTTTTCAAAATTTCATGGACACCGTCGGAAAGAGCACCCTTTTTTCGACAAAATTCACTATGTCACGATTTTTTTCTCCGTCAAATGAATTGGAAATAGCGACGTGGAAGTGGTGGCTTAAAAAGTGTCCTTCTTGGCGTTAATGGGTTAACGACCAGGCAAACCCCTGGTACAATACTTGAAGTCAATCGCATGTAAGAAAAATTTGCGCTAAATGGTTAAAAGACATTATTGAAATAAGTCATTTAAATAAATTATAATGGCAAAAGTGAGGTCGAAATTGAATTTAGAGACTGCATAAACACTATACAAATATTTATTTCACCTTTATTTATTGAAAATTTGGCAAAAAAAAATTTACCGAATAAACTTTTGAATATTTTATGTAATCCTCGAAAATATTCGAAAATGTATTTTACAATATTGTTGTCCATCATTATTGTATGTTTTATGGACTGGAAGTTGCACTATGCGAAAAGTACACTTTGGGCATTCATGGTTTAAAGTAAAAATTAACCACGACGATGGCTGGCATGCTGGCCATTGTAGTAACCTACAATTTCAGTAGCTTGCAATTCATAGCCAGGTGACTAAAACAGTGGCAGCAGAAGCATCTTCGGATAGATTATTTGATGCATACTCTGCATCTAACCAAGCCCGCCTTTGAAAAACTATTATTCTGGATTGACATATCCGCAAAATTTTAAACCTGACTATTCTATCTGACAGAGATGTCTTGACGCCCTCTTTCCGGTAGTTCTCCAGCTGGGTCTTTACAGCCATCCCGAGTCTTCGTGGTGGCATCGAAGTCTCTAATTTCGATATGCACTTTGTGTCCCAGCTGAAAACTTCTGCGTCAGTTCCCACTGCCTGCTGAAGCGCTTCCGTAAAAGTTGCTGTATCCCTAGGAATCGCACCTACTTCTACCGGTACGTTGCCCTTCTTAATTTCTCTGATTGCTTGGTTCGTGACTCCCATTTCGTCAGTGCACACTTTTTTCTCATCTCCACGAGAATGTCGGCATTAGACCGCGAGTGCTTAGCGTTCTTCGCCCTATTTGTATTCAGTTTCTCTGCGTTCCAGACGTTGTTGTCAAGTTTGTGTTATTTTCTCTATGTACACTCTCTTCCATTTTCTTCTGGATTTTGCTCCCTTTGATTGTAGAACTGTGCGCTCTGTGATCTTGATGAGACGTTATCGCTGCTCTTACGTTTATCCTTCTGGGAAGTAGGAGTTTGTTTTCCTTGTGCCCCATTACACCTTACCCACTCTCTCTAGAATTTTCGGAAGGCCCGTCGCTCCCTCGCAATTTCTTATCTCCAAGAACATATTATTTTTCAGCGCAATACTTGTCTATATCTATGAGCACAACTTCCATGTCATATATGCTCTTTGTGTTCTCCTCCTTATAGAGCGCACATTTAGTTATAACCTTAATCCGTTCTTCAGCACAGAATTATAGTGCTTTGGATTTACTAAATTAACGATTTTCTCAGTCTTGTCGTCTATCATAAAAAGATCCTCCTGCTTTGCTGAGGAAGCGTCACGTATCTCCGCCTTACTCCGTCCGCTGGTAGACTTAAATGAAACGGAGGCCAAGTTGTCCATCACCACTTCACTGTAGTCGCCATTTTCTCAGAAACACCGCCCGATTATTTTTTTCTTTTTAAGAGAAGGACGTCAGGCAGCACACTATGCACAAGTCCCTCTGACACCAGATTCCTGGCCTTGGAACTATTACCCCCTTATAGGCTTTCTCTTCCGGGATTAGGAGTTCGGACTCGTCGATTCATCGTTGTCGTCTATAGTTTCCTTCTCTCTTCGTCGTCAGGCATTATTCTTTCTTCGTCATCGAATGCTTTTCTCTCTTCATCGTCGTTGTTATACAAAATCGATTAAATGCCCTACCACTATCTGGCTGATCCAGTGGGGATCGGGTCGTCAGACACTAAAAAAAAAAATTAATAAATAACTTACCACTCGCCATCATTCAAATGGGGAGCTGGTCATCTGACTCGATTTCCCCTCTTTTTGGTGCACAGCACTTTTTCGACGTACGCAGCTATGAGGTCCCAGTTTCTCTGGGATACCAACATGGGCATTACATTTTCTGGCATAATCTCGATGTCCAGGATGGCCTCTTGTAACGGACAGAAGCGTTCCGAAAACATTCGTGTTTATTATTATCGTAAACCGTTTGAATATTATATTATTATGTTGTACGACGAGAATCTGAGTAGGGGCGGACGGTAGAATTCTAGATCGCAGACGAAAGAAAGGTCCATCCCTTTCTTGTCGAATTGAAAACCTTGTAAGACATAGAACCTATTAGTAGTACCCCTTCCTTGAACCGCGACATTCAGGCTAGTGCGGAGAGGAACACCCGACGCCAATCTTTCTGAGCACGGTAGATCCCAGAGGCCCCCGGGGCCAATATAGCCAACCGAATGGCAAACAGCAGATCTCCCCTCTCCTCGGGATAACTTGGTAGGGGGGAATATCGCTCGATGGGGGGTACGCTAGGATGCGCGGTGCACGGCAGTCAGTACGATAGGACATTCGGAACAGGAAGGTTCGGCTTCTAATTATGAATCAATATTTAACCGAGTTACCAACATCGCGGCCAGTTTGAGAGCCGGTGCGTCGCGGTCGCGTCTTCTCGGCCATTTTTGCGACCGACAGATTCGGTCTCGTCACTCGCATTCTGATGTAAGCGGATCAATAAAATCGATAGCGAACAAAAGATCCTGTGTGTATTATTTTCCAAAAGCATCGAACCATGTAGCCTTCGAGCCGATAAAAATGAACTTAATTTCAGATACAAATTAACTGGTGCCGATACCCGGGACTTCTCCAGGTATCTGAGTCGGAGGTGTGACGTGGATAAAGATCGGATGATTATCTGACCAGTGCGTGTAAGTAAAAATGGAAAAACCGTAATAGATACGTGCAAACAAAGACCCTGGAGAGACGCTATCCAAGCGCGGACGACCGAAGGCTATTAGGATAAAGAAAGACGGCGTCAGGCCAACGACTTCACGTGACGAGGCTTGTTAACGTTGATAGTGACCGGGTTCAAACACGACATGCAGCGGCGCAAGGAAACAAATAAGTAACGCGACGTAGGAATGGGCGGTTGCAAACAACGAAATGTGCAGAAGTTGAATCCGACAATAAAGGGGGGGGGAAGGAAAATATCGCCAGCAGACAGAAAAAACTTCCTCGTACAACAGAATCAAATATGAATAGATCTCAAAAACGGAATAACCATCGTACCACGCGGTGCGATGATCCCCGGCAATTAAGCTCCCATTTTAATAGTCTGTAATAACCGGGAATCGGGAAGCTAGACACGAGAGGTAAATGTAGAGAAGACATAGCCATCATCGTAAGGATCAAGGCAGAGCAACATGAGCGGCCGGGGGAGAAGGAGCATCGGACCAGAAAAAGACACTACAGTGTCCAAACTAGAAAAATTATCGGAATTTGTATCAAGAGGCGGAATTCGCTTCCGCAGCAGGTATTTTCGATACAATTACAATCGCGAAACCATCTAAGATAACGGTCGGTACGTCACGCGCTTGCTTCCGCGAACAATTAAAAAACGGGATGACATGAGCCGTTGTTCCGTTCGTTAGTGGTAAGCAGGCGAAAATGTGCGCATTTGTTTGCATATTGTTTGCTAAAAACCTGGACACCGCGGATTGTAGAAAGTAGCAAAAATAGACGGCTTTCGGGAAACAAAAACATCTATGCTTCGTTTGCATGAATTCGGGACATATGCGCGAAACTTGCAGAAAACTAGATGCTCGGTCTGTAGCGTTTCGCATCATTAATTATTCCACGAATTCCCAAAATCCAAACCGGCCATCCTCGTTAATCATGTTCTATGCAGCATAGAACCACCTCCGGAACAAAGTAATAGCTGCCTAGCCGCGACCGCCGATCGTGTGTGACTAGGCGTGAATTGCGCGTTGTTAAAAATAGTGCCACTGCGACCGATAGGACCATATAGAGCTATCGATACAGATTCGTTACTGGACCAGGGGTCGACCGTTACGCTGATAGACAGGAATGTAGCTAGACACGTAGGATTAAGGCGCCCGTGCCTGAACATATTACTCCGGAGGATTCGGGATAGGAAAACAGTTGCAACAAGCGATGAAAAGTTAGATATAGAGGTCGAAGGGTCATTCGGAAGTAATTTGATTAAAAATACCCATATACATATAAAAATAGCCATAACGCTACCCGATCTATACCTGCCCGCGCAATTTGATGTCAGGTGATATCGCCGCCCAAATTAGGGACCTGGCAGCCGTCGCGATTGACCCGTATGGTCACTCTCAGCCCACCATTTTGCTAGGTCAGGACAACTGCGAGTTAAGAGCAACGCGAGAGATACGGGAGCCGGTAGTACGGAACTCATGGTGTCTCGATCAAAGATAAGATGGGCTCTCCATGGACATGGGAAATGGGACGCGTATGTTGGGATAACGCAGTCGGCATGCATAGTGGATAATAGCGACTCCATACCGCCCGAGATAGGTGACGAGGAAGCAAGAATGCACGAACTCATGAGACAGTTCTTTCAGGTAGACTGTTCTTTGAGAAGCGGGAATAACCGGGAATATCAACGACGCGACCGGGTAACGGAAATATTAGATTCAAGAAGCCGATACGTGGGCCACGAATGGCAAATAGGGTTGCTATGGAAAGAAGCGAATTTTCCTAAAGTCGATAGCCACCTTACGGCCAAAAGAGGCTTTTTTCCTTGGAAAATAAATTAGACCGCGACCCTGCGCATGCCGGGATGTATTATCGAGAAATGAATCGCCTAGTAGAGCATGGGTATGCTATAAAAATAGACGCGGACGTATCTCTTTCAAAATGGTACCTCTCGAAATTTGGGGTGTAGAACAGCGCAGAACCTAACAAAGTACGGTTAGTATTTGGCACGGTCGCAAAAACATCTGGTCTGAGTCTTAAGGGAGAATTCTAGTATTTTTGCCATTTTTTTAACCATTTTATTTTATTTTTTTAATCTGAAAGTACGATGTCTCAAAAGTATTGTTTCCAAATTTCATACCATTCTGAATGATATTAAGGGAGACAGGGCATTTTCAGTGCCGTTGCTCCAACCGGTTTTTTCGTACCTGCCAAATCCCTCCAAAACGTTAAATCGATTTTTCCACACTTCATGTTTTCAAAGTCGGTAGACACTTTATCTCAGGATGTACTGACCCGATCTTTTTAAAATTTTGTACACTTATTCTACACATACCACAAGGTAACGGTGTCAGGTTTCTAATATTTTCTTTCTTATTTTCCATTTTACAGTACAAAATATTCCGATTTTTTATATCAAAAATCGTATTTTTTACTCAAAGTGTTACCAAAAATTGACAAATCGATGGGAAAATAAAAACTCAACAGCGTTACCTCTATAAATCCACGAAGAAACTAATATTTTTTGGCTGTTTGATTTTAGATGATTCGTGAGGGCACTACAGTATCCATCGCAAAACGTCTTTTCTTCTAGGTACCTCCGCCAATCGTCCGTCATTTTGTTTTGAGTGGATATTTTTAGCTGTAACTTTGTCAAAATCTTCTCAAGATATTGTACTTTAATCATAAAAAGAATTTAAATAACTAGAATTGATCACAACTTCACAAAAAATCGTAAATATGTGTCTATTTTTCACCGAATTAACTAGAATCCTCCCTTAAAGACCAATTGGAATCAGAACTCAACCTATTACAAACGTTGCCCGGAGTCCTCAAGCGTTTTCGCCAATACGATATAGCGATTAAAGCTGATATGAAGGACATCTTCCTAAAAGTAAACGTTAGTCCGGCGGATCACATGGCCCAAAGATTCCTCTGGCGTGGTAAACAGAGAAACATAGAACCCGAGACGTACGAAGTGTACGTGTCTGATCTTCGGTGCTAGGTCATCGCCGTATAACGCAATGTACATAAATAATAGAAACGCAAGAATTTTGGGAAGTTCGAAACCGGAGGCCGCGAGGGCCATAATAAAATATAGTTACATGGATGACTTCTTAGCAAGCCGAGAAACAGAGCAGCAGACTTCGCAGCTCGTTCGCGACGTCATAGAAATTAACGCGGCCGGTGGCTTTGAAATGCATGGATGGGCGTATAACCGCGACAGAGTATGTCACGAATATTCGTGGAACTTCTCGATGGGCAACGGAAACCGACAAGGCGAGAGTATCTAAAGGTTACGATGTTTCACCGTTTGGGGATGCTACTTCCGGTAACTACTACGGATTTGAAAAAGTAAAGTTGGGTGGGATTTTAAGATACGGGATGAAGAGCATTGGGGATGATGCACGTGGTTAGGAAGTCTTCACACCATACACAAGATTCGCGTACCTCTCTGCCCTATTCAGGGAAACCCGTCTCTGTCGAATTGCATATATTTTGCGATGCTAGCTTAGAAGCGTATTCGAGCGTGGCCTATTTGCGAATTGCGCGTCGCGGATAACGTTTGCCCGTCGCGAATTGCGCGTCGCGGATAACCAACCGGTGCGGATAACGTTTCTAATGTCCAATTCCAGAAAAGCCCCCTTAAAACTAGCCGATTCACTGAAGCTAGAACTAGAAACGAAATATTATTGGCTCCGAAATTCAACCGGCGTGTTTCCGATCAGAACTGGATGCTATCACGGATGGTCGCAAACTAAATAAGTCTAGCAATGCGTTATATGTAGGTTACGTAGAGGGAAATCGCAGGAACCACGCACGGCTGCGCTTCTGGATTGCCGACTTGCGTACAGGCAGGCTCCACGTACGATTGTAGGGTGAACTATTTCGGTCCCTTGCAGGTCAAGATAGGTAGAACCGATAGGTCTTCGTAGAGAGAACAGATGGGGGGTGTTATTCACCTGTATGACTACTCGCGCGATGCACCTCGAATTAGCCCATATTCTTGACGCGGCTCTGCCATTGTGGCGTTGCAATGACATCCTCACGTCGTGGCTCCCCTCGCGTATTATACAGCGACTACGGGACGAATTTCCGACACGCCAGCAGGGAACTCAGGCCGAAATAATTAATAATGATAAACAAAGACAAATAGATTACGCGGTAAGCAATGCCTGGAAGCGCCTGATCCGTTTGGTAAAAAATGCACTAGATGTTATACTGAAAGACCATGCGCCAAAGGAGGAAACATTATACACAGGGTTAACAAAGATCGAACACATGGTGTTATTCTATTGTTAATAATTGTGTTGTAATAATATTAGTGTTATATATTTAATAGATTTAAAGAAACAATGGAGATTATCGTGCGCGTTAGTGGTCATGTTCTGGAAGCGGTGGCTACCTGAATACCTTCTCTCGCTCTTAGCTCCTCAAAAATGGAATAGGGCGGACCGAAAACCATTACAGATACGTCACTTAGTGTTGATAGTGGATTATAATGCTCCGCGTAATGTATGGAATAGAGCAACGGTCGTCGGGACGTATCCGGGTAAGGACGAGTCGCAAAGGTGCGTACTACAACGGGTCGCGAAATGATGCATCTTATTCGCAAAGTTATTCGTTTAACCGGTAGCTAGCGATTTTTATGTATTCGATTACACGTTTGTACGAGTATTGTTAACTCCTCGACTTCTCTCAGAATCCGCGTTCAGCTTTAAATCGTTTGGATGCGAATTAGTTATAGGGTTCATTATAAATCATTGTGTGAATAACATAAATGCCACGGCCTTACTTATGACCAGCTAGACGATGTTTGATTATTCCGGTACAAATTTGTTATACAGTTACGTGTCGCTATGCGTTTAGTTTAACGCAACGACGTCCTTGAGAACTTCATATTCCCGTGTGGACCCCCAGATGGGGAGGAGATGTGGAGCATCTTCTGCGGAAGGGTTGAGCCTGCTCTTCCGTCGGGAAGTTTGTTGCTCCTGGAACAACTCGAGGCAACCTCGGGGAGTCTGTTGGAAAGTGCTGGGCGGCCCACCTGGATGGCAGGCTACGAGCACATGGTCAGCCCCGTCCCGCCTAGCGGGCGCATGGTTCTAGCGTGCAGGGGAGGGCTTCGGCCGTTCGGAAGGTGGCGACCCCGCATCCCACCGAGCTGGACGACCAATCCCGTGTAGGCAAGTACTCAACTGGTAGAGGGCTGGTGTTTGAATTATGGCCATTCGTTGTTTCCGCCGCCCATCGTTCTCTCTAAGTCCGTTACGTGCATCTATGCTCCTGTCTGCTGATAAAATCCCGTGTTACATTCGTTTCATTGTGACACCACTCGTAGATTGTCTACGGAGACGCCCCTACAAGGAGCAGCACTACCATCTCCGAAACAGTTCTATAAGCACAAGCAATAAGTGTACCCTCGGCAATCTTCCATGCTACGTCTCTATTCTCATGGCATCCAACCACACCTTCGCCCCATATAGCATGACGGAGTGGACGCGCTCACGAGAACCCGTCTTTTGCTGCTTCTTGCTCCGGCCACGTTGGGCATGAGACGATACAGCGCAGCGGCAATCTTGATTGCCCCATCCACCGCTTTCTGGATATGCGGTCCGACTTCAATTTTTAATCGATCGCTTCTGCAATGATTTCGGACAGCAGATGCACGAAACAAAAATCAGCAGCGCAACTTCTGCTCGGTGTTGTAGCGCTCCCATTTTAAGAGCACTGCGTTCCGTATTGTTCAGCTGTTCTGCTGTTCAACAGCCGCCCGAAGCGGTAGTGATGCTGCCATCCTGATCCTGATACAGGGGGCGACCGCATTCAGGATATGCCGTATTACCGCTTTCTGTCTTTGTGTGATAAATATACGTATACATTAGCAGCGCTAACTAACTAGGTATTTAAGGCCATTCACGAGGATAGGACGACGGTTGGATGCAAGTGATGAGAGGCCGGGGCATGGCACGTAGCGCAGCGGTAGAGCGGCGATTTCAGTCCACAGCCCTACGTAGATTTTCCGACAACTCCTCGTCAAAATTTCAGGCGACTGCTGAACGTGGGTCATGGGGGAGCAGCGGGATGGCCCTGTAGTGTAGCAGCAGTGACAAACGTTTTTGCTTGTACGGATAGGTAATCGAATTCGGGACCTTCGCGCCAATCAGTTAAGACTGACGCCTCAGCCCGCGCGTCCATCTCGCCTCTTTGGGGGAGTATAAACCTTTATGTACATGCCTGATGTGTATTGATATATTACATTTATGACAGGAAATATTAGGTAAATATATGGAATATTACGCCATAACTAGTACAGTCGTTACTTGCTGTGTCGACATTATATTGTATTCCATATATTATATTCAGTGTAGCCGGAATACTATCTGCAGAAAAATATAGGGTGGCCGATTTATCTGAAGACATAGAAATATCTCGAGAACTATGCACAGAATCAAAAAAGGTGTGGTTTTTATCGATTACAGCGCCACCTGTGAACCAAAATGCAATAGCTCCTAGGTCAAATTAGTGTACTTTTTCCGGAGAACCCAAATCTGCAATAAAAAATGGGGGTTCCTATTTAAGTTTTATTGTTTTCCCCCACCCCACCCCCAGGAGTATGGGAGGGGGTCAATTTCATTATCACTGGATGCCCCCCTTCGTGTCGAACAATTTTCATCCCACATCTTTTTTGATTCTGCCCATAGTTCTCGAGATATTTCTATGTCTTCAGATAAATCGGCCACCCTGTATAATAGTTACCTCTTAAATTGATATGCAACGTTTAATAAAACGTTCTGAATTTTCTTAACCGTTTCATTTAAAATTAATATAAATAATAGTATTGGTATTAACGGTTCTTAAACAAGTTGTGACAATTTCTTTCAAAGAAAGATAACACAATAATTTTACGTTTCGGCCAATCATGAGGGCCCTCTTCAGAAAATTTATTACTTCTAAAATACAAAAATAACTTAAGTTTATAAAAAAATAAAATTTACAATATATTATAAAATACAAGTTTCCTCTTACCGAAAATGTTATGTAATGAGCATTTGAAAAATTGGAAAAAGTCTAGATGTGTAAGCGTTTGAGCGGAAAAAAACTGTTAAAATAAATAAACTATTATTATATTTTATTCAGCGTACCCATCCCAACTTCCAACGTTAAATAATAAAAAAGGAAAATTAATCACCTTAGTATGACAATTCTTGTTAGAAATATATATGGATATATGCATTATGTCATTTCCATACGCCATATATCTTAAGTTCAGTTGAATTTAACAATATGCCATGTACTGACATAGTGTTAAGTATCTATAACAATTATTTTTTAGAAATTTATATAAAAAACTTTTTTAGATAAAATTGAATAAAAAACATACATTCAGCTCTTCATATTAGTCACTGATTAAAAAATTAAAAATAAAAGAAAACTACATTTAGTCAGTTAGTTTTACATTTTCCAGTTCTTCAGAGTAGTTGACGTGTCGATGACTTAGACACTACTGTACATTATTACCAACGTATAAGTTCAAAGAGGTAAATTTCGCAAATGCTTAAATTTAGTATTAATCACTTCTTAGTAAATTGTGCCTTCCGAATATAATTATTTGGAAACTGTTACTATTTTTCTTTATTGAAATAAATTAATGAGTATAAATATCTGGTAAAGTGGAAGTTTCATCTCTGATGTTCACTGTTTTATTGTTTTTTTTGTTTAATACAAAATTTTTCCAAATGTTGTCTTTTTAATAAATTAAATTCAGAAGCAAGAATTTTTACATTATCAAATATCGAACCTCTTAATTTCTAGATAAGGTTCTTGCGGATTTTATGTTAGACCAGTGCTGCCTAATCTATTTATCATCGGTTTGCACTTGTTTATTAGGAACAAGGATATAAAATGAATTTAGGCAAAGCACGACCCACATAGCGCGAAGTACTTTCCTACATATTTTCATAATTCTGAATTGGTATACCATCTATCTCATACTTATATATTTACTTACATTAGCTATAAGTAAAAGCGTCGATGGTGATCATGATCTCGGTGTTGTAGAAACAATTGCGCTTACAATACATAATTATATCGAAATTATTTAGAATTATATTTTTTATTTTATTATCGATTCGTTTATCCATTCACACCTTCTATTTGAATATGACCGCGATGATAATATTCGTGAATATTTTATAATCCACGCAGTAGAAAACTACTAGACTTCGAATAGTAAAAAATAATCGAATAACTGTAGTTCACTTATATAGTAATAAACCTGGTACTATTTTTCTAAACTTTGTTGGTTATATCTTGTTACCTTAGAGTAGCTTGTAACTATATTTCAAAAAACATAACGAATTTGGGCTGAATGTTAGACCTTAACTATTTTATCAATAAAGATTGTAAATTATTACGTAATATGTGGAATTTTTGTAACTTATGTGTTTATTAATTGACAGATTCAGCGAGTGAAGGTGATGAGTCGATAAATATAAAATTTGGCTGTGACACAGTACAAAGTAAAGATTGTCGTAATTTAAAAAAGGAGAAATTTTTCTGGCAGTACAACGTACAAGCGAAAGGTCCAAAGGGTCAGCGATTAGTTACTCGTGCGCGGCTTGATGATCCTCATATTTTAAACGAGGTAACAGATCCTGTATTCAGTCCGTATTGTGCTCTTCGAGGTATAAAACATAGCGGCAAAGCAAGGAAAGGGGATGGAAATGACCTCACACCAAATCCCAAGAAATTACACAGTATTGGCCGTGAACTTGACAAACTTGCCCGCGTTATTAATGATATGACACCAGTATCGGAACTTCCGTTTCCTGTTAGGCCAAAAACACGCAAAGAGAAGAATAAATTAGCCTCTCGAGCTTGCCGGCTGAAGAAGAAAGCCCAACATGAAGCTAATAAGATCAAACTTCATGGTTTAGAGCAGGAACACAGTTAAGTTATGCACTTATTTATTTTATAATTTTAAAAAATTTGAACATATTTAATGACACCAACACTGAGTTTTATTACCTAAGAGAACGAGAAATAGACATATAGATTGTATTAATTCGTTAGTAATACAGTGGACACGGTTATCAGAAATTGGTAACTTCACTTTGTCATTAAACAACTGCGTATAGAATGGTGACAAGAATAGCGGATGAAATAAACAACAACAAAGCATAAAGTTTTCAATGATTGGGGAAAAATTTTACTCTCCCATTATAATAATTCCTCAAATAAAAGATATAAGTAGCGGGCTAAATTTAAGAAATTTAATAATTACATTTAATTTATTGTTTAGAATAAAAAGTCGTGCCCGATATGTTCTAAACATTGTACAATTTTGTTAGTTTCAATATAAGCATCGTATTTAGAAACGGTAGTAATTAAACGTTGCTCCAGTCGTTGCTCGGTACGAGCTACTTTTTACTTTAGAAGGTTTCCAACCGTAGCATCCGTGTCTCCTTGATCTTTTTCCAATTCATCAATAGCTGGACTTTCCGACTACAATACTAAATCTATTGTGCCGACCCTCTGACTGATTATTGTTTCGAGTAAGTTTTGAAGTAACACACTCGAAAACGTTCTATAAGTTTGACGGATATCGCAGAGAAATATCTCTGAGTCTCCTCTCTCTTACTGGATTGTCGAGAATCTAATTGATACGAGAATGTATGATAAATTATTTACTACTATATTTATCAAGCAATGGTAGTTTGAAATTAAGTATAATTAATAGTATTTCTCGGTATTAAGGGTCAATTAACTAATAATATAAAAATAAAATAATTTTTTGGTTTTCGATGGAAAACACGAAAATGGTAAAAAGATGAACATCGCCGGATTTTGTAAATGGTAGTTTGAGTAAAATAGTAGTAAGTAATATTTGCTTCGGAAAAATCGGTAATGGCCTGAAAATTGGCTGGTACTCTTTCTACATAGGTATCGAAGCGACTCTCAGCCTGTATTCTGCGGTATATTATTTGTTTTATGTGAAAGAAATAACATTTAATTGTTATGGTAACTCTACAACAATTCAAATGATTTTCGCCGGAAATTACCGGTAACGGGTAATTTTATATATTAATGATCCTAAGATAACGATAAATTTAACCTACGACATGGCATAAAGGTTAATAAGCAAAAATGATCTAGAAATCAAAGCGACATCGAAAATCAAATGAATATTGAATTTCAAATGAATCTTATGACTTTTGAAAAGTTTATATGATATTTTTCCTATTATAGTGCGCAAAGTTCGATTTTGCGCACGTATTTGCGTGTGCAAAGTGCCACTTTCCCACACTTTACTGATCTTATAAATTAGCGTGCGGTAATGAAAATTTGCGTGCGGTAATAAAGTTTTGCGTGCGGTAAAGTAGCGCTATAGGTATACAGACATGCAGAATAGACCTGTTAAAACTTTCATTTGTTTTACTTTTCAATCGCTGTTCTTAGAAACGATAGGTGTAGGTTGATTCTATCTAAAATAGTAATGTCATTCAAAATGTACCCGAAAATGCGAATACGAATAATTATTTAAATTCATTAAAATTTGTTCAAATTAGTAATTGCATTGTAACAACTAATATTAATAACAATTAACAGTAATAACGATAATAAATAATGTATTACATAGATATTTATAAATTTAGTCTATTTATTACAAAAGCATTTACAATTACTGTTTTCGGTCGGGGGGGGGGGGGGGGGGGCTCTGCCCCCCCCCCCCAACCCCCCTTCTCCACCGCCCTTGCACCTCCGCTTTAAATGTTGTATATAGGTGTCGAACTTTGCGCACTTAATAGGAAAAATAGTATACGATACTCGTGCGCTGCGTAGGTGTTCCCACAATCGCTGTTTTATCACACTGCGCTCGTGTGAGAAATACCTACTTTGCGCACTCGTATCGTAATGTACTATTGCATTCCTCGCCACATTCACTTGTCTGAAAACGTCATTCGGCTGAGATAATTTTCAGTAAAAATGTTAGTACTGTATTATTGCTTTTTTTTTTATTGTATTGTATTTATTTACTGTCGGGGTTATGATCTACTGGGTCATGTTACCTTGAGATAGTGTAAGGCAGAATTAAGACATAGCATAATATACAAACATAAAAACTATTATAGTGCTTACAAATATAAGTAATTAAATATTAAGAAATACTAACTAGACTAAGAATATATTAAATGCAAACATTTAAGTACGATTATGATATTAAGCCTGAATGGATTACAAATTGAGACAGCCTGGAAAGTAATATATGCAATGCTTGGCTAACTTTTGTTCTTTACCGGCAATTTGCATGAAAGTACACATATTACGATTTTTGAGGTCGCTGATGATGATTCTGATGTAAGGCAGAATTAAGACATAGCATAATATACAAACATAAAAACTATTATAGTGCTTACAAATATAAGTAATTAAATATTAAGAAATACTAACTAGACTAAGAATATATTAAATGCAAACATTTAAGTACGATTATGATATTAAGCCTGAATGGATTACAAATTGAGACAGCCTGGAAAGTAATATATGCAATGCTTGGCTAACTTTTGTTCTTTACCGGCAATTTGCATGAAAGTACACATATTACGATTTTTGAGGTCGCTGATGATGATTCTGATGTCAGATTTCCAAAATTCAAAATGGCCGATTCAAAATGGCGGTCAGTGCTTGGATAACTGTTTTTCTCGAGCGGCGATTTGCACGAAAGTACACATATTATCATCTTCGACGTCGCTGATGACGATTCTGTTGTCAGATTTCCAAATTCAAAACGACGGTCAGTGGTTGGCTAACTTTTGTTCTCTAACGGCGATTTGCATGAAAGTATACATCTAACCATTTTCGAGGTCGCTGATGACGATTCGAATATTCACACGAGCTTTGTATCGTAATCTACTATTTCACTAATACTGGCACTACCCGTGCCACTATTTCACTAATAGTGTCATTACTTGACACCACTAGTATTGATCACTGCATCGAAATTACTATTACACTATCACACTATTGATAGCTACTAATAACAACTAGAACACTACTAATATCAGTAATGACACCACTAAATTTAACAAGTGTCATTACTGCACTACTAAGATGCTATATTATTTTTTTTTACGAGAGACGAGTTATTCAGGGGCTTCCATAAATTTGTGTCACTCTCCCCCCCTCCCCCCCTCTCTCTCTCGATATATATATATATATATATATATACAGGGTGGCCGATTTATCTGAAGACATCGAAATATCTCGAGAACTATGCACAGAATCAAAAAAGTTGTCGGATGAAAGTTGTTCGACACGAAGGGGGGCATCCAGTGATAATTAAATTTACCCCCTCCCCCATCCCCTGGGGGTGGAGTGGGGGCAAAAACAATAAAACTTAAATAGGAACCCCCAGTTTTCATTGCAGATTTGGATTCTCCGGAAAAAAGTACACCAATTTGACCTAGGAGCTATTGCATTTTGGTTCACAGGTGGCGCTGTAATCGATAAAAATCCAAATTTATCTGAAGACATTGAAATACCTCGAGAACTATACACAGAATCAAAAAAGTTGTCGGATGAAAGTTGTTCGACACGAAGGGGGGCATCCAGGGGGCAAATAGGGACAATTTTGATCCCTTTATGAAAATTTAATATTAATAATTCTAATATTAGAATTTTTAATATTAGAATTTAGTAATATCAATTGCGAAAATTGTTATTCTGAATATGAAATTTTAATAATGTCCATTCGAAAAATTAAGATTATGAATAATTGATATTCTTCATATTAAACATCAAAACTGATTACATAAAAATTGTGCATACAATATGGAAGCAATTTTATAAATAAGTTTTCTACCTTCAATAAAATTACATTTTAGGTTTTAAATTTATTATTTAATAAACAAAAAGAGGACATCACGCAATCCATTAAAAAACGCGTCATGTCCCTTCACTCAGCTCATTCATTCTCTCTCTGTATGTTTTTTCCGAAACGAGAATAAATAAGCTGAGCATTGACGGTCAAACCAGCTTCTATTAAACAAAACGAAACTCTTACTTCATTTGGGGATTTCGTCGCCATCTACCGGACCCCGAGAGAACTCACGTGGTTTCATACATGTACATCGCTTGCATTTCGGCCATCACCGGCGCCGGTTCTGTTACATAACGCTAGAGGGCGACATAACTCGAAAATAAAGTAGCATATCATTTTATACATAAATTGAGTCACACGTAACCAGTTCACCTACATTTTTCTCTACTTTCCTGAAGGGAAGTAAATGGATATCGCGACTTTCTAATCCCCATATTAAAATTTAGTATTCACGGTCTTTCAGTGTAGGACTGTTTTTGAAGTCCATTGTATTGGTAGTAATTCGGTCGGAGGTCACTTTGCTTTTAGAATAACAACTTTCCGTTTACGTGACTATTTTTTGTCTACCCTTCATTGCTTAAATCGAATTGCAAGTTAAAAATGAATCCTGCTACAGTTCCCGAAAAAATCGAAATGATTCTTATTTATGGTGAATGTAAGAGGAATATTGACGATGCTGTTGCGTTGTATGCTGAGCGTTTTCTAGATAATGCTCGCTCGCGTTCTTTTTTTTACAAAGTTGTGAATGCCTTTCACTCTGATGGCAGCGTACAAATGAAAAAAAGGAAGCGAAGATTAACAGTTACAGGAGAAGCTAACGAAGTAGCTATACTAGCAGCTATTCACCAAAATCCACATGTAAGCACACGACAATTACATCGCGATTCCGGCATTTCCAGAGACAGTATTCAAAAAATATTGCATCGTCATAAGTTTCACCCATATCACATTTCACTGCACCAGGAACTAGATGGCGATGATTTTCATAACCGCGTGGTGTTTTGTGAATGGGCATTTCAAAAAATGCAAACGAACCACAATTTCTTTGCTAATGTATTATTTTCAGATGAATCTACATTCACGAACCATGGTGGCGTCAATAGACATAATATGCAGTATTGGAGCGTAGAAAATCCCCATTGGTTACGACAAGTTAATAATCAACGTCCTTGGTCGGTGAACGTTTGGTGTGGAATCATAGGAAATAATCTCATTGGTCCTTATTTCATTGAAGGTAATTTGAATGGAACAAAATATCGAGATTTTCTAGAACATGAAGTACCATTACTACTTGAGGATGTTGCTATGGACGTCCGACGGACAATGTGGTTTCAGCATGATGGTTGCCCAGCACATTTTTCAAGAGTAGCAAGGAAAATACTAGACCGTGATTACAATGGTAGGTGGATTGGTAGAAGTGGCCCCATTAATTGGCCTGCGAGGTCACCTGATCTAACATCTCCGGATTTCTTCCTATGGGGTTACCTAAAAGGTAAGGTTTATGAACAAGTACCAACGACTCTTGAAAACATGGTGGAACGCATAAGAACTGCTTGCGCAGAAATTTCTGCAGATATGATTCTATCATGTATAAAGTCATTTGAAGAAAGAATAAATAAATGCATTGAAGTGTAAGGTCAACATTTCGAACAGTCATGATTCATCAGTTCATTTTTTCTGGTTGCATCATTCCAACCCAGATGCGTTTTTAACTTTTCTTTTTTATTTCCCTGAAAACATACCGAATACATTCGAAACCCGATACTTTGCAATACTCGACCCGACGAATAAAGACGAGAAAAGAACACACGGAAGCGACAATGATCATGCACATCATACGCTCCATTTTGGACTGCTCGGCAAAACAGCTGACGCGACTTATACGGAAAGTACGCAAGAGGGGCCGCCGAATGTAGCGCCCGCGGCGCTCTTGGTACAGACGTACCTGACGGCGGGCCTACCGCGCGCTATGATTGGTCAACTGTTATTGCTCGCCATTCAAATTCTATGCTTCGGATCGAAATTTTGTATGAAACTTTTTTGCTCAGAATGATGTCAATATTCACCCCCTACAATATTATTAGGGAGTTCTCGGACACCCTGTATATATATATATATATATATATGTGACGATCCACGTCTAAAGAGCCACCGCTCTTCCCAAAATTTAAATAGCTCAAACGAAACGTTTCATAACTCAAATGTTCATAATGACAAGTACTTTTGAATCTATAGTGGCATTTTAAAAAATTTCGAAATGGCGACCAAAATATAGTGCCTTTTTTCAACAATTTTGCAGTCTTATCAGATAGAAGCGGCTTCCAACGGAAATTAATGTCCTTGAAAAATTTGTTCTGGGACTAAAAATATATGGTCAGAAGTAGTCTTTCGACCGCTACTTTGGGTTTTTAAATTTTCAAAATGGCGGATCCAATATGGCCGATCAAAAATTTTAAAATGGTAGTTTTGTCTCGCATTTGGTATACAGGGGTTTTTGAGGTCGCTGATTACGAATATGGTGTCAAATATTCAAAATTCAAAATGGCGGATCCAATATGTCCGACGAAAATTTTGGAAAACGGTAATTTTGTCTGATATTGGGTATAGAGGACTTTTTTATGTCTCTGATTACGAATCCGGTGTCAGATTTTCAAAATTTAAATTGACGGGTCCCATATGTCCCACGAGAATGTTGAAAATAGTGGATCAAAGCATCCTGAGCAATAAAAAGTTTCTTAAAGCTATCTGCGTTAATTATAATATTGTTCTCTGTGATAATATAACTTCAAGAACTGGTAAAACTATATCCATAGATACTTATGACAAAGTAATACAATTTTACGAATCGAATGAGACTACGAACATTTTGAGCTATGAAACGTTTCATTTGAGCTATTTAAATTTTGGGAAGAGGCTCTTTTGACTTGTATCGTCCCACATATAAAGGGTGTTGTTGCAATAGCGCATGAGAGATACACCATGATGAAGATTTTTTTTCTTGAGGCCGATGGCCCCAAAATTAATTTTCAGCAAGGTATGGTTCGTCTGTAAATTGAATTTTAAAGTTTATTTATTTTAGGGGCATCCTTCCCACCTAGACAATTGGTGAACTTGTGAATCTTGACTAGATCACATCGAACACGTAACCGGTGACAGTTGAAAACCCAAATCGATATTGCCAGAAGGATGTTTCGAAACAGTCAGATGTTTTTATTAGAATAACTGGACGCTTGCAGATGAGGTTAAACTCATCAGAAATTTCGAACATTCGGTAGAAAATAAGTTACGTACTGATTTATTCGTTAATTGTAGCGTTTTCGAAAAGTATAAATTAAATTCCACTTTTTTCATTACTTCTCCTAACTTTAGATCAACAAAAATTACATTGGCGTTTGTGATTATTTTTGAACGATTAAAAAAGGAAGATTATAAACTGAATTGTAAGTAAGAAACATTTCACATAGTGAATTAGTTAGATTTGAGCAGATTGGCACTATTATTAAACATGAATGAATAATAAGTCACATAACTACGTGTTCATTAACTCCAGCTTTTTCCAGTTTTTTTAGAATTAGTGAACGAACCGAAAGACGCATTTCTTTAGTGAGTTTGAATTACTGTCACTTAATTAATAAAAATATGTACCATTAGGAATCTTGCACTATCTCTTTTATCTATTAATTCAGTAATAATTTTTCCCAGGCTTTGTTTGGTTATTGTATGACCGGAAAAAGGAATATGCAAATTGAATTTAAATTATTCAAAATTGAAATGAAAGAATTTGTTAGGTTAGAGTTCGACGTTGGACACTAAAATTGAGATTATAGACTGAATTTAAATAAGCCCATATCTAATTGAATGAATTTTTTACATTAGGATATTTCAGTTTAAACGCGCCGATTTTATGTGTATGCAGAAATTACATTGCAGGCTGGTATCTCTTTATGATCCGATTTGGGAAAATACGGATTGATATTTAGTCAAATAGCTATTAAACAAATGGTAATTTATGATCTTTTAATTATTTCTTGCTACTTTTGAGCAAGTTAAAATTGTCATTTGTATAAATCAACTACTTATTACTTCTTTGAGATACATACTGAAGTTATTGTTGAAGTTGTATTAGCTTTTTTTACCGTTTACCGAGATCAGCTTGTTATTGCATTGTATCATCGTTGCCAACATTGATCATTTAAAGTTTTATGCTTTTACCGAATGTTCGAAGTTTCTGATGATTTTAATCTCATCCTCAAGCATCCAGTTATTCGAATAGAGCAATTCCACGCCAAGTGATCATACGATTTTTGGACCATCTCTCCAATTTTAACGAAATTGTGTAAATATGTTCTTTTACGTATGTCGAATGAAAACCTATAAGACGAATTTCAAAATTGTTTTAGTAGCTCCTGATTTAAAATTTTGGTCATTTTTTTTTTAACACGTTTAACTTTTTATCTTCATAGCCTATAAAAATAATTTTGTTTAAATTGCGCACAATAAGGTGCAGTTTTCACAAAAAAATAACTCATAAAAAAAAATTTTGTTTAACTCGAAAAAAGTTCAAAACATGTTTTTAAATCCAATTATTTAAAAAAATAAACCTTCGAATAAAATTTTTTTTGTAGTTGTTTAGGATATACAGAATAAGTCCTGTAAGTTTCATAATGGGAGGGCACTAAATTTAGTGGAAAAAAATAAAACCTTCCCCGCGCGGCGTGGCGAGAGCGTGCTCCACGGTTCTCGCGTCGTGCCGTCACAGTTTAAAGTGCAAAGGGTTCTGCAAAATCTATTGCAGTTAGTATTTCTTAATACGCTTTACTATATGGTTCTTAGTATAGAGTAAAATGAAAAAAAGAAGAATACTAAATCTAATTCAATTTAAGTATCATTGATTACTCAAAGACTACGAGAGTCGATGATTTATAATTTGATGTTACATTTTAAATGTCTAAAACGGTGGATTCAATATGGCGACCAGAAAATTACGTAAAAAATGATTAGATTGACCTGTGGTTTATGTTTTATTACCCGGCAGTCTTAAACTGAATATTTATGGCACATTTAAAAATATCAAAATGGGGAGTCTAATTATGGCGGATAATTAAAAAATTGATATTTGTGTAAATAATAAATGTTTAAAAATTAAGATTTTAATTCCGCTCTCAGCCGGTACCCAGAGTCACGAACTAGGACGTGACAGTAATTGACTCCATTTTTTTGCATTTTATTTTTTATGATTTTTTTTTCATTTTATTATTTTTATGTTTTGACTACTTTTCCTCCTATATACATTAATTTTGTTTTGATGCAAAATGCAAACGCAAACAGTATGAGAACCACTTCCGCCTGCTAGGATGCACTCTTTTGGTCTCAGTGAAGCAAATGTCGAAAATCCTATTTTCTCATCCGGAAAAGAATCTTTAAAAGATTTGTATTATTCTTTAAGGTTCCATAACAGCAACCTTTTTTGTTCTTTTACTTTTTCTCCAAAACTGTTTCAAATTGTTACATAATCCCTCTTACCACACGCATAACACGACTATTGCTGTCGTTTTTTTTTTAAATTTTCAACTATTTGGGCTGTTGTTACAGAAAGAGTATTCCCTGCTGCTCTTCGTTCAGGAGTCGCTAAAAATTAATTTGAAGAAATCATTTCTTTGGCATGACGTGCCATTCGGTTAGAGCATTTAAATGTCTCTTCAATTCTTTGAATAGTCCACGATTTGGCTAATACTGTTAAAATGTTTAACTGCAAACATTTGTCAGCAACAGCTTCATTGAATGTTTTTGGCAAATGAATAAAAATATTTTCCTCATCTGAAGTTGATTCATCGATTTCAAAAAGTTTCGGATTGATGATACATGTTATTTTTTTCATTAAATTTGCTTTTTAAATTTTTATAAGCGGCAAAATCAATTGTAGATTCACCGAGTGTAGACAAACATTTATTTAAATAATAACATGCATTCTCTTTATCGACATCAGGAAACTGTACGACTGCTTCTGACTCTTCAACTGCACAGTCTAAAACAATTTCATCCATTTCGGCATCATTATCTGTGATGTCCTCTTCGGCATCATTATGTGTGTTTACGTGAGTCACTCAAGAAGCTCGTATGCTTAAATTGTTACTTGAAGCGACATCTCTGACTTTGTGTCAAAAATTGTATATCGAATTTGGAATTACGTGTCAATAACGAACGGCTTAATTAGTGATCGGTAGCGGGAGTCGCGATTGTGCAGTTACTTCGAGAACCTTGTCCGAGTCGAAAGCAAATTTAGAGAATTTACTTTTTACTATCTGCGAAGCTTATAAGTATTAGTGTCATCCGTCGCTTATTATTCGCGAATCTGCTCGAACAATTCTGCTAGACAGCTTCGGGCGAATAGCAGACCTCGCATTTATTTGTAACGGTCTAAGTTTAAACAGTGAATTTTCCACCACACCACGCGGTTCCGCCATATTGCACGCCGCGTGTGACTCACACTGTATGCAAAACCGTGTTTGGAATAAAGTGTTGGTGTTCTATACATTTTTTAATCTGCTGCTTGTGAGTCTTTTTTCTGGTGCACCTTATTACTCGCCGCATCCCGCATTGCATTGGGCATCTGGAGTCGTACTGCTCGATTTCGTGCTCGACGAAACATTTTGGCGACCGTGACCGGACGAGTTTCATGAGTGATAAAATGCAGTGCCATTTGAATTTCGCTTGAAAAAGCGACCGCGCAACAGTGCAAAGGTTTCAGAGAACGCGATCATCTGGTCGGGGCCTTACTAGGACGCATCTCATCTTGACGCCACGAGAATCACACCACATCGACTTCCCCCTGCGTCGCCCCACTCCGCATTCGCATCGTGTGTGTTCGGCTGGAGCCGCACACCGTTTCAATTCAAGTCTAGGAGTGTATTCCTGCACGCCGAATACTCGCTAAAGTGTGAATGTTGTTCCCTTCCACGCACTTCAAGAAGGGACTCCCCACCGCTTCATCGCAGGCAAACTGACTGCCTTCCGCCTCCGATCAACGCGTGTCGAAATTGAATCACCTCGCATCAGCTGATACGCTAAATTGCTAAAGCTCGTATAGATCAACGGGATTTTCTCCTAAAATCATGTCGCGGCCAAAACGCGGTGACGCACAAAGTGATGAACATCACAAATATGTGAAGATAGTTGCTTCGCAGTACAAGCATCTGAGCACCAGCGTGCTGTAGCTATCGCGACAGCGGCCGATTGCATATTGGAACGTGCAAATGTCAGGAAATCACTTGGAAACGACTTGGAAGCAGATACAGAAGGAGGATAAAGATCTTCAACAGTTTGTCGAACTGTTAGATTGCGAACCTGATGCCTACTTCGCGGAAGAATTTATGGACACGGCTGAAGAAATTTACTTCGACATTCTCGCAACACTGAATTCTGTCATCAACCGGTTGTCACTGACTCAAACGGGTCTATCATCGCCATCTTCATCGAATGCTGCTCCAGCACCTGCAGAACGTCGACGCACGCAAGTACCTCATGTATCAGTTCCGCGTTTTTCGGGTCGTTATAGCGATTGGATCGAGTATCGCGATCACTTTCAGGCTCTGATCGTAGATGACACGACGATTACTCCGTTGGAACGATTGTCGCATCTTAAATCAAACTTGGAAGGGCATGTCTCAAAAGTTTTAAAAAATTGTCCGATACCGCCGAAAACTTTGATCTTGCGTGGAAAATGTTATGCGACCGGTATAAAAATAAACGGCAATTGTTGCACACGCATCTCGCAAAATTGTGTTGAACGCGGTTGCGTAAGATGATTCCCCAAGTGATCTGCGTTTATTACTTGATACGGCGCAAGAAAGTGTCGATGCGCTGCAAAAGCTGGGTTGGCCAATTTCCGACGATATTCTTGTTTTTCTGATTTTGCAGCGGATCGACCGCGCATCGCGTGAATAATTCTATTTTTCATTAAAAGACGCAGAATATGCGACGTATGCTCAGTTGCACAAATTATTAACTGCTAAATTGAGGTCGTACGAAGCATCGCGCGCATATGATGTCGAGAAACCACATCGCAGCATCGCGTCCGCAACGCGCACGAAACCAATCGCGAAAATTCAGTCGCATCATTTAGTTGCCAAGCGGCAAGGTCAGTGCAAAGCATGCTCCGGAGCACATCAATTATTTCAATGTTCAAAATTTAGAAATATGACTGTCAGTCAACGTCGTAATTTAGTCAAGCAAAGCGGTGCATGTTTTAACTGCCTTTCCACTCAGCATCGGGCATCACGCTGCAAGAGTGAACGCACTTGTAAACATTGTGGTGCCAACCATAATTCGTTGTTGCACTCGGAAGTGCAACAGAATCGCACGCAGATGTCACCGCAGACATTTGACAGCTCCGCGAATGAAACATCGCCCAATCCGAATTCCGTCGACGCGAATTTACTTAATTCGACAGGTATCGCGCATTTAAGTATCGCGCGCGAACCTGCGCAAGTCGTTTTGTCAACGATAGTCGTACTAATGACAGTGCCATCGAAGCGAACCGTATTATTGCGAGCTTTACTCGATTCGGGATCAGCGCACACGTTAATCACGCGTGAAGCTGCAAACGCATTGCAAACGCGAGAATTTCCTGCGTCAAGCATTATAATCGATGTAGGTCGACTGCCGCCGAATACATCCAAAGCCGTTGTTCCAGTGACGATAATGTCCGCGTCGGATTGCACTAAAGCACTGAGTACCGACGCCGCGATTTTGGACTCGCTTATCGAGTATAAATCCAAATTTAAACACCCGCTCACGCAATGGCCACATCTCGCGGGCATTGAGCTAGCCGATCAGTGTCCGACAAATGACGCGCTGATTCACATGTTGCTCGGAGGTGATCTAGTTCCGTATGCAATGTGTGACGGAAAAATTCGAGGTGGATTGAACGAGCCGGTCGCGATGAAAACGATTTTTGGTTGGATTTTAGCCGGCAGAACCCACACAGACGCATCGTCGGTTGAAATGGACGCAATATGCATACATCATGCGCATGTGCAGGATATTCTGCACGACACTCTCGCAAAATTTTGGGAGATCGATGAAATCGCTCCCATTCGCGCGCTTACGGACGAAGACGAGCGATGCGAACTTCACTTTCAGAAACCGCACTCGCGCGCTCCGGACGGTCGGTACATTGTACGCATTCCGTATCGCGATCCCCTCCACTCAATATCGGACAGACGCACGACCGCGCCGTGCAGACACTCAAATCCATTGAGCGTCGCTTAGCCACGCGGCTAAGTCCGGTGTTCAAGCAATGTATTTACCGCATCACTCTGTAGTGAAGGCTGATAGCGCTACTACGAAAACGCGAATCATATTTAACGCTTCTGCAGCATCATCTAACGGACGTTCTTTAAATGACTTGCAATTAACCGGTCCAAAATTGCAATCGGATTTGCCCCTGCTGTATTTACAATGGCGTATGCATCGGTATGTGTACACTGCCGATATCGCAAAAATGTATCGCCAAATTTTAATCGATGAACGCGACATCGATCAGCAACGCATTTTATGGCGAATATCACGGCTAAACGCAGTGAAAGAATTTCAATTATTAACAGTTACGTACGGAACCGCGAGCGCTCCATTTCTAGCGCTAAGAGTTTTGCGTCAACTCGCCCACGACGGAGGTCATGATCTTCCAATCGGGAAAAGCATCCTCCTCAACAACATGTCTGTTGATGACGCACTGTTCGGTGCCGATTCAGTCAATCAGGCGAATGAAGCTAGGATTCAGGTCACTGAGCTTCTAGCAAAAGGAAAGTTCGTTCTTCGAAAATGGGCAAGCAACACTGTGAGCCTACTCGACGATATTGACAGCACTAAGCACGGGCTATCGTGCGACGAAACTCTGCAAACAGATGAGAGTGTGAAGGTACTCGGCCTTTCATGGCAGCCTTCCACGGATACTTATAGATTCACAATCAATCGTGCCGCAATGCCTATGATGTCGAAAAGAATTCTGCTTTCGCATATTACGCGACTTTTCGACCCTTTACGTTGGCTCGCACACGTAATCATTATTCGCAAAAATGATTATGCAGAAACTGTGGACATAATGACTGGGACGACCCCCTACCGCCGGTTTTAGATATCGCGTGGCGCGAATTCTACGATTTTCTCCCTGAATTGTCCAACACTACGGGGCCACGGTGGCTCGGGACCTCGTCCTGTAGTATTTACGAATTGCATGGATTTTCGGATGCGTCCGAGAAAGCATATGCAGTTGTTGTATACGTTCGAACAAAGTTAAATAGCCACGAATGGCAGACGCGCCTTTTAATCGCAAAGACTCGCGTTGCACCGCTAAAGAAGCTCACAGTTCCTCGCCTCGAGCTTTGCGGCGCAGTATTATTGGCGCGACTATTGTGTCAAATTGCGCTTCCCTACTTCTCAGACCGCCCAGTTTTTTGTTGGACAGACGCGACCATTGTATTGGCATGGCTGAATGCTCAGTCCTCACGTTGGAAAACATTTGTCGCGAATCGGGTGGCTGAAATACACCATCATTTGCCCAATACAATATGGCATCATGTTCCTGGTGCAGAAAACCCTGCAGACCTCGCATCGTGAGGAGTTTCTAGTCAAGATGTGACTAAGTCTTCGTTGTGGTGGCATGGACCGACTTGGCTCACGCAACCTCCCAGTTGCTGGCCAACTGTCGTTCCTCCACTTGACGCAAATCCCAAAGAAAAGTGTCACCTAATAGACCAGGATACGATTTTAAAAGATTTTCTGATATTTTTCAAAGATTATTTTTAAAATTATTATGTTTGGGCTTCCGCAAAGGGTTATAGCAAATCTTAGTAAAAGGCATCTTACACAGATGCCTCCAAACTCCAAATAAATATTTTCCGGGAACTAAAAATTTTACACAGATCTTAGACGACACATTTTTAAAAACTATGAAAATAATTAACTATAACATGAAAATAAAACCGGACGAAATAGTAAGAGTTAATGTATTTAAGAAATACAGATAAGAAATGGGGGAAACGGTTATAAAATCTCCAGGAACGCACTCACAAATTACAATATGCAAAGCAACATAAAAAAATTTAAACAGAAATCAAAGTAAAGTACATTTTTAACATCTCAGTTATGTACAAACAGATACCCAACTCATATATGAGGTAGGCTGCCATCTAGTGAGGAACTCTCTAAATTCGTCTTATAGGTTCTCATTCTACATACATAAAAGAACATACTTACACAATTTCGTTAAAATTGGAGAAATGGTCTAAAAATCTAATGATCACTTGGCGTGGAATTGCTCTATTCGAATAACTGGATGCTTGCGGATGGGGTTAAAATCATCAGAAATTTCGAACATTCGGTGAAAGCATAAAACTTTAAATGATCAATGTTGGCAATGATGGTACAATGCAATAACAAGCTGATCTTGGTAAACAGTAAAAAAAAGCTAATACAACTTAAACAATAACCTCAGTATGTATCTCAAAGAAGTAATAAGTAGTTGATTTATACAAATGACAATTTTAACTTGCTCAAAAGTAGTAAAAAATAGTTAAAAGGTTATAAATTACCATTTGTTTAATAGCTATTTGACGAATATAGGACAGAAAGTCAAAACCGAAAAGTCCACACCGAAATGTCCAATGAAATCGAAAGTCCACACCGAAATTATATTTTATTTATGGACGTTATTTTTTTACATGAACAAATTTTACATATGGATGTTGTAACCTATTGTTTTTAAGTTTTGCAATTCATCTTCGTTATGAACAAATTCCTGGTAATTGTTGAGAACACTAGCAATTCTGTCTTCAGTCTGTATAGTGGTTATCTTGGGTACTTTTTTTACTTTTTTACCCAGAGACAAATCTCTCAGCATGTACTCGACATCAGCTTGTTCTTTCTGTAGCTCCGTTAAAAAGTTATAAAAACTTGGGTGATGTCGACCGACAAGTATCTGGAAGCACTTGTGCCACCCTTCCGACGCGTTGTTGGTGCGTGCAATCCCCTGCAGTACGGAGTTGAAATGATTCCAGAGAATTGGTTCGTACCGAACTTTTACTGCCTTTCTTCTGCCGATAGCTCGTATCCCGCGCACGTAATTTTTTTCGAAGTAGTTAGCAATAGGTATGAACTCCTCGGGTATGTCATTATAAAAAAAATCAAAAACATTTTGGACGTCTTCGGGAAGTACGAACGCTAAGGCGCACATGCTGTGTGCAGCATCTTGTATCGCAGAATCGTTTACATCTCCATATCGCTGTTGAAGACCTTCAGCTTGTATTCTGCGATACACGCTTTGGCATAGGTGAAATAGGCATAGTTTTATGGTCTCTTCACGAAAATGAAATTTTATGGCCTTTATGATCGCCATTTTAAAATCAGACATGATAGTTGTGGGGTGTTGTATGGGAATACCGGCAGATTCAGCATGTGCGATTGTAACCTCTAAAACTTTTGAATAGGATACTTCCTTTTTATTTTCCAAAAGAGAGTGTACAAGAGGAACGGCAATTTTTCGTGTTGAACCCTTATAAGTTTGTGTAACCGATCCCATTATAGTAAAGAGTTGGAAAAAAATGGAGGGAACTCTTTGAAATGTTCCATCTACATACCACACGTCTGATTTGAAAAGGACTCTTAAATTTTCGCGAGTTGCAAAAACCAGTATTCTTCCGTAGCTCAAATTATGATCCACATCAGCATGCGAATCGTAAATTAAAAAATTTTTACCGACGAGATTTTTCTTAAATTGATCGTGAAGGTCTGTGATTCTAGTAGGATTAGAGGGGATGTGTCGCAACCTCTCTCATTAATGACAATAATATAACCTAATAATTAAAACCTAATCCCTAATATTACCTTAATTGAAGACATTAAACGTCAAGCTTCCACTTCCTCGGGGTTAGGCCCATGACCGGTATGGGAGTTTGGTAAACCGCCATTTCGGACCAGAAGAGTACGTCTCGTGCTTACAGTAGTCAAGCGTGCAGAACAATCTGGCTTTTGTCGACATTTCCAGTATTTAACGTCGCCTCTACTGTAAGAGCCGACGTACAGAAATCCGTCAAGATGACCATAAATGCTTCGACCGCACGAAATAATTTCAAGATTTATCAAAGCCATTACAAAAATTTAAAAATATAAAAATCGTAAAGAAAACTTAAAAGTATGTAAAGATGTCAAAAGGTTAAAACTAAAACAAAACACACCTGGAAATTTATTTTTTTTTCGGTGTGCTGTGGATATCAATAGCTGTGGACTTTTCGGCGTGGACTTTTCGGTGTGGCCTTTTTGTTCGGATACCCTATTTGACTAAATATCAATCTGTATTTTTCCAAATCGGTTCATAAAGAGATACCAGCTTGCAATGTAATTTCGGCATACACATAAAATCGGCGCGTTTAAACTGAAATATCCTAATGTAAAAAATTAATTCAATTAGATATAGATAGATAGATAGATAATTTATTTCTCATGTATAGGGAGCTACGTCCCATAGAGATTGAGTTCCGGATTTCGTAATACAGAATTACAATCAAATAGGACAAAAAAATAAAGAATAACTTAGAATCTAAAATAAACATTTAAGTAATTCACGCAAGTACACAATACAAATCGCAATAATTTAACGAATAAAAATTGAATGAATACGCAGACGCTAAATAAAAATAAAACGCAATAAATTACAATTAAAAACCCATCATAAAATTTCGCCGCACAAAACACGCTTTAACAAAATTATAAAGACATTTCTGGGAGTACGAATCATTCTCACAAATAAAAACACTAATAACATTTTCTGAAAATTTTGCGAAAAGATCTTCACGTATCGAATGTGAAATTGGGCACTCTGAGAGAATGTGCAGCAGGTTTTCCTCTTTGCCCATGTTGCATAAAGTAAAAATGGATGAGGGGTCGTAATTGTATCGACATCCAGAGATTATTAATGAGTGCGAATGGATCGTAGCTAGCCGAAGCTGCATTTTAAGTTTTAAATGGTCCAGGTGAAAACGCTTTGGATACTGGGAGAAGATCGAGTCTTTATAAACTCGCAAGATAGGAAGCTGTGGAGAGTCAGAACCATAATACACATCGAGGTCGGCTTTTCTACGCTGTTCCGCAAATTTTGCGACAATCGATGGTCTTAAATACTCCCAGTAATCGGCTTCGAAATTTTCCCATAGTCCGAACACGCCAGCATTTCCCAATACAGTCTTCAGCTGGACCATCCAGTTCGCTGGGACCGCATAAGAAGGGTTCTGTGCCAAGTCATGTAGGCGTAATAATAGGATTCTGGGTATCTTGGAAGCTGACATTCTTAAAACTCTATTAACCCATTTAATGGCTCGGTTCAAAATTTCAACAGAAATAGGGAATAACCCTAATTCAAGTCTAACCCGATAGGAAGGAGTATTCCTGGAAATATTAAAAAGCCTCTTAAAAAAATAGTAATTGCACAGCTTCCAGCTTACTCAAGTATCTGAGCGCCCGGAATGGTGCTGAGTACAGTAAAACCGATGTGATTAGCGCATTGTAAATTTTCCAGAGCGCTTCCTAGGCGTCTATTTTGGCAGTGGAGACAATCGATAACGCTGAGGCGGACGCAACGCTCGTTCTGGAAATAGCATCCTCACAAGGCAGGAGGCCTAGTACAGAAGAGGCTAACACGACCCCCAAATAACGGTAATTGTTGACAACTTCAACCGGACAGCCATTATAAAAGAAAAGTCTAGAATAAGAATCCAGGGGTCCGGCTTTTCGGAAGCACATAACCTTGGTTTTATCGGAATTAACAGTAAGAGCATTCAAGGCACAGTACTCGGCAAGAATCGACAACTTTCTTCTCATGTCTGCCGGGGTAGACGCGAATATCGTAAGATCATTGGCATGTAAAAGTAGTAACAAATCATACGAAGACGTTACATCCACTCCACGAACACCTCTCTCCCTAAAAAAGAAAGCAATATCAGACAGGTACAGGATAAAGAGCAGAGGGCTCAGTATCTCACCACGGAGCACACCTATAGTGACTTTATGGTCGGGAGAGGAGGCGTAAGTAGATTGAATAAATGCAGATGCAGTCTGATACAATGCCCTTAAAACCCTAACAAATTTCGCGCTTACGCCAAGACTGACTAGTTTCTTCCAAAGCAGCATGTGAGGTACAGAGTCAAATGCCCGTTTAAAGTCGACAAAAAGACTGTATAATTTCGACTTTTCGCGGCGAAGAGAAATCTGGATAGTGGCAAATAGAGAAAAATATATTATCCTCTGTGCCTCTTCCGCTACGGAACCCTGCCTGCTCTTCGGGCAAGATGCTCCCTTGAGAGGCCCAATCAGTCAGGCGTGTACACAGTATCTGCGAGAAAATTTTAGATAACGCATTAGAAATCGCGATCATTCGATAATTGGCCGGATCCTCACGGGAACCCATCTTATCTAAAAGAAACAAAGCTGCACGAGCCCAATCTTTTGGAAATATTTCACGCGACAAAATTTCATTAAAGAGATTCAAAAGTTGGGATTGCCAGGAACTATCAAGCAATTTAAATAATTCGCCAGGCAACCCGTCTGGACCAATGGCTTTTCCAACTCTCAAACTCTTTATGCTGTTGGCTAATTCTAGTATCGTGAACGGAGAATCTAACATGGCAACAACGGGCTCAGTGACTGACAGATGGAAGACACTTATCTGCGGATAAACCGTCGACATAGGCCCTCCACGACTCAACAGAGACCGATTGACCAACGCTAGGTTTTGTACGAAACGAACGCACTACATTCCAGAAATCCGCAGAGTTGTGGACCGCCGCGAATTTATTGGAGACTAATTCAGCATGTGAACGCTTTTTATCCCTAATTATTGTCAGATACTTTTTCTTGGCAGTCTTAAAAGAAAGAACCGAGCTAGGAGTGTACAGATATTTCTTCATCGCTCTTAAAGATACGTTGTAGTTTTTCTTAGCTACAACACAGTCCTTGTCAAATCAAGCCATCGCCTTAAAATTACAACGAGGTGTCTTATAAATTTTTGACCTGGACAAAATCTTTGCCTGTACATCCGTATCCCGAAGCACATTTGTGAACGATCCACAGGCATTTTCAAAAGAGTTCGCGTCTTGGAAACTTAAATTAATTCGCGTGTGTTTAAGCGCGTTCGTAAACAGTGCGATCCCGTCATTCGACCGTAAAAATTTTTCCCTCGTTAACACTCCTGATGGAGTGAAGAATTCTCTAACAGGAGAACGATCTGTGCGGAGATATAAACTCACGCAAACAGACAGATGGTCCGATCCATACAGATCATCCCCCGTTATCAAATCCTGTACAAAATGAAGGTGGGATGCAGAGATCCACACGAGATTCACAACACTAAAGCTATTGGTACCGATAAATGTAAAATGAGCGGGTCTGTCGCTACAAGTACGGCCATTTAACAAAATAAAGTTGTGTGAGCGCATGAAATCGAGCAAAAGAATACCTCGGCTGTTATGCTGCATGTCATGCGATTTTCTAACCAAATTTACAGTCGAATCTTCAAAAATTTGAGGACAATCTAAATGATCATCTAATGTTCCGATTCTTGAATTAAAATCGCCACCAAGCACAAACACACAACCGAGGTACTGGGCTTTCAAAGTATCAATAATATTCTGCAAAATATTAAGATCTTCTTTTAAACTAGAATCTGGCGAAAAATAAAGAGAACCTATTATTGGATTAACCGGATAGGTTTTAACTAAATAAAAGGTCCAATTAGGCTTGATCTCAAGCTCGGTAGAGTCTATGTTATTTTTTAATAAAGTAAGAAGCCCTCCACTAGCACGACCGTACTTAGAAATACGAGAGGCCGGAGCAAAAATCTTTGAAAAGCCTACGTCTATATTTTTGACTCGATGACTCGCTTCACACCAAGTTTCCGAGAAATTAAAAATACCGCAAGCCGAATAAAAAGAATTACAAGAAATATTATAAATACCGCGCGCATTCCAAAACGCTATTTTTAACATTTCATTTGAAGTAGAAGAATGAGGTGAATTCGAAGACGAAGTAGATCTCGTTGAGCAGTAGCGTACTGAGGTTGAAGGCAACGGGCGACGACGGGAGCCAATTAAAAAGGACGATTTTCTGAAGTATAAGACTCATCCATAGAGAGTTCATATTTGTGCGAGGCGAGCGGCGTTGTGAAAATGACGCATTATTGGTTTGAAAGCCAGTAAGCATTGCCGAGGCCGGAGTAGGATAATCTCGTCCTGAAGCCTGGTATGGGAAAAAAATCTTGATCATCTTCGGACCAACTGTACCAGACGTTATTAACGGCAATGCTATTTGCCTTCCTTTTGAACGAGTAGCCTTTCAAAGTTGCCATCCGATGGGCCACCCTTGCCTTATAGGCAATTAGACGATCTCTGTCTGTCAGATCGTTCGAGATATAAATTTTCGAGTTACGTAAGGCTGTTTTCTTCGCGTTAAAACTTGAAAATTTAACGTCCTTCGATTTCAGTTCGGCAAGGATTACGGGAGGATTGTTGCGTAAGAATCTTGCGTTTAATACCACATCCGGTAAAGAAAACTTGGACGTTAACAGATTAATCGCAGTTGCTTTGGCTGAGAGCTGGCCGGGTTCAGCTCTAGAAATAACTATGTTCCTCTTCTTTAGTAACTTTTCTTGCAATTCAACTCTGTTAGCCAGCTTCTTTAGGGAGGATTCATAAGTCTGAACTCTTTTCTCTAGGACACTTATCCTGCCGGAAAATTCTTTTTTCATGTCCAGAAGCGTCTGATTGACATTAGAAATGTCTAATATATAGCCACCAATTTCATTGGAAAGAGTGCGAGTAGACTGTTCGATAGAAGCTTGAAGAGCCTCCTTCAAATTGTATCTTCCGTTGCAACCATTTTTACCGTAGACCCGGCAGTATTAGCGTCCGACAAGATTTTTTCTTTGGCTCTAAGAGACGGAGGCGTTCGTCTACTTCCGACGAGACAGTACCTTTTCGTTTCTTAAAGACGAAATTATCTAGCGTGCCTGTGCTGTTCGTACGCTAGTCGATCCACTTACTCGCCGTTGAACGACGGCCAATGGGGGTAGCTAGGAGAGAACTCTGCCCCTCCTTCTTACTGGACAATTGGTGCGACGGTATGTCAGCCTCGTCGAGCTGAGATTGAGGCGTGGCTTCGTTCGACATATGCAGCTAATACACTATCCGCGAGATGCTGCCGTCTGTTGCATTAAATTTGCAATTAAAGCGAAAGCGGATACAAGAGGCGACCTGGAGCGTGCTTCACAGGTAACTAGCCTGACGCCTGCGTAGAACGTAGAAATAACGCACGTGCGCGGCCGCCAGAATAAATAGCTGGTATGAATATAAAAACGTTAAAATCCAGCCGTAAGACTTTCCAAATTGATGAAACCAAGCCGTTTTAATATTCTTTTACTCTCCCATCTGCATCCATGCGACAACAGTCCAAAACCTCAAAAGCCGACCAGGAGTGGCAGATTCGGGTTAAGTCCGTAGCAGAAATTTCTTATTATTGCCAATTACATCCAGACTGCTTTGTAAAAAAGAGAAGTACTCTTCGCACAGCACTATAAACGTTATAAACACCTCCAGTAACGAGCCAAAAACGCACTATAAATAGTTTGCGAAAAACTTAGTCGGGAGCAAGTTGTGCTCGACCGGTCGGTTACAAGTCGGAACCGGAACTCCTCAATTAGATATGGGATCATTTAAATTCAGTCTATAATCTCAATTTTAGTGTTCAACGTCGAACTCTAACCTAACAAATTCTTTCATTTCAATTTTGAATAATTTAAATTTAATTTGCATATTCCTTTTTCCGGTCATACAATAACCAAACAATGCCTGGGAAAAATTATTTCTAAATTAATAGATAAAAGAGATAGTGCAAGATTCCGAATGATACAGATTTTTATCAATTAAGTGTAGGTAATTCAAACTCACTAAAGAAATGCGTCTTTCGGTTCGTTCACTAATTCCAAAAAAACTGGAAAAAGCTGGAGTTAATGAACACATAGTTATGTAACTTCATTCATGTTTAATAATAGTGCCAATC
Organism: Trichopria drosophilae; assembly: GCA_030407085.1. Classification (NCBI taxonomy): domain Eukaryota; kingdom Metazoa; phylum Arthropoda; class Insecta; order Hymenoptera; family Diapriidae; genus Trichopria; species Trichopria drosophilae. The sequence continues at coordinate 134,359,719 of CM059582.1, forward strand.
TGCTCAAATCTAAGTAATTCACTATGTGAAATGTTTGTTACTTTCAATTCAGTTTATAATCTTTCCTTTTTAATCGTTCAAAAATAATCACAAACGCCAATGTAATTGTCTTTGATCTAAAGTCAGGAGAAGTAATGAAAAATTCTTAATGAAACGTGTAGGTTAATTCAATACTTACAACAAAGTGGAATTTAATTTATAGTTTTCGAAAACGCTACAATTAACGAATAAATCAGTATCTAACTTATTTTTACCGAATGTTCGAAATTTCTGATGATTTTAACCTCATCCGCAAGCGCCCAGTTATTCCAATAGAAACATCTGACTGTTTCAAAACATCCTTCCTGCAATATCGATGTTACCTTTCAACTGTCACCGGACCACGTGTTCAATGTGAAGCAGTCGACACTCACATGTTCACCAATTGTCTCGTTGGAGAGGATGTCCCGAAAATAAAAAAACTTTAAAATTCAATTTACAAAGGAACCATTCCTTAATGAAAATTAATTTTTGCGCCATCGGCTTCAGGAAAAAAATCTTCATGATGCTATATCTCTCATGCGCTATTGCAACAACACGATGTATACATACATATGGGACGTTTCACGTCAACCGGTTAATCAGTGTACCCAAAATTTGAATTTACCAATCAAGACGTTTAAGGGCTCAAAATGTTTGTCTGGTCAAGCACCTTCAAAAAAGTTCTAGCCTTTTGGTAAATTTCATAATGGCGGCTCAAAATGGAGGCTAGAAACCAATCAAAAATGTAGAATTCGAATCAAAAAGCTTGTGGGAAAGAAAATTTTTGTTCTATTCGATTGGTTTTGGGTTCAAATTGTTGGTTTCTACGTCTTCAAAAAGTTGGTAAGGTAGATTGATGAAATCCAAGATGGCGGATTCAAGATGGCGGCTGAAACGTGGAAATCGTCGTGATTTAAAAAAGAATCGTCAGATAAATGCTAAAATTAGTTTATGGAGGTTTTGTAAGTCGCTGATCATGAATCTGAAGACTGATTTGCAAAACTCAAGATGGCGGATCTAATATGGTGGACAAATTTTAGAATATTTTTTGATACTGGCTCTGTCGGTGATCGTCCAAAATCGGGGAGACCAAAAATGGCTCTAAATGAAGATAACAGTTTAGCAGTCTGTGCTTGTGTTGTTGAGGAGGTCCATACTTCAGTTAGGAAGATTGCGCAACAAACTGGTATCGACAAATCCTCTGTTCATGAAATACTAAGACAAAATAAGTTTCATCCATATAAAATAAAATTTGTGCAAGAGCTTTCGAAAGACGATTTCGATTGCAGGTTAGAATTTTGTGGGGAAATGATGAGACGGTGTGACGAAAATGAGTTTTTCAAGTTCCGGATATGCTTCTCCGATGAAGCTACGTTTCAATTGAGTGGAGACGTTAATAGACACAATATGCGATTTCGTGAAATCAAATTGTTGGACCTTTCTTCGTTGAAGAGAATTTCACAGCTGTGGCGTACTAAATTTATTGAATACCTATGTTATACCAGCAATCCAAAATAATACTGGTACAGCGTTTGACAATGTCTGGTTTCAACAGGATGGTGCTCCGTGTCATTTTGATTTGATTGTACGCAATCGATTGAATAATATTTTCTCCGGGCGTTGGATCGGCAGGAGAGGTTCGATTGAGTGGCCACCAAGGTCACCGGATCTAACTCCTCTGGATTATTTTTACTGGAGTTTTTTGAAGAACAAGGTGTACGAAACAAAGCCTATAGACATTGATGAGTTAAAGGAAAGAATAATTCAATGTTCTAATTCGATATCTCAAGAAACGCTGCCAAAAGTAAATGATAACTTCTATCTACGACTGGGATATTGTCAAGTTGCTGAAAGACATCAATTTTAACATCTCATTCAGTAATTGGCACAAGCTTAATAAAATAGTAGAAATAAAATACATAAAAAGAAAATATTAAACCTAAAAAAAAATAAAACCATTACTTTTAGATTCCGTAATTCCATGGCTTTTTCAATGAAGCTAAATTAAAATGCCGAATTATGTGTATTTAAATGTAAAAAAAAAGTTAAAAAAAAAATTTGTTTAAATAAAATAAAAAAAAAGATTCTTAAAATCAAGGGAAACTTTGAAATAGTCAGAGACAAAGGGCGCCACTACAAATTTAAAAAACGGTATCGTCTATTGCAAGTCTGCAACAAACGAATTGCATTCAAATCCGAGTACATTTCAGAAAAATGATCTTACATTTTATTTCAGCCATTTTAAATTAATGAAATGTATGTATACATGGGACATTCCACGTCAACCGAACACTGCCCACAAAAATGTAATTTTTGTCGACTTATACGAGTAATAAAATGCCAGATATTTGAGTAAAAACTCTCAAAAACTTACAGTTTCTCGCTCGTATGAAAAACACGTTTTTCCACTCACCGCTGTCAGCCGGAAGTCCCATTATTTTGATAATAATGTAATTGTCTGAAGTTAATGCTGACATTTGGGTCACATTTTTCCTATATTCTGATTTGTTCATGACATAACCTACGTTTATACCGCTTACGCAGATTTCGTTAACGATAATTTCACGGTCCTCAGTTCCCAAAAGAGTGCAAATTGTTATTGGTGGTAAGTATTTGTTTTTATATTTTATAATTTATAGATTTCGGGCGATTGTGATTAAAAAAAATGTCAAAGAAAAAACAGACAAGAACACGATGAATTAATAAAAAATACCAATCCTATTTATTGATTATGATCATAATCATGATTTAAAAATAAATTGGGTTCAATTTTTGTAATGCATACTAATTGTGTTTTTTTTAGATTAGTTAGCAGTTTTGTTCTTCTTTCATTATACGGTTCGCACTGAAACATGGTTCAAGTTTTCGTCGTATTTTTTACAGCTACATTTAGAGTTTTTTAATTATGTTTATACGAGCAAGTGAATGAGCAACACTTGAAACCACGTTGTACTGGTTTACCCGGCATATATTGTTTTAGGAAACTGCGCCCCTTCAATTTAATCATGGATTCGTCTACAGCTTGATATTTGCTTGGTTTCCACGAGTTTTGGAATGTTTCAGTCAGTTTATTCAATAGTGGTCTCAACATATATAACTTGTCATATTGCGGTTCTCCCTTTTTGGGTTCTTGGCTATTAGCCGAAATATGTATATTTCTGAAAATAAATAAAAATCTGTTGACCGTCATCAACGAATGTATAAATGGATTATTCAGTTTCGGATCTAACGACCAATGATACGATGGCAATTTAATACTTCCATTAGAATATCGAGGCCCAAAAAAATAACTAATTCCTCTTTGGTTATGCATGGCTCACTTCTATTATTGTGATGCGTGTAAAGGTTAGTTTGTTCCAATATCATGTCTAGCAGATCATCAGGAAAAAGCGTTAAACATATTTCTGACGGTGATTTTATGTTGTTTGGTGTATTTGGCCCGTAATCTTTAACGAATGGAGTATCTTCTTTTGGTTTTCGTAACGTAGACCATACCTCATTTTCTGAATCGTCGGCATCAATTTCATCCTCAGAAGAATCATCATCTGTGTTACGTACCAGTGGTACGTAGCGTCCGTCCCACCCATATTGTATCATTTATTTTAATAAATAAACCTACTATCATTCATCCAACGTGAGAATATGCACGAGGTGCATCCTCGCACGGTGAAGCCGAGTGAAGGAAGTGCACCCTCAGTATAATCCCACAGTTGGAAAGGAATGCGACGACGAACTCCGCTGCTCTCGCATTTCGAGACTGCATCGAAAAAGTCAATAAACGTCGCGGATATTAATTAAACAACCTCTTCCATCGCTCCGCCAAACCGTAACAATTCGGTGTCAGAAGTGGCCCTTCGCGCGCGATTTTTTTCGCGTTGGGGTGTCGATCCCATTAACGCGGAGTGATAAAACCCCTCTCACTACTAGGTGTTCTTTTTAAATCGGGATTCGCGAAGATGTTAATTTTAAAATCGCGCGCGTCGCATAGCTTTCGGTGCGCGTATCCCGAGGAGGACATTTTATCCCTCCCAAAGAATTTTCAAGAAAATATTCCTATCTTGAGAATTATGCGAGTAAGTGCTTGAAGGGTGTGTGTTTGTGGTATACAGTAATGATGAAAATGGATTTTTAGACTTGCAGTAGGCACATGTCGACCATACAGCAGGGTCGGCAGGAGAGCGTTGCAGACTACATAGAACGCGTGGTCAATTTGCATGAACATCGGATAACAGCGCTTGAGTTAGAAGAATACTGTACGAAACTCAAGAACTACTTTAGGCGAAACTTTGAGCACAATACACTGGATTATTCTATAGCCCGGTTGAGAGATGAAGAAATATAAATTAGAGTGCTATAAGTCAATCCGCAGACCGTGTCTGATGCCATATTTGCCATAGAGAACTTTGCTCAGGTGGATGCAAAGAATGTTGACATTGCAAGCAAATCGCGACGACTGTCACAGGTTCCGTTGCGAAGAAATGAACGGGCTAGGGTCGAAACTAACTCTGACACCCAAAATACTCTCCAGACGGACACGGAACCCAGGAGCAGGCGGTCACATAAATGCTACAAGAAAACCCTTCCTGTAATCTGGCCGATTTCACATGAAATCAGGTCAACTGCGGAGAATACCGCCAGATCCCATCCATCTACATCCGTTATGTCACATAAATCTCATACATACTTGTCAAACCACCTTAAGTCCAAAATGCCGGTAACTCAGTACAAGAGATATCAAGAACCAAAATCACCTTTACAACAGGTATATTGCATACCAACCATCAATTTTGTGGACGAAAATACTGTGGATGAAGAAGTGTCCGAAATTTCAGAATGAAAACTTCCTGAAATTGCACATCAACGGGTTATTGTTGAGAATGATGAAGAATCATGACTCATTCCAGATACGCATCAAGTTTTAGATTGCAAAGTTTCGGAGGAAATTATGTCTGGGGATGTGCTACCTCGCCACCCGTGCCACGCGGTCGATGACGTGGATGTTTCTACGCGGACAGGTGAGTCCGCCGGTACGTTAAATATGGAAACAGAAGAGTTGCTCCAAAGTGCAACATGCGACAAGGACGGATTGGCTAGAGATGTACAACCTCGCCACCCGAACCACACAGCCAACGGCTGTATCGAACGTTGAGGATATCCTTCCCACAACCTGCAATAGCAGTGAAGTACAAAATGCTTCACTCCCTAAACTTCCTAAACATCTACGAAAACGTTCATCGTAGTTTGTTCCTTCGTTTAGTTTGTTCCACTGTCATGTCTAGCAGATGATTATGAAAAAGCGTAAAAAATACTTGCGATGGTGATATTATATTGCTCGAATTTGGACCGAAATCTTTAGCGAATGAAGTAGCTGCTCTTGGTTTACATAACTTATATCATGCTTCATTTTCTTAATCTCCGGCATCAATTTCATCTTTAGAAGAATCATCATTCAAAGTATCGAAACGCTGTTCATTTAGTTCTATTGAATTGATTATTTCACCTTGATCTTCAACATTGTCTGAATCGCAAAGACCATCGCCAGACTCAGAATCGCTTGTTAATTTTAATTGATCTCCTATAATTTGTATTAGATAATTGAATTATATACATTATAACTGATAAATATTAATATGCAATTATTCAAATCATTATAAGAATGTGAAAATAAAAAGAATTTATCTATATGTCTTACTATACTATAAATGGTAAAATAGAAACTGATATTTTTCAATACAGCAATGTATATGAACGTATCTAGGAACGTGAGTAGTTAGGTCATGCTGAGTCTCTATTGCTACCTATAGTTCACCGTATCATATTTCGCGTTTTAGTAACACGCCTCTGCCGCTAGCACGCCATTAATGACGTTACTCCTCATTCGGCGGCGCGCGGCATGTTACGAATAAGCGAAACCGCTTTCCGCAAGAGAAGTACGATTCGGCGGACTATAGGTAGCGGCAGAGATACGGCATGACTTTACAATTGAATGAACAGCGTTTCGATATTTGAGATTGTTACAATTGGCGGAGTGGTGGGTTAGGATTTGAAATTATCATGCGACGTTTATTGTACGTACGCCGTCCACCAACTGACTCCTCGGTGTACCCCGCCGATGTACTAGTCCAGTAAAGTTAACAAAAAAACAACGTCTAGCGGGAAAAAATCCTACATAAAATTTTTTTTTGTCATGTTTTGGGGACGGGGCTTGAGAAGCTTTTCGGGTCAAAATAGCTTGTGTTCTTCGAGAAAAGTCCAAAAAACTAAAAAAAAAACGGCATTTTGTAAATAACTCGGCTCGGAGTTTTTTCATGCTCTACAATTTATGTTCTATGACTTTTTAACAATGCAATTTTTTAGCAAATTTTTGGTCGATCATGTTAAAGAGTTCATCTTCATTTGCATGTCATATGTCGGATCTTTCGATTCCATCCAGACAGTTATCGAAGGCATCGCGTTCTTCGTCGGTTAATTCCATTGCATCGAGTACAACCGTCGACAAAGCCAAGTGTCCTAATAAGTGCGCACGAATCGCTTTTGAATAAGCGTATCCAGACAATATTTTCTCAACGCAATTTCCAGCATAAATCAGATTTTTTTATTTTGATTGACATGATTTTTCCAATAGCGCCCAGAAAAGACATCAGCTAGTGAAATCCTCAAAGCCTCACACCTGCCCTTCATTTCATCTTTCATAGCCTCCACGATATTGCTCGCCTTCCAATACAGTGGCTGCTCGAATGTGACAATGCACGTTTTTTGATGACTGTGCTCTGATCTTATTTTGGCCTCCGTGAGTGACGTATATATTGTGTCGTAATCTGATGGCGGTGCATTGATGAAGAGAAGACAAATTATTCGAGAGCGCTGATACTGCTCGTTACTGATCACTTGTTCCATAAGCCCGTTCTATCCCGGAATGTCTATACGGCACGTCCACTTACCATAAAGCCATATCAAATCAGGTATGGTTGGTTTAACGTCCGATGTTAGTTGTCGAAGAGTCGCTATGTCTGCAACGTTGATTGCCATCAAGCCTGCCAATTTCTGCTTTACGTAGCTCAGTACATCTATTCTCCCTAATTCAGCTAGATCTGCAGCCGACGCAGCTTCAAAAAGTCGTGAAACTGCTTTTTCTGGTTGAATACCCGTGCTTGGTGTGACGCGATGTATTCCTCCCATTACGTGAAAAGTTCCATGGCCGTCGATTGTATTCGTATTGAAATAAGCATTATCGAATGCAAATTGGGAAAAGGAATTCACCAATATGTTATAGATGTACTTTCAAAATTTTGTACCTCAGTGTACGATGCAGAAGAGCCCAAAGCTGCGAAAATATCTATGAGATTTCACGATCCGAATCTTTTATATAAATAAGCTCCTACTCCGAGCTGCAGCGGTGACAGAAAAGAACGTGGATGCACAGCTGTTATTATTGCGTGAGTAATCGAAATACATTTCCGCTGCCATGATTCTCTATCACATGTCTTACTTTTCGAGATGATTTCTGAAAGTAAGCACTGGAAAGTTTCAGGCACATCATTACAAGCATTTTCCATAAAATCATCCGATGGCGAATAACACTCGGTCTCGTATACAGTCGATCTTATGTCGCCGCGAATAATTGCAGCAGCTTCTCGAATAACTCGTAGTTGATCTTGTTTCGGATCAGTTGCTATTTCTTCGTACCACTTCTCCGTAAGTAATTTGTAACTGATGTTCCTAAAACAAATTCTACAATCACGGTTTGGTCGCACGGTATATAAAAATTTGTTGTGGTTTTTTGTTTTCATATTATATTTTTTTTATTCTATTTGACTTTTTCTTTCTTTACATTTATTATAATTGCATGCTAACAAATCATATTCATATACCAGTTTATTCCAAGTAACTGTCAAATCGAAATTGTATTAACTTTATAGTTATGAATATAGTTTTTATGGTTTATCTTTTTTTCTTTTACCTTTTTTCGTTGTTAATTTCATTACTAGTTGAGATTATAAATGTTTTGACAAGGCGTTTGAGAATCCGAGCGATTACGACGCAATGAGTTTAAAATGTTTAGAGATTTTCAAACTATAGCATTTTAACACCTAATGCAATTTGTAGGTCTAATCCGTTAATTATATTTATAGGTGGTATAGATTTCATACCGCCATGCCGCAAAGGGTTAATATCGACTCTCAGAGAAAGCTTGTTTGACATGTCTATCAACCTTCTCATTTTCTCTTATTCCAGTGTTGTGGGATCCAATAAAAATTAATTGTAGTGCTGTTACTGTTACTTGTATAGAATTGGTTATATTTTTCTTTAATTTGAAGGATATAGTCACTGGTTTTAATATTCATGTGATGAAGTTGAAGGCTTTGTAAAACGCTTAAAGAATCAAAGAAAATGAGAATGCTTCTATGTCTAATTTTTAAGGTAATAATGCTTTTTTGTATACAAACATTATGTTCACTACATATGCAAGCGAATCCAACATGTGGCGATTCAGATGATTTACTACCATCTGTAAATATTTTTAAGCCGTCCTGATTCGGTAAGATATCATTAAAAAAGGCGTCAGATTTTCTAGATTTTTTAAGCAATTGCCCAACGTGGCATTTATCGGAATAGATGTAGTAACTGTTTTATAGTAATGGCAAAAAATGTTAACCTTATTCTTTTTGTTTAATTTATCGCTCACTTCCCTGAGCGATTCATAGCATGAAAAATTATATTTTTTTTTATTTCTTTTGGTTTTTTTAATTTTTTTGCAGTAATATTTTATGTTTTTTAGTACCAAAGAACTGCTGGTAGATAGAATTTTGAATGGATAGCATTTACATAAATATATAAACCTTTCTTTAATAACGACTAACTTAGATTCAGCTATTAATATGATTTTAGGCATACTAATTCTATATCCCAAGGAGGCTCTTATCGCAGAATTTTGAATCTTTTCTACATGACTCTTGTATAAAGTGATTAAAGTCTCTGGGCCAGCACCCCACCATGTGCCACAAGAAAACTTAATTAAATTTAAAGCCTTATTACATTTTTTAGTAACAAAGTTTAGATATGGATTAAGCGACACTTTATAATCGATAAGAATACCCAAGAACCGGGTGGTTTTAGATGAAACAATTTTCGTGTTTCTGATTTGGATACATGTATCGCCTAGTTTTATGCCTGCCCTATTAAAATGAACGAACGTTTTGAAGGGAGAGATATCTAAGCCAATTTGGTGTAGATTTTTATCAATAGTACTGCAGGAATTTTGGAGAGTTCTTTTACCCCAATCAATATATTTACATTTGATGTAGAGACAAATATCGTCAGGAAATTCTGAAACGAAAACGGTTTTGGGGAGCTTGGCAGTGATATGCGATACGTAGAGTATATAGACAAATTTTTTTTACTCGGGTATGTTCAGGAGGACACCAGTCGGAATCAATATACCACTTCATTATTTTAATCGTATCTTTTATATTTACTCATTGTCATCATCGCTTTCACTTACTGCAGTAGCAATATCGTCGTCATGTGTAATTGATTCACTGCAAAATAATGTATATAAAATTATTATAAGTAGAGAGATTGCACAAATACCTTTGTGTTTTTCTGTACAATGTTAACGGGACATTAGGCACACGACATGAAAAGATATTGTTTGATATATGTGCGAAACTCTTTCTTTTGCGAATGTGAGTATCCCACTTGCCTTTGGATCGCGTGTCAAACTTTCACATTCGGAGAAAATCCAATGTGACTTCGGCTCAAAATGTCGAAATAATAAAGTTATACACACAGAAAATTCATTTTTCATCATAAAGGAGTTGTGCAACCACACCTAAAATAATTTGCAAAAAATCGCTATTTTACGGATTTTTCTGAAAAAAAATGTTTAGTCGTTTGAAAACAGGGAAAAATGGAGGAAACACATCACAGATAGTAGTGATAGTACATCTTTTCTTTTGTTATATAAGGTTAAATTTCGTTACCACCCCAGAAAATAGTCCAAAAGTATTTTTTTAAAAACTGCCGATTTTCACCCCTTTGGGCTATTTTATAGGGTGGTATTTTATAGTCTCTTTCTACTTACATTGTTCGGAATGAAAAGAAAGTTATGTTGGGGGTACTGAAATGTTGCTCAAATGTCAGCCCGTAAAACATTGAAACCTGTTTCCCCTTTAATTTTTATATAAAACGAATAAAATTATTGGCATTCCACTACTTGACATGGGCATTGAAGGATTCTGTGTACATTTTAGATCATTTTCATGTGATTTTTAGTTACAAAGCGGCGACTTTTGTGTAAAAAGTTTGACAGGTTTTTTAAAATCACCTGTACGATAACAGTATATTTATAAATATGAAAAGATGTATTGAAATAATGTTATTTTACAGTTCAGAATATTGTGAAACACACCACATAATAATAATCTTTAATATGAAAGAGGTTATTTTCGTTTAATCACTTGTATTATGTCTATTTTACTACGCAGAAATAAGGTAAACACCGTATTATTATGGGACGCTTTGCAAATTTATGGGACACTTACAAAAAACAGGAAATAAAAATAAAGTGTATATAATATCACACTGAAAAAAATCTTAATGATAATTATACCGTTATGAATTGATAAATTACTGTATTCGGTTATCACGTCGATAAATTTATGTCGCGTGTCGTGGACACCTAATAGCCGCTCCTAATAGGTTAGAATCAATAAATAGGGCTCTAAAAATGAAAGTAAGACGAAGTTACTCCTGAAACCATTTCTTATGCCTTCGGGAATTAAAAATATAAATTTTCATGCTGACAGGTCAGTCAATATACCCCCGGATCACATGTCGCTGAAGTTTGAGTCGACTATATAGTCGAATTTTTAAAATGCGTAAGTTACATATGAAACCTTGACGGATGCATTTTAAATGTGAAAATATAAATTTCTAGTGTGATCAGTTATTCAAGATCACCCCGGATCACACTAAAAATTTTAAAAAACAGTAATATAAATGGGGCGATGAACTTGTTACTCAGGAAACCTTCTTGAATGCCTTTTAAATGTGAAAACATAAATTTCTAGTGTGATCAGTTATTCAAGATCACTCCGGATCACACCAAAAATTTTAAAAACCAGTAATATCAATGGGCCAATGCACTTATTACTCGGGAAACCTTCTTGAATGTCTTCCAAATGTAAAAATATATTTTTCTAGTGTGATCAGTTATTCAAGATTACTCCGCTCCTAATAGGTTAGAATCAATAAATATGGCGCTAAAAATGAAAGTAAGACGAAGTTACTCCTGAAACCTTTTCTTATGCCTTCGGGAATTAAAAATATAAATTTTCATGCTGACAGGTCAGTCAATATACCCCCGGATCACAACGCAATAGGAAACTAAATATTTTGATAAGATGTTACTGCTTCTATTGGACATGAAATAAACTCCATCAGCTGTTTTCTTAAAGAATACAAGATTTCAAAAATATTTGGACACCTAATAGCCGCTCCTAATAGGTTAGAATCAATAAATAGGGCTCTAAAAATGAAAGTAAGACGAAGTTACTCCTGAAACCATTTCTTATGCCTTCGGGAATTAAAAATATAAATTTTCATGCTGACAGGTCAGTCAATATACCCCCGGATCACATGTCGCTGAAGTTTGAGTCGACTATATTATAGTCGAATTTTTAAAATGCGTAAGTTACATATGAAACCTTGACGGATGCATTTTAAATGTGAAAATATAAATTTCTAGTGTGATCAGTTATTCAAGATCACCCCGGATCGCACTAAAAATTTTAAAAAACAGTAATATAAATGGGGCGATGAACTTGTTACTCAGGAAACCTTCTTAATGCCTTTTAAATGTGAAAACATAAATTTCTAGTGTGATCAGTTATTCAAGATCACTCCGGATCACACCAAAAATTTTAAAAACCAGTAATATAAATGGGCCAATGCACTTATTACTCGGGAAACCTTCTTGAATGTCTTCCAAATGTAAAAATATATTTTTCTAGTGTGATCAGTTATTCAAGATATTCAGGAAATAAAAATAAAGTGTATATAATATCACACTGAAAAAAATCTTAATGATAATTATACCGTTATGAATTGATAAATTACTGTATTCGGTTATCACGTCGATAAATTTATGTCGCGTGTCGTGGACACCTAATAGCCGCTCCTAATAGGTTAGAATCAATAAATATGGCGCTAAAAATGAAAGTAAGACGAAGTTACTCCTGAAACCTTTTCTTATGCCTTCGGGAATTAAAAATATGAATTTTCATGCTGACAGGTCAGTCAATATACCCCCGGATCACAACGCAACAGGACACTGACTGACCTGTCAGCATGAAAATTTATATTTGTAATTCCCGAAGGCATAAGAAAAGGTTTCAGGAGCAACTCCGTCTTACTTTCATTTCTCGAGCCATATTTATTGATTCTAACCTATTAAGAGCGGCTATTGGGGGTCCAAATATTTTGGAAATCTTGTATTCTTTAAGAAAAAAGCTGATGGAGTTTATTTCATGTCCAATAGAAGCCGTAACCTCTTATCAAAATATTTAGTTTCCTATTGCGTTGTGATCCGGGGGTATATTGACTGACATGTCAGCATGAAAATTTATATTTTTAATTCCCGAAGGCATAAGAAAAGGTTTCAGGAGTAACTTCGTCTTACTTTCATTTTTAGAGTCATATTTAATGATTCCAACCTGTTAGGGACACTGTCATCGGGCGTGATCTTCAATAACTGATCACACTAGGTATTTATAATTTCGTATTTGAAAAATATTAAAAAACAGTTCCTGAGTGTCAAATGCTCCGGCCCGGTTATATTACGATTTCTAAACATTTGAGCGTGATCCGAGGTGATCATAAATAACTGATCAAGCGAGGAATTTATAATTTCATATTTGGAATAGGTGCAGGTATTGAAGAAGGTGTTCTCGGTAATATGTGCATCGGACCAATTGTGTTACTGGTTTTTAAAATTTTTGGTGTGATCCGGAGTGATCTTGAATAACTGATCACACTAGAAATTTATGTTTTCACATTTAAAAGGCATTCAAGAAGGTTTCCTGAGTAACAAGTTCATCGCCCCATTTATATTACTGTTTTTTTTAGAATTTTAGTGTGATCCGGGGTGATCTTGAATAACTGATCACACTAGAAATTTATATTTTCACATTTAAAAGGTATATGTGAAGGTTTCATATGTAACTTACGCATTTTAAAAATTCGATTATATAGTCGACTTAAACTTCAGCGACATATAAATTTAGTAAGAAAAAAAAAAATTTTATTGTTCAATCTCTCCATGTTGGCAACAGGCTGCCATGTACTATGTGTCAAAATGGTAAGAGCACATTTTTATGCATATTAATGAGTTACAATGATTTGAATGGCTGAAAAGAAGTTTATTGGAAAGTTGAGATGTCATAGATATTATTTAAACAAACAAAAATCATATCATTACCAGATTTTATTTATTACGATGCGTTTCCCATAATACATTCACTTCATGTGTTATTACCCGTATTTATGGGACGCGATTCATAATTATGTCCTATAATTACATGCGTCTCGTTTCAGTCGAAAGTCTCTATGGACGATTACATGTATTCCGATTTTCGGTTTATTTACGGCAAATACAACCGAATTAACACATTTATAACTTTAAAAGTAATTACCGTACGTTTATAGTCAAATGCGTTATCGAATATCACTATACATATAAATAATTTAACATTTTATCTGTAAAATGTCAACATAGCCTATAAATACTTTTGATAAAACGCATGTGTTTGATAAACAGTTGAATGTGTTAAATTTTTGTATTAGGCAATTACAATTTTTGTAATTTTAATATGCGAACTACTAAAAACATTAGAAAAATAAATTAGTTGAATTCAAGAAGAAAAAAAACTAAAAAAATATTCAATAAAGACTCCAATACATGTTAAAAAGTAATAATATTTATTTTTAATGGCTACTATCTACTGACTAATAGCTATTATTATTTGAAATTTGGTATATAGAGGTTTTCGAGGTTGCTGATCACGAATTTGGTGTCCGATTTTCAAAATTCAAAATGGCAGATCCAATATGGCCGACCAAAATTTCGTAAAATGGTGATTTTTTTCTGAATTTTGGCACATATAGGTTTATGAGATCGCTAATTACGAATCAGCTGTTAAAATTTCAAAAATACCATTTCAACATTTTGATTGGCCACAACTAAACTAGCGCAAGAGAGGAAGAGAATCGTCAAATAAAAAAATAAATGTCGATAAAAACCTCACTATATATAATATAATCTTCATCTCTTCCTTGTGACGTAGTCTTCAAAAAATAGATGTCGAGCGTTGGAGAGCTTCAACAGCTGTTTGAAGGTTATTGATCTTTGTGTCAATTTTGTTGACCCGTTCTTCGAGGTTTAATATTTTATCAAGTTTTGCGTTTTGCTCTTTATTGTATTTCTCCTGATTATCGAGGTAAAGTTGCATTGCAGGTAGGATGAGTGCTTTGGCTGACCCATCACTGCTGTCAGACGCAATCGACGAGCCGCTATTTGAGTCATTTGGCGAAGTAAGTCATTTGGCTTTCTTTTTTTAGATTTATTCGCTTCGGTATTAATGCAACAAACCAGCTTTCCCGATTTTGTACGCGAAGAAGCCGAGGGTATGCAGGTGTAGTGAAATCGTCCTCGATGGGTAATTTGCAAGTGGCGCAGGGATCCATTTTTCAAATACGCGGGCTTGATAAGTGTAGGTGACTTGAGGTTATAGATGTTTACACGAGCACCACGATTCAAGCGTGTAGTAGTGACACAATGGAGGGGTACGTGAACCGTACGCAACTACCGCGTCGCGCAGCCTTTGAGTAGTGGGGTTCCTAATACCTCCCGCTAGCAAAGCGCAATACCGACGCACACGACTAGTCCAATACTATTATGTACTATCCCGTAAAACCGTGTTAGTGCAAAGACATACGTATATTTATACAAGTAAAGAACTAACCGATAACCTTAAGCACGGATTAATAATTAATAAAAATGTCTAAATAAATGTTTGAGCGCTTAGTCGTCAAGTACGAAAAAATTAACACACTTACTGCTTAATTATGTAGCTGCTACCAAAAAATAATTTAAGAAATAATTTAAGCACGACGAGGAAAGGTTATTGAGGCACGTTGACAGCTGGAGACCGAAGTTTGCGAGACGAACGTCCACTGACAAATAATGTTGATCGGTTCGCCGTGTCGATGACGTATAATGACGTCAGTGGTCACGAGGTACGTACCCGTGTGTTGACGATCGGGCGCTCCAACGGTTGTAAAATATATGTAGAGATGAATTTTAATATTTCTCCGGAATAAAGACTCGGAAACACCAAAAGCACTGGATGATTATAATCCGAGTCGTTCCGGATTATTGTCGCTGAAATTTTAACTCCCACAAGATGGATTTAGCAACTAAATTTTCCGAAAATATATAGAGCTAGGAAAAATGTGACTGCTCTACTCACCGGTTAACGTATATGTTTTGAAAATATGAATGCATTTTAGATTGCAAGTACTAAAAGCTGGCAGAGCATCTACGACAGAATGGAACCAAACTAGTACCAACATTTGTTGCTCAATTGTTGCTCAAAAGTTGCCCAAATCCAGTATTTGTAGCTCCCATATTTAAAAAAAGCATGTTCCGCTAGCTTGCATAAAAGCTGGCAGAGCATAAGTAGAACAAGAGAAAAAAATAATAAATAAACAAAAAAACAAATACTCTGCTAATTGTTGCTCATTCGTTGCTAACAGATTACTTATATTACACGCACCCCCACCAATTGCTTCCGATATTTTTCAAAAAATATTCAGGTTCTGCTTGTAGAAAAGCTGTCAGTACATAGCTACAAGCAGGGGAATTAAACAATCAACAACAAAAAAGAGGAAAATATTGTTGTTCATTTGTTGCTGCAAAAATGACCAAATTACACATTTTAGAACAACCGAAAAATAAAAACTGTATATAGTATAAAGAGAAGAGGGAAACAAAAGAACGTAAAAATTATATAAAATTTTTTGCTCGGTTCTAATTACTTTTTGCGACATAAATAAGTAATTGAGCACCTGGATGCTAAAACCGGGCGCGCTCTGAAGGGGAAAAGTCCGGGCGCGTGAGACAAATCGGCCGAATTTATTCAATGAATTCCGTTGACTTCAACTCGCGATGTTTCGGAGAAAAATGCATTAAAAAATCTGAAATTTTCAGGATATATTCACAATGCATTACCGAAACTGGTAGACAAATATAAAGTAATAAAATGTTAACCAAATTGTTAATAATAATTTATAAAGTTTACGTTAATATTTAATGCGAAAAAGTGTGTTAATGGACAAAAAGTGTCTAGGGAAGTTTAGAGTTGAATAAACTTCCAGTGAGACATTTGTTCCTTAGTGTTTCAGGAAGTTTTCTGGAAAATTTCAGACCAATCGGTTGTAAATTGGTTAAAATACAGATTATTTAATAAAGCGCACGGCGCCGTCAACGGCTGGTTTCCGTCAGCTAAATTACATAGCGGCTCCTCCTTACCCCTTCTACTTCCTCAGAGATAATTTTATGAATATTTTTATTTTATTTCATTACCACTTTAATGATAAATCATATTAATAATATCTAACAAAATTTAACTTGTAAAATGTGTTTATATAAAAAGTAAAATAATGAATTTTTTCATTTTATGTAACGTTTTTAGTACTTCCATTTTTTAAATACTATTAATATGATTTATTATTGATGTGGTGATGAAATAAAACAAATATATTTATAAAATTAACTCTGAGAAAATAGAAGGGGTAAGGAGGAGCCGCTATGTAATTTAGTTGGCGGAAACCAGCCGTTGACGGCGCCGTGCGCTTTATTAAATAATCTGTATTTTAACCAATTTACAACCGATTGGTCTGAAATTTTCTACAGAACTTCTTGAAACACTAAGGAACAAATATCTCACTGGAAGTTTATTCAACTCTATACTTCCCTAGACACTTTTTGTCCATTAACACACTTTTTCGCATTAAATATTAACGTAAATTTTATAAATTATTATTAACAATTTGGTTAACATTTTATTACTTTATATTTGTCTACCAGTTTCGCTAATGCATTGTGAATATACCCTGAAAATTTCAGATTTTTTAATGCATTTTTCTCCGAAACATCGCGAGTTGAAGTCAACGGAATTCATTGAATAAATTCGGCCGATTTGTCTCACGCGCCCGGACTTTTCCCCTTCAGAGCGCGCTCGGTTTTAGCATCCAGGTGCTCAATTCTGTCGAGGTCCGGTCCATGTGTGCTCGATAGATAACAAAATATTCCACATCGAATTACGTAGAAAACAGCTGTTTATGCAGGGTGTACACGTGCCCCTTTTTAAAGGTAACAATAATTATCTAGCATTTGTTGCTCAGATTGAACGACTTTTCGGGACATAAATAAGCCAGTCTATTTAGGTCCGGTCTGATTCTGCTCGGAAGATACCAAAATATTCCACTTGGAATTGCGTAGAAAAAAGCTATTTATGCAGGATGTCAGAGTGCACCATTTTAAAGGTAGCAAGAATTATATAGCATTTGTTGCTCTATTCCAATGACTTTTTGGGACATAAATAAATAAGTCATTCTATCCAAGTCTTGTACGCATCTACTCGGTAGATAAAAAAATATTCGATATTGAAGATCGTAGAAAACAGCTGTTTAAAGATTGTGCACACGTGCACCATTTTGAAAGCAGCAACAATTATCTAGCAATTGTCACTCGGTTCCAACGACTTTTTGAGACGTAAACAAGTAATTCTGTCGAGGTTCGGTCCGATTCTGCGCAGTTGATAAAAAAATATACCACTTTGAATAACGCAGAAAACAGTTGTTTATGCAGGGTGTACAAACGCACCATTTTGAAGGTAGCAACAATTATCTAGCATTTGTTGCACGGTTCCAACTACTTTTTGGGACATATATAAGTCATTCTGTCGAGGTCCGGTCCAATTCTGCTCGATAGATAAACAAATATTCCACTTTGCATTACGTAGAATACAGCTTTTTATGCAGGATGTGCAAGTGCACCATTTTGAAGGTAGCCAACGGTATTTAATTTCAATGCATAAGTGTTACCGGTCGCCATTTTGTTTATGAAGGACGCTTTCTATGTTATCCAACGGACCAATAAAATGAAATTGAGTCTCGACATCTAATTTTTGAAGACAATATATATATATTAATAATAAAATCAACTTTCAAAATATTGCATATTACCAATACGAAAGTTACACTAGAAAAACTAGCGCAAGAGAGGAAGAGAATCGTCAAATAAAAAAATAAATGTCGATAAAAACCTCACTATATATAATATAATCTTCATCTCTTCCTTGTGACGTAGTCTTCAAAAATTAGATGTCGAGACTCAATTTCATTTTATTGGTCCGTTGGATAACATAGAAAGCGTCCTTCATAAGCAAAATGGCGACCGGCAACACTTATGCATTGAAATTAAATACCGTTGGCTACTCAAAATGGTGCACTTGCACACCCTGCATAAACAGCTGTTTTCTGCGTTATTCAAAGTGGTATATTTTTTTATACTACGTAATGCAAAGTGGAATATTTGTTTATCTATCGAGCAGAATTGGACCGGACCTCGACAGAATGACTTATATATGTCCCAAAGATTAGTTGGAACCGTGCAACAAATGCTAGATAATTGTTGGTACCTTCAAAATGGTGCGCTTGTACATCCTGCATAAACAACTGTTTTCTGCGTTATTCAAAGTGGTATATTTATTTATCAACTACTCAGAATCGAACCGGACCTCGACAGAATTACTTGTTTACGTCTCAAAAAGTCGTTGGAACCGAGTGACAATTGCTAGATAATTGTTGCTGCCTGCAAAATGGTGCACGTGTGCACAATCTTTAAATAGCTGTTTTCTACGATCTTCAATATCGAATATTTTTTTATCTACCGAGTAGATGCGTACAAGACTTGGATAGAATGACTTATTTATTTATGTCCCAAAAAGTCATTGGAATAGAGCAACAAATGCTATATAATTTTTGCTGCCTTTAAAAAGGTGCACTCTGACATCCTGCATAAATAGCTGTTTTCTACGCAATTCCAGGTGGAATATTTTGGTATCTTCCGAGCAGAATCAGACCGGACCTAAGTAGACTGGCTTATTTATGTCCCGAAAAGTCGTTCAATCTGAGCAACAAATGCTAGATAATTATTGTTACCTTTAAAAAGGGGCACTTGTACACCCTGCATAAACAGCTGTTTTCGACGTAATTCGATGTGGAATATTTTGTTATCTATCGAGCACACACGGACCGGACCTCGACAGAATTACTTATTTATGTCGCAAAAAGTAATTAGAACCGAGCAAAAAATTTTATATAATTTTTGCGTTCTTTTGTTTCCCTCTTCTCTTTATACTATATACAGTTTTTATTTTTCGGTTGTTCTAAAATGTGTAATTTGGTCATTTTTGCAGCAACAAATGAACAACAATATTTTCCTCTTTTTTGTTGTTGATTGTTTAATTCCCCTGTTTGTAGCTATGTACTGACAGCTTTTCTACAAGCAGAACCTGAATATTTTTTGAAAAATATCGGAAGCAATTGGTGGGGGTGCGTGTAATATAAGTAATCTGTTAGCAACGAATGAGCAACAATTAGCAGAGTATTTGTTTTTTTGTTTATTTATTATTTTTTTCTCTTGTTCTACTTATGCTCTGCCAGCTTTTATGCAAGCTAGCGGAACATGCTTTTTTTAAATATGGGAGCTACAAATACTGGATTTGGGCAACTTTTGAGCAACAATTGAGCAACAAATGTTGGTACTAGTTTGGTTCCATTCTGTCGTAGATGCTCTGCCAGCTTTTAGTACTTGCAATCTAAAATGCATTCATATTTTCAAAACATATACGTTAACCGGTGAGTAGAGCAGTCACATTTTTCCTAGCTCTATATATTTTCGGAAAATTTAGTTGCTAAATCCATCTTGTGGGAGTTAAAATTTCAGCGACAATAATCCGGAACGACTCGGATTATAATCATCCAGTGCTTTTGGTGTTTCCGAGTCTTTATTCCGGAGAAATATTAAAATTCATCTCTACATATATTTTACAACCGTTGGAGCGCCCGATCGTCAACACACGGGTACGTACCTCGTGACCACTGACGTCATTATACGTCATCGACACGGCGAACCGATCAACATTATTTGTCAGTGGACGTTCGTCTCGCAAACTTCGGTCTCCAGCTGTCAACGTGCCTCAATAACCGTTCCTCGCCGTGCTTAAATTATTTCTTAAATTATTTTTTGGTAGCAGCTACATAATTAAGCAGTAAGCGTGTTAATTTTTTCGTACTTGCCGACTAAGCGCTCAAACATTTATTTAGGCATTTTTATTAATTATTAATCCGTGCTTAAGGTTATCGGTTAGTTCTTTACTTGTATAAATATACGTATGTCTTCGTACTAACACGGTTTTACGGGATAGTACATAATAGTATTGGACTAGTCGTGTGCGTCGGTATTGCGCTTTGCTAGCGGGAGGTATTAGGAACTCCACTACTCAAAGGCTGCGCGACGCGGGAGTCGCGGACGGTTCACGTACCCCTCCATTGTGTCACTACTACACGCTTGAATCGTGGTGCTCGTGTAAACATCTATAACCTCAAGTCACCTACACTTATCAAGCCCGCGTATTTGAAAAATGGATCCCTGCGCCACTTGCAAATTGGACGATACTGCCTGCGAATGTGCAGTTTGCGAAACGAAATTTCACTCCGCCTGCATACCCTCGGCTTCTTCGCGTACAAAATCGGGAAAGCTGGTTTGTTGCATTAATACCGAAGCGAATAAATCTAAAAAAAGAAAGCCAAATGACTTACTTCGCCAAATGACTCAAATAGCGGCTCGTCGATTGCGTCTGACAGCAGTGATGGGTCAGCCAAAGCACTCATCCGACCTGCAATGCAACTCTACCTCGATAATCAGGAGAAATACAATAAAGAGCAAAACGCAAAACTTGATAAAATATTAAACCTCGAAGAACGGGTCAACAAAATTGACACAAAGATCAATAACCTCCAAACAGCTGTTGAAGCTCTCCAACGTTCGACATCTAATTTTTGAAGACTACGTCACAAGGAAGAGATGAAGATTATATTATATATAGTGAGGTTTTTATCGACATTTATTTTTTTATTTGACGATTCTCTTCCTCTCTTGCGCTAGTTTTTCAATTGTAACTTTCGTATTGGTAATATGCAATATTTTGAAAGTTGATTTTATTATTATTATTATATATATATATATATATATATATATATATATATATATAAATATATAAAAGCGGTATATTGCCGCATATAAGGGAAAAGTCAGGCGGCCGCGGCGGATATGTCGGCAGAAATACGGAATATGCGTCATCACTCAAACAGCAAATTTGCTGGAAATTCTCACCTGCCGACTAGTCTGTGGCGATTCTGACGAAGAGATTAAAAGGGTAGGCGAAGAGATTAAAGACGCATGAACACGGTTTTAATCTCTTCGGCAGAAATGAGTCAGAATCGCCGCAGACTAGTCGGCAGGTGAGAATTTCCAGCAAATTTGCTGTCTGTGTGACGGCAATGGTTTTTGAGGTCGCTAATTACGATTCCGCGATCAAATGCTCAAAATTCAAAATGGCGGATCCAATGTGGCCAATCAAAATGTTGAAATGGTATTTTTGAAATTTTAACAGCTGATTCGTAATTAGCGATCTCATAAACCTATATGTGCCAAAATTCAGAAAAAAATCACCATTTTACGAAATTTTGGTCGGCCATATTGGATCTGCCATTTTGAATTTTGAAAATCGGACACCAAATTCGTGATCAGCAACCTCGAAAACCTCTATATACCAAATTTCAAATAATAATAGCTATTAGTCAGTAGATAGTAGCCATTAAAAATAAATATTATTACTTTTTAACATTTATTGGAGTCTTTATTGAATATTTTTTTAGTTTGTTTTCTTCTTGAATTCAACTAATTTATTTTTCTAATGTTTTTAGTAGTTCGCATATTAAAATTACAAAAATTGTAATTGCCTAATACAAAAATTTAATACATTCAACTGTTTATCAAACACATGCGTTTTATCAAAAGTATTTATAGGCTATGTTGACATTTTACAGATAAAATGTTAAATTATTTATATGTATAGTGATATTCGATAACGCATTTGACTATAAACGTACGGTAATTACTTTTAAAGTTATAAATGTGTTATTTCGGTTGTATTTGCCGTAAATAAACCGAAAATCGGAATACATGTAATCGTCCATAGAGACTTTCGACTGAACCGAGACGCATGTAATTATAGGACATAATTATGAATCGCGTCCCATAAATACGGGTAATAACACATGAAGTGAATGTATTATGGGAAACGCATCGTAATAAATAAAATCTGATAATGATATGATTTTTGTTTGTTTAAATAATATCTATGACATCTCAACTTTCGAATAAACTGCTTTTCAGCCATTCAAATCATTGTAACTCATTAATATACATAAAAATGTGCTCTTACCATTTTGACACATAGTACATGGCAGCCTGTTGCCAACATGGAGAGATTGAACAATAAATTATTTTTTTTTTCTTACTAAATTTATATGTCGCTGAAGTTTGAATCGACTATATAGTCGAATTTTTAAAATGCGTAAGTTACATATGAAACCTTCACATATACCGTTTAAATGTGAAAATATAAATTTCTAGTGTGATCAGTTATTCAAGATCACCCCGGATCACACTAAAATTCAAAACAAAACAATAATATAAATGGGGCGATGAACTTGTTACTCAGGAAACCTTCTTGAATGCCTTTTAAATGTGAAAACATAAATTTCTAGTGTGATCAGTTATTCAAGATCACTCCGGATCACACCAAAAATTTTAAAAACCAGTAATATAAATGGGCCGATGCACTTATTACTCGGGAAACTTTCTTGAATGTCTTCCAAATGTAAAAATATATTTTTCTAGTGTGATCAGTTATTCAAGATTACGCCAGGGCGCACTAAAATTCTAAAAAACCCGTAACACAATTGGTCCGATGGACATATTACCGAGAACACCTTCTTCAATACCTGCACCTATTCCAAATATGAAATTATAAATTCCTCGCTTGATCAGTTATTTATGATCACCTCGGATCACACTCAAATGTTTAGAAATCGTAATATAACCGGGCCGGAGCATTTGACACTCAGGAACTGTTTTTTAATATTTTACAAACACGAAATTATAAATACCTAGTGTGATCAGTTATTGAAGATCACGCCCGATGACAGTGTCCCTAATAGGTTTGAATCATTAAATATGGCTCTAAAAATGAAAGTAAGACGAAGTTACTCCTGAAACCTTTTCTTATGCCTTCGGGAATTAAAAATATAAATTTTCACGCTGACATGTCAGTCAATATACCCCCGGATCACAACGCAATAGGAAACTAAATATTTTGATAAGAGGTTACTGCTTCTATTGGACATGAAATTAACTCCATCAGCTGTTTTCTTAAAGAATACATGATTTCAAAAATATTTGGACACCCAATAGCCGCTCCTAATAGGTTAGAATCAATAAATATGGCTCTAAAATGAAATATATATATATATATATATATATATATATTTAAATATATAAAAGACCGTATCATGGGACACTCTACAACATAGCTGTCTGTATTTTTCATAATTATCAATTAATAAAAGCATGAATGTTGCCTAATTTGTTATCGCCTAATACATTCCTAGACAACCACGTAGCTGCATATTGCCGCATATAAGGGAAAAGTCAGGCGGCCGCGGCGGATATGTCGGCATAAGTACGGAATATGAGTCTGCGGCGATTCTGACGAAGAGATTAAAAGGGTAGGAGAAGGGATTAAAGACGCATGAACACGTTTTTAATCTCTTCGGCAGAAATGAGTCAGAATCGCCGCAGACTAGTCGACAGGTGAGAATATCCAGCAAATTTGCTGTTTGAGTAATGACGCATATTCCGTATTTCTGCCGACATATCCGCCGCGGCCGCCTGACTTTTCCCTTATATGCGGCAATATGCAGCTACGTGGTTGTCTGGGAAGGTATCAGGCGATAACAAATTAGGCAACATTTATGCTTTTATTAATTGATAATTATGAAAAATACAGCTATGTTGTAGAGTGTCCCATGATACGGTCTTTTATATATTTAAATATATATATCGGGCATTCCACGTCAACCGGATCACTTGGCTGGCCAAAATTCATTACCGCCAAAAAAATTGTTTCAGGGCTTAAAATTTAGCTCAGTATATCTACTTTTAATTTTCTTGTGGTATTTTTGAAAATTCAAAATGGCGGCTCCATTACGGTGCTTAAAAAGGCCACACTTTTGAAAACGAGAGTAAAAACCTTTCATACAGTTTTTTGTGCCCAAGAAAAATACCATTTTAGAATTTAGTTCTTTGTTATTGGATGCTCCAATTACGAATCTTGTATCAGAATTTTGAAATTCAAAATGGCGGATCCAATATGGCGGACGAATTTGTAAAAAGTGATCGGATGTTGCTGAAACTTGTTTCTCGGGGGTTTTCGGGGTCGCAGAATACGATTCTGATGTTAGATTTTAAAAATTCAAAATGGCGGATCCAATATGGCGGATGAATTTGTAAAAAGTGATCGGATGTTGCTGAAACTTGTTTGTCGGGGGCTTTCGGGGTCTCAGAATACGATTCTGATGTTAGATTTTAAAAATTCAAAATGGCGGATCCAATATGGCGGATGAATTTGTAAAAAGTGATCGGATGTTGCTGAAACTTGTTTGTCGGGGGCTTTCGGGGTCTCAGAATACGATTCTGATGTTAGATTTTAAACATTCAAAATGGCGGATCCAATATGGCGGATGAATTTCTAAAAAGTGATCGGATGTTGCTGAAACTTGTTTCTCGGGGGCTTTCGGGGTCTCAGAATACGATTCTGATGTTAGATTTTAAAAATTCAAAATGGCGGATGAATTTCTAAAAAGTGATCGGATGTTGCTGAAACTTGTTTCTCGGGGGTTCTCGGGGTCGCAGAATACGATTCTGAACTTAAATTTAAAAAATTCAAAATGGCGGATCCAATGTGGCGGATGAATTTTTAAAAAGTGATTGGGTGTGGTTGAAACTTGTTCCTCGGGGAGTTTTGGGGTCGTACAATACGAATCTGGTGGATGACAAAGCTAAATTAAAAATTGTATAGTACCAATATAATGTCGAAAATCGGTTAAACATAGAATAGCTTATCTCTAGTAGGGGTATAGTGTTATAATATGAGTATGAACACAAGTTGTTTAATGAATTATTGCAACCTTCGGATTTAAGAAGTTACGACCTCTGAACCGTATATGTAACAGCTGTTGCCATCGCCAGGAGGCACTATTACCCGTAAAGTTAGATTGTCGTGTTTCTCTTCCGACATTTCCCGCAGCTCTTGAAGTGATGTTGATTTTGTATCGTCAATTCGGAGCGAGTTTCGTTTTCGATGCAGATGCATCTAAAAATCATGCCCTTCTTAGCATTACCCAGGATGAACGACGCGGACGTGATAAAGTTCTCATCCCATTGGGGTGCTTTTTGAAAGTGAGTCCCCTTGCCTCTCACGAATTGGGGTGCTTTTTGAAAGTGAGTCCCCTTGCCTCTCACGAATTGGGGTGCTTTTTGGAAGTGAGTCCCCTTGCCTCTCACAAAAGGAAGAATCATATTAATCATATAATTTAAAAAAGAAAAAAGTAATCGAACATTGTCATAAGCTCTGAAAAACCCGTCTGCTAAAGGTTTACAATAAAAATCATTTCTGGATTTCTTAAATATTTAATAGCAGTCAATAATGGTAGAAATAATAGCAATATCAATATTAAGAATATAACGTCATTTTAAATTCAAAAATTGTCAATAACTTCAGTACTGGACTTTACTAGTGGGATTATTAGCACTTGAGTATGTCATAACATTCAATATCTTACTTGAATCTGGTACGAATGCATGTGACATTCGAATATTTGGCACGGCTGGGGCAACTGTAAATCTCTTATTTAGAAATCTCTGAGCTTTCTCGTGTGTTTGTTTAGTATAGTAGAAAAATTGAATATTTTTGAAGTTATTTTTTGCCCAGATATATAGAGCTTCTGCGTTCAAAATTGCTGAATTTCCTTCGGCCTGAAGACTAGCACGCGTTGCTTCCCTTTTTAAAGTCGCGCCGATACCATCGCACGCTCCTTTTCCATGCGCTGTCGCATGAAAATGCCATTCAGCTTCAATGCCGAAATCGATTTTGTGATACATGGGATTACTCATTTGGAATCTATTTTTATAATGTTGTACCGCACCATCGGTAACATAAATTACATGTTGTACGCGTGGGCACACTTTTTTCATTTCAGGAATAATAGTTTGTTGCATTACATACACGGCAGATGTATCATGAGTCAAGCTGTTTGATAATAAAAAATTACTACAATGGATTATTGTACCTTCTGATTTGTAGTAGAAAACGACAGCATGAACCGTACATTAGTCGTTGTTGTAATGAAACCCTTGTGCTGCATTTTGTACAACGAATGCGAAGTTTTCCGAGAAATCACTGTGAACTAATACTTCATCGTATTGAAGGTTCGCTTTAAGTTCTTCTACATATTGCGACTGACTCTTAGAAATAAAGTTGTGCAATACGAATTCAGGCAATCTAGAGCACAGTCTGTCAACATAAGTATCTATTGAAAAACATTCTTTTATCAATGCACATCTGTCAGTGGATTGCTATGTGCTGCAAAGAATTTGCGAAATTTCATTCTCTTCCAAAACACGCGATATAATCTGAAAATTTATCCAAGTGAGGACAAGACTCACACTCCCGTAAGTAGCAATTAGGTTTTGGGCTAGAACAAAATACAAAATTGATGCAATCATTGTAATCTTTTATGGAATATTCCAAATGTTTAGTCAATTCGTTCAAATGTGCGGCATCAAGTAAACTTTCAAAATTTTGATGTATGACGCAGACGCAGATGTTATGCGTGCCTGCCGCTCCGGCAGGCACACACCATTTTGGCCTAAGTTCATAAAACTTACTTAAGCCAATTGGAAATTCAGGATTCTCTATTTTAAATAGTTCATGCAGTTTATTCACGTCACTGAGTAATAACCGTTTTTGAGCTGTTTGCTTGTGTCCATTAACTCTCACTGATATGCAGTCATTTTTGTGCCGCAGAATTCGGCTGTTACTATCATTTTCGTAAAATTCAATTACTTTTTTAATTGTCTGTGTGGGTATGGACTTTTCTTGTTTTGGACGAGGTACTGCCAACATGCCCAATTCGTTTCTCAAATCACGACCATTCTTTGCAGTTCGATAGGATGTTCCAAATTCTAAAGCTATGTCATGTATACTCCAGCATTGTGGAGGTATGGTTAAAATAGTCAAGCGTAAGGGATCATTTTCAGGCAAACTCGAAAATTTATCTTTCAGACCCTGTAAAAGTGCTTCTAACTGAACCTCTCTAGATAAACGGGTTCTTTTATTTGAAGGTGTGTCTATGTCTATTTCTGAATCGGGAACATCTTCAGGTTCATTAGCGGTTGTACAAAGTGTTTTTTCTTTTTCGGCAGTTTTTTTTCTACAATCTTTGCAAATTCTAGCTTTCCGCGGTAAGTGCGGAAACATTAATAAAATATTTTCCGAAACTTCTCGTAACACTTTACCTATATGACCACGTTCCAGCAATGGATTTATGCATCTGTCTGTGCGAATTACTGTATTTGATCTACCACTATGATCGGAAACCCCCGCCATGGTAAGTAATGAACACAACGATAATACAAGTTATACACTAATAGGTAATATTTGAATCAATATTTGTAGCAAATAGCAAGCGTCACCAATATACTGCAATATTTTATTTAAAAATATTTATATGCGTTTTATACTGCAAAAGAAACACATATAACATATAAGATATAAAGTATCGACATATTCCTTCAAGTCTTCTATTATACCAAATAAAGTTACGTTTCTATAACGGGAGCAAAATCGAACCGCGGAAATCGCAATGCCACCTAGCGTCAGCTTAACCCATTAAGGCCCAAACGGGTGGAAGGCTTATTGCTGCTAGGTGCCGTTGCAATATTCGCGGCTCTGCGCGTCTGTAAACGCATCTCCCATAGCAGAAATGGATTTTCATTGGGTCAAAAGGAAGCCTGATATCGAGTACTAATATCGATGTAATATATCTAGATACAGGTGTTTCATATGAGTGTAATGTGCATTGCATATTACTTTTTTACAGTTGTGAGTGCGAAATGTACATCCTAACTATCACACTTTTATCTTTAGTTTAATGAATAACAAAGATAACAAGAGTCGTTGATGTGTTGGATTTATGAAAGGGAAAAAGATTATTCCCTTATTTTTTTTTTGTTAATTCGAGGACTAAGCAGAATCCCGATAATTTTGGAACTTAATTTGCGCTGCTGTTGATAGCCCCATCTGCGAATCGACTTAGTTCACAGTGATTTCTCGAAAAACTTCGCATTCGTTGTACAAAATGCAGCACAAGGGTTTCATTACAACAACGACCAATGTACGGTTCATCCTGTCGTTTTCTACTACAAATCAGAAGGTACAATAATCCATTTTAGTAATATATTATTATCAAACAGCTTGACTCATGATACATCTGCCGTGTATGTAATGCAACAAACTATTATTCCGGAAATAAAAAAAGTGTGCTCACGCGTACAACATGTAATTTATGTTACCCATGGTGCGGTACCACATTATAAAATTAGATTCCAAATGAGTAATCTTATGTATCACAAAATCGATTTCGGCATTGAAGCTGAATGGCATTTTCATGCGACAGCGGATATATATATATATAATAATCAACTTTCAAAATATTGCATATTACCAATACGAAAGTTACAATTGTGAAACTAGCGCAAGAGAGGAAGAGAATCGTCAAATAAAAAAATAAATGTCGATAAAAACCTCACTATATATAATATAATCTTCATCTCTTCCTTGTGACGTAGTCTTCAAAAATTAGATGTCGAGACTCAATTTCATTTTATTGGTCCGTTGGATAACATAGAAAGCGTCCTTCATAAACAAAATGGCGACCGGTAACACTTATGCATTGAAATTAAATACCGTTGGCTACCTTCAAAATGGTGCACTTGCACATCCTGCATAAAAAGCTGTATTCTACGTAATGCAAAGTGGAATATTTGTTTATCTATCGAGCAGAATTGGACCGGACCTCGACAGAATGACTTATATATGTCCCAAAAAGTAGTTGGAACCGTGCAACAAATGCTAGATAATTGTTGCTACCTTCAAAATGGTGCGTTTGTACACCCTGCATAAACAACTGTTTTCTGCGTTATTCAAAGTGGTATATTTTTTTATCAACTGCGCAGAATCGGACCGAACCTCGACAGAATTACTTGTTTACGTCTCAAAAAGTCGTTGGAACCGAGTGACAATTGCTAGATAATTGTTGCTGCCTTCAAAATGGTGCACGTGTGCACAATCTTTAAACAGCTGTTTTCTACGATCTTCAATATCGAATATTTTTTTATCTACCGAGTAGATGCGTACAAGACTTGGATAGAATGACTTATTTATTTATGTCCCAAAAAGTCATTGGAATAGAGCAACAAATGCTATATAATTCTTGCTACCTTTAAAATGGTGCACTCTGACATCCTGCATAAATAGCTTTTTTCTACGCAATTCCAAGTGGAATATTTTGGTATCTTCCGAGCAGATCAGACCGGACCTAAATAGACTGGCTTATTTATGTCCCGAAAAGTCGTTCAATCTGAGCAACAAATGCTAGATAATTATTGTTACCTTTAAAAAGGGGCACGTGTACACCCTGCATAAACAGCTGTTTTCTACGTAATTCGATGTGGAATATTTTGTTATCTATCGAGCACACATGGACCGGACCTCGACAGAATTACTTATTTATGTCGCAAAAAGTAATTAGAACCGAGCAAAAAATTTTATATAATTTTTGCGTTGTTTTGTTTCCCTCTTCTCTTTATACTATATACAGTTTTTATTTTTCGGTTGTTCAAAAATGTGTAATTTGGTCATTTTTGCAGCAACAAATGAACAACAATATTATCCTCTTTTTTGTTGTTGATTGTTTAATTCCCCTGTTTGTAGCTATGTTCTGACAGCTTTTCTACAAGCAGAACCTGAATATTTTTTGAAAAATATCGGAAGCAATTGGTGGGAGTGCGTGTAATATAAGTAATCTGTTAGCAACGAATGAGCAACAATTAGCAGAGTATTTGTTTTTTTTTTTATTTATTATTTTTTTCTCTTATTCTACCTATGCTCTGCCAGCTTTTATGCAAGCTAGCGGAACATGCTTCTTTTAAATATGGGAGCAACAAATACTGGATTTGGGCAACTTTTGAGCAACAATTGAGCAACAAATGTTGGTACTAGTTTGGTTCCATTCTGTCGTAGATGCTCTGCCAGCTTTTAGTACTTGCAATCTAAAATGCATTGAAATTTTCAAATCATATTTGGTAGCTACATAATTAAGCAGTAAGCGTGTTAATTTTTTCGTACTTGCCGACTAAGCGCTCAAACATTTATTTAGGCATTTTTATTAATTATTAATCCGTGCTTAAGGTTATCGGTTAGTTCTTTCCTTGTATAAATATACGTATGTCTTTGCACTAACACGGTTTTACGGGATAGTACATAATAGTATTGGACTAGTCGTGTGCGTCGGTATTGCGCTTTGCTAGCGGGAGGTATTAGGAACCCCACTACTCAAAGGCTGCGCGACGCGGTAGTTGCGTACGGTTCACGTACCCCTCTATTGTGTCACTACTACACGCTTGAATCGTGGTGCTCGTGTAAACATCTATAACCTCAAGTCACCTACACTTATCAAGCCCGCGTATTTGAAAAATGGATCCCTGCGCCACTTGCAAATTACCCATCGAGGACGATACTGCCTGCGAATGTGCAGTTTGCGGAACGAAATTTCACTCCGCCTGCATACCCTCGGCTTCTTCGCGTACAAAATCGGGAAAGCTGGTTTGTTGCATTAATACCGAGGCGAATAAATCTAAAAAAAGAAAGCCAAATGACTTACTTCGCCAAATGACTCAAATAGCGGCTCGTCGATTGCGTCTGACAGCAGTGATGGGTCAGCCAAAGCACTCATCCCACCTGCAATGCAACTCTACCTCGATAATCAGGAGAAATACAATAAAGAGCAAAACGCAAAACTTGATAAAATATTAAACCTCGAAGAACGGGTCAACAAAATTGACACAAAGATCAATAACCTTCAAACAGCTGTTGAAGCTCTCCAGGTCAACGATGCTCATATGGCCTATGAACTACATAATTGCGAGCTAATTATTTCAGGTTTACGGGACACACGTAATGAGGACCTAAATGCGATAACTCTTAAAATTGCCGGCTTGCTTGAGGTGATTATGGAATTAAAGGACATCACAGCAGTTTATCGTACCCCTCGCCCAGCTAACGCTGCTGCTTCAGCAAATATTCCGTCGTCTCAGTCATCAGAGTCTCGTCAAGTTTCTTCCCCCTCGTCAGTGAAACCCAATGCAGCTGCCATTTGCCTGAAACTGTCAAATCCAGTTTTGCGCTCTGCGTTCATTCTGGGTATGCGAACTCGTAAAGTTCTGTATTCAAATGAACTGGATGCTTCGCTACCTAAAACACGCGTAAACATCAACGAACCTCTCCCTAGTGCTACGCTAAACCTGCTGAAAAAAGCTTGCGCTATAGTAAAAAAAGATCCGAACAAGTTTGTTTATACTTATCGCGGAATAATTTATTATCGACCTATGCATGGAGCGGCGGCAACTACTATTGCGACTGAAGATGACTTATCAAAAATTGCCATATGACGCCAAACCCATAGTCACTCAAGAGATGCGTCTTTAAACTCCGCAAGCTCAACTAATATTGTGCCTAGATTCAATGCCAATAATAATATTCGTATGAAATTATGTCATCTCATTGTTCAATCTCTTGGTGCTATCAATAAATTTAAACGTTTTGAGACCTATTTCTCCGAGCACTTCTACCATGCTATCCTCCTTTCCGAAACCTGGTTTAATACGCAAACCTTAGATGATTACTTTATACTAAAGAACTATCGGCTGATGGAATTCATCTATGGTCACGATCTTATTGACATCGAATATAACATTGAGGCACAGCGCATTACCATTAATTAACCATTCGCCCATTACTTGTCGTGATTTCAGAACCTTTAATAGCTCATTACTGCTTAATGACCTACAAACCTGTGACTGGAGCATGTTCAATGCTCCAACTCCTCGATCCAATGTTCACCTACTTGCAAATACATTGAACAGTTATTTACTAGATTGCTTTAATGAACACGCTCTGGTTTATTCCTTTACACCGACCCATAAACCTACACCTTGGATAACACCGCATCTACGTAAAGTTAAGCAGGAAAGGAACAACCTTCTCCATGCGTACAGAAGAACCAGGGATCCATTACTAAGACTGAGACTAATCAATGCCAATAAAATTAACAAATCAACATGGAATTCGGCCAGAGAGGCTTATTATCGTAACCGTCTCAATAACATCCACGACTCTAAGACAATGTGGAAAGAAATTCGGAATCTAGGTCTAATAAAGCCTAAAACATCTCGCTCAGCTCTATGCTGCACTCTAGACGAGCTTAATTCTTTCCACACGTCGCAAGTACCTCACTATACCGACCTCTTTGACTCGAATACGGAGACCCTCCATGGCAACTACAGTGAACAGAGATTTTTCTTTGCTAATATTACCATAAGTGACGTTGCTAACTGCCTTGCTGGATCAAAGTCTGAAGCGCTTGGTAGTGACATGATTCCTCTCAATTTTTACACTAACTCCTTCCCAGTCATAGCTCCTTATCTTGTAAATCTTTTCAACGAATCACTTAACACGTCGACCTTTTCCTCCGTGTGGAAGAACTCGCTTATGATCCCTATCAGCAAAATCCCCAACCCCTCATGTCCTGCTCACTATCGTCTTGTAGTCATCTTACCTGCAATCTCGAAGATCATTGAGCGTATCGTCTTCAATCAGCTGAGTAGTTATCTCAACAATTGTAACTGGTTTGATCACTTCCAGTCAGTGTTTCGGAAGGGATTTAGTACTCAAACTGCACTTCTCTACGTCTCTGAGTTCTACAAGCAAGCGATCGACAACCGCATGATAACCATCCTAATCTTATTTGACTTCAGCAAGGCATTGGACACTATTAGTCACTCAATTTTAATCATGAAATTAAAAAACGCTAACCTATCTGATACGGCTATTCAATGGGTCTCTTCTTACTTATCGTGCCGAAAGCAAGCCGTAATTGGGGTTGATGGTGGTTGATCGTTGTGGGTACCTGTAGGTGCTGGGATGCCTCAGGGCTCAGTCCTCGGACCCCTTCTTTTCTCCATTTTTATAAATGACCTCTCTGAGGTCCTTCAACACTCAGAATACATGATATTTGCTGATGACACCCAAATATTTTTAAAATGCTGTGTTTCTGATCTTCACTTAGCCATAGAGAAAATAACATCCGATGTAGCGAACTTTTGCCAGTGGGCGGAAGCTAATGGACTTAAGCTTAATCTTAGCAAAACGAAAGCTCTTCTTATTGGTAGCACATATCATCTAAATCTTCTCGATATCGAGTCTATCCCTCCACTGTCAGTAAATAACACCACGTTACCCTGGGTAAAATCGGCAAAAAACTTGGGTCTTACCTTCGATAGCACACTATCATGGAACGAACATCTTGACCAAATGTCGAGGCGTGTCTATGGTACTCTTCGCCAATTTAGACAAAATCGTGCTTCGCTACCACTCGATATCCGAAAATGTCTGGTAAATACAATCATTTTGCCCTATCTCGACTACTGCTGGGCCGTGTACAATGACATCAACGCTTCACAGAAAATTAAGATTGAAAGGATGCTTAATGCGGGTATACGTTTCGTATTCAATCTGCGCCGGGACGAGCATATTACCCCGTACCGTCAAGAATTATATTGGCTAACTGCTAAATCTCGACGACTTTATTTCATTGGCATCATCACCTATAATGTTATCACCACCGGTATACCGAATTATTTGTACGATTGCTATCAGTGGCGAAGAGATACTACAAACCGAGTACTAAGACCAGGTTCAACTTTGGAGCTTCGTGTGATGCCCCATCGACTCGAGGCATATGCAAACTCCTTTGTCATTACCTCGACTCGTCTTTGGAATGCGTTACCCTCTAACATCCGCGAAAGTAGCAATGTAACATCATTTAAAAATAAGCTTCGGACCTTCCTTTTTGTCAACGCGTCGTTCGATATTAGACCTTTGCGGTAACACTTTGCAGCGTAAAATAGGTTTATAATGTAACTACGATCTGTCACTTGCGTTACTCTATGTACATATATTTGCAATTAGAGTCTTCATCCTCATCTGTATCACTGGCTACGTACCTTACTGTAATCGCACTCGAACTCATCATTAACGTATAGAAATTTTTTAAACAATGTACTACGTCTATGTTTATATTAATCTTATATCAATTCATTTATATTAATCATAGCCTATACAGGGTGGCCGATTTAACTGAAGACATCGAAATACCTCGAGAACTATGCACAGAATCAAAAAAGTTGTCGGATGAAAGTTGTTCGACACGAAGGGGAGCATCCAGTAATAATGAAATTTACCCCCTCCCCCAACCCCTGGGGGTGGAGTGGGGGCAAAAAAAATAAAACTTAAATAGGAACCCCCAGTTTTTATTGTAGATTTGGATTCTCCAATATTGACAATTTTCGCCCGCGTAGCGGATATGGAATACGGTCATTCTAACAAAGCCGGGAAAAAATACATTTAGCGTTACCCAGGAACAACGACGTGGACGTAGTATTTTTCTGTTCCCTTTGGGGTGCTTGTTTTACGTGAGTCCCCTTGCCTCTCACTGTCTCACTGTTCACTTACTTGAGTAAGTGTTCGAAATGTTGACCTTACACTTCAATGCATTTATTTATTCTTTCTTCAAATGACTTTATACATGATAGAATCATATCTGCAGAAATGTCTGCGCAAGCAGTTCTTATGCGTTCCACCATGTTTTCACGAGTCGTTGGTACTTGTTCATAAACCTTACCTTTTAGGTAACCCCATAGGAAGAAATCCGGAGATGTTAGATCAGGTGACCTCACAGGCCAATTAATGGGGCCACCTATACCAATCCACCTACCATTGTAATCACGGTCTAGTATTTCCCTTGCTACTCTTGAAAAATGTGCTGGGCAACCATCATGCTGAAACCACATTGTCCGTCGGAAGTCCATAGCAACATCCTCAAGTAGTAATGGTACTTCTTGTTCTAGGAAATCTCGATATTTTGTTTCATTCAAATTACCTTCAATGAAATAAGGACCAATGAGTTTATTTCCTATGATTCCACACCAAACGTTCACCGACCAAGGTCGTTGATGATTAACTTGTCGTAAGCAATGGGGATTTTCTACGCTCCAATAATGCATATTATGCCTATTGACGCCACCATGGTTCGTGAATGTAGATTCATCTGAAAATAATACATTAGCAAAGAAATTGTGGTTCGTTTGCATTTTTTGAAATGCCCATTCACAAAACACCACGCGGTTATGAAAATCATCGCCATCTAGTTCCTGGTGCAGTAAAATATGATATGGGTGAAACTTATGACGATGCAATATTCTTTGAATACTGTCTCTGGAAATGCCGGAATCGCGATGTAATTGTCGTGTGCTTACATGTGGATTTTGGTGAATAGCTGCTAGTACAGCTACTTCGTTAGCTTCTCCTGTAACTGTTAATCTTCGCTTCCTTTTTTTCATTTGTACGCTGCCATCAGAGTGAAAGGCATTCACAACTTTGTAAAAAAAAGAACGCGAGCGAGCATTATCTGGAAAACGCTCAGCATACAACGCAACAGCATCGTCAATATTCCTCTTACATTCACCATAAATAAGAATCATTTCGATTTTTTCGGGAACTGTAGCAGGATTCATTTTTAACTTGCAATTCGATTTAAGCAATGAAGGGTAGACAAAAAATAGTCACGTAAACGGAAAGTTGTTATTCTAAAAGCAAAGTGACCTCCGACCGAATTACTACCAATACAATAGACTTCAAAAACAGTCTTACACTGAGAGACCGTGAATACTAAATTTTAATATGGGGATTAGAAAGTCGCGATATCCATTTACTTCCCTTCAGGAAAGTAGAGAAAAATGTAGGTGAACTGGTTACGTGTGACTCAACTTCTGTATAAAATGATATGCTACTTTATTTTCGAGTTATGTCGCCCTCTAGCGTTATGTAACAGAACCGGCGCCGGTGATGGCCGAAATGCAAGCGATGTACATGTATGAAACCACGTGAGTTCTCTCGGGGTCCGGTAGATGGCGACGAAATCCCCAAATGAAGTAAGAGTTTCGTTTTGTTTAATAGAAGCTAGTTTGACCGTCAATGCTCAGCTTATTTATTCTCATTTCGGAAAAAAACATACAGAGAGAGAATGAATGAGCTGAGTGAAGGGACATGACGCGTTTTTTAATGGATTGCGTGATGTCCTCTTTTTGTTTATTAAATAATAAATTTAAAACCTAAAATGTAATTTTATTGAAGGTAGAAAACTTATTTATAAAATTGCTTTCATATTGTATGCACAATTTTTATGTAATGAGTTTTGATTTTTAATATGAAGAATATCAATTATTCATAATCTTAATTTTTCGAATGGACATTATTAAAATTTCATATTCAGAATAACAATTTTCGCAATTGATATTACTAAATTCTAATATTAAAAATTCTAATATTAGAATTATTAATATTAAATTTTCATAAAGGGATCAAATTGTCCCTATTTGCCCCCTGGATGCCCCCCTTCGTGTCGAACAACTTTCATCCGACAACTTTTTTGATTCTGTGCATAGTTCTCTACATATTTCGATGTCTTCAGATAAATCGGCCACCCTGTATTTATAAAATATCAAATAAATTGTAATATCTTTTTACTGGTTGGCCAAAGAGGCCTGCCTCAAGCCAAAAATAAAGCAATACCAATACCAATACCAATACCAATACCAATAGAGATACATTTTGATTTACAAAATATCATTCTGAAAGAATTCGCGATGGAATCATAGTTTAAATTATCATTGTTTATTACAATTTCTCTAAAATGCGTATAACTTGAGCATAAAATTCTTTATGATGTTAAAATTTTCCAAACACTTCAAAAATACCGTTTGAAATAAGAAAACTATCGTTTAGAAACAATTCGCGATGGAATCATTTTTTAAGTAATAAGTGTTCATAACGATTTTTGCAAAATGCGTATAACTTGAGCAGGAAATTCTTTATTATGTTAAAATTTTCCAAACACTTCAAAAATACCGTTTGAAATAAGGAAACTATCTTTTTGAAACAATTCGCGACGGAATAATTGTTTATAACGATTTCTGATAACATGATAGTCGGCGTGATGGTCGTGCGAGCTAAAGCGTCAGTCTTAGTCCGCCCGAACTGAACGTCGCGAAGGTCCCGAGTTCGAATCCCCGTCCTGCAATTTTCTCTGCTTATATCCAGTGTGGAATAACCGGGGAACCTTGCTGGGCGAAGGTACGAATCGGACCCCCGTCGGCATTTATCGGTACCGTCAGCGTCTTATCCGCGGTCGGTACGTCGTGGGTCTTATCTCGGATAAAGAGGGGATAAGCCCCGCGTCGTACTCGCTAAGGCACAGACCGCCGAATCTGCTGGTGGTACCGATATTGGGGAGGGGGGACTGGCTCTGGGTGGGTGTTGTGGTGTCCTGTTCCGTCATGTATAATGTCTATGTGTTGTCCATCCTATACCTCTCCACCCGAGAATAGGCATCTAAGTCATTAAAGCGGGGAAAAAAAAAAAAAAAACTAAACGAAACTCGTTAAGAGTGGGGAGACGCCGCTACATGTGTACCACCACATACTTGTAATATATGTAAAGGAGAAATTATATAGATACTAGAAATAGAGTTGTTATTCTCAACACTCCTCCTCAACTCAATTTCATCTTAGAAATGTTTATCATCTATCATTCCCAATTGTACACGCATATTTTTAAATTTAGTTTCTCCCAATGGCTTTGTGAATAAGTCCGTTATTTGATCCTGTGTTTGTACATACTTTACAACTATACTTCCTTGTTTAACTAAATCTCTTACAAATTATATTTAATATCTATGTGTTTTAGTCGTTTATGTTCCCATCTGCGTAGGGCATGAATACACGACTGATTGTCTTCGTATATAATAAATTGTTCTTCGCTAATATTAAGTTCGGATAAAAGAGTCTTAAGCCACATGTACTCAGATGCACACATTGCTAAAGCTACAAACTCAGCTTCGGTTGTAGATTGGGCAACGATTCGTTGTTTTATACTTCCCCAACATATTGTATTTCCAAATAACTTAAATACATAACCCGTTGTTGACTTTCGATCAGTGCTACCTGCCCAATCGTCATCGACATATGCAATCAGAGTCTTTTCATTTCCTTTAAGCTTTCTTTATACAAATCCAAGATCTCGAATTCCTTGAAGATATCTTAAAATACGCTTTAAACCCTTCCGATGACTTTCCGACGGATTACTTTGAAATTGACTAAAGAAGCTAACCGGAAAACTGAGATCTGGTCTCGTCGTTTGGGTTAAATATAATAAAGATCCAATTAATTCTCGATACGGTTTATCTAAAGCCTTATTTGCTTCATTTTAATCAATGAATTTCTGTTCCATAGGTGTCTTGGCAGCTTTGCACTCATTCATATGAAATTTATTTAATAATTTATCAATATAAGTCTTTTGACTGAGGTACATTTCATCTTCATTGCATGTTATTTTAATTCCCAAAAATGTATTCAACTGTCCAAGATCTGTCATCTGAAATTCATTTTTCAATTAATTTTTTACTTTATTAATTACGTCTTTTGTATCACTCGCAATTATAATGTCGTCGACATATAAAAGTAGATAAACATTGGATCCATCACATGTTCTTCTCTACAGGCATCGATCAGCCTCTACATGTCTAAAATTTAGTTTCTTCATGAAGGTATCAAAAGTGCAGTTCCATTCCATCGGGGCTTGTTTTAACCCATACAAAACCCTTTTTAATTTACAAACAGTACCTTTAGGAGCTCGCACACCTTTTGGTACCTTCATGTAGATCTCCTCCTTAAGACTACTATGTAAAAACGCATTTTTAACACCCATTTGCACCGTGTATAAATGTTGTTCATTAATAATCGCAAGTAATACTCTTAAAGTCGTTAGACGTGCAACCGGTGCATAGGTTTCTGAATAATCAAAGCCATAACGCTGAGAGCACCCTTTTATTACTAGTCTCGCTTTATGTCTACGCACTTCACCCACTTCATTTACCTTCACTGTAAATACCCATCGGTTATCTATTAACCGTTTTCCCTCTGGTAGCAAACAAAATTTCCATGTTTCACTCTTCTCCAATGGATCGATTTCATCTTGAACGGCCTTCATCCAAGCTGTCTTATCTTCTCGCTGGCAGATGTCTTCGAATTTCTCAGGGACGTCTTCAACATATGTTTCCGCAGAAAATGCTGTGACTACGTAGTCGTTGTACCTGGAAGGCATTGTTCGCTTCCGAGTACTTTTTCTCAGAATTGCAGTTGGTTCTTCAGCTTCCTCTTTACTTGCCTCGGTACTCCGTATTTCATCCTCAGATTTCTCATCCTCATCCGAATCCTCACTTGTATCTGATTCTTCCTGATCTCTCTGTATTGAAATCGATGTTTCTTCAACATTCAATTGTTCCGGTATCCAGTTCTCAGTCTCAGTAGATTCAATTTTAAATTTTCTCTCATCAAATTGAACATCTCTTCCATAAAGCACCCGACCCTCTTCTGGACTCCACAATTTATATCCATTTACACAATAGCCAATGAATAAGCACTGCAGAGTCCTCGATGTAAATTTAGTGATAATCAGCTGTTTTGGAAGTTTCAAATATGCTAGACATCCAAAAATTTTAAGCTTCCTAAGATTTGGTTTTATCCCAAACCACAATGTCGCTGGTACATCTTTTTGTAAACCACTAGTAGGACTTCGATTTGATAAATATACCGCCGTCTTCACTGCATCAGACCAAAAATTCCTTGGTATCATACAGCCAAAAAGTAGACATCTTGCTTTCTCACAAATGGTACGGTTCATCCATTCCGCCACTCCATTCTGTTCAGGCGTGTATCTCATAGTGAACTCAAATTCAATTCCCTTTTTGTCGAAATAGTCTTTCATTTCCTTATTGACGTATTCTCTCCCGTTATCACACCGGAATCTGCTTAACTTGCAGTTAAAATGCGACGTGCTCATTGATTCATAAATTTTGAAATAATCAAATACCTCATGTTTCGTCTTCATTATATATACCGCAGTAAAATGCGTATAGTCGTCAATGAAGGTGACTATGAACTTTCCGCCATCGTAGGAAACGGGGGAAATTGGTCCCATTACATCACTGTGAACTAATTGTAACGGTCTATTTCCCCGTTCTCTTGTTTGAGAAAACGGCAGTCTAGTTTGTTTTCCATGTACACAAACTTTGCACAAATTTCTTGGTTTTGATTTTAAGTCAACACTACTAACTCCGTCCACTTATGTTTTTAAGCGGTTCACATGTGTATAATTAAGATGACCTAGCCTCATATGCCACATTTCCGCATTATCATAAGCTAGAGTAGCACTTGTACCTGCCCCATACACATAACCTGTTGAGTTATGGAGAGAAAAGATGGAAGCACGAGGTGTATTCAACAAAATGGTTTATTAGAGATATGTAAAGACGCGTAGAAATGTATCGTACAGTGGTCTTATCAGAACTAACTTAAACTAAACGAAACTCGTTAAGAGTGGGGAGACGCCGTTACATGTGTACCACCACATACTTGTAATATATGTTAAGGAGAAATTATATAGATACTAGAAATAGAGTTGTTATTCTCAACTGAAACTATCGTTTGGAAATAATTCGCGATGGAATCATTGTTTAAGTAATAAGTGTTCATAACGATTTTTGCAAAATGCATATAACTTGAGCAGGAAATTCTTTATTATGTTAAAATTTTCCATACACTTCAAAAATACCGTTTGAAATAAGGAAACTATCTTTTTGAAACAATTCGCGACGGAATCATTGTTTATAACGATTTCTGATAACATGTGCAGGACATTTTTTATATAGTCAAAATTTTGCAAGCACTGCAAAAATACTGGTTGAAATAAGGAAAATATCGTTTTAAAACTATTCGCGACGGAATTACAGTTTAAATAATCATTGTTTATTACAATTTCGGTAAAATGCGTATAACTTGAGCAGGAAATTCTTTATTATGTTAAAATTTTCCATACACTTCAAAAATACCGTTTGAAATAAGGAAACTATCTTTTTGAAACAGTTCGAGACGGAATCATTGTTTATAACGATTTCTGATAACATGTGCAGGACATTCTTTATATAGTCAAAATTTTGCAAGCACTTCAAAAATACTGCTTGAAATAAGGAAAATATCGTTTTGAAACTATTCGCGACGGAATATAGTTCAAACAATCATTGCTTATTACAATTTCGGTAAAATGCGTATAACTTGAGCAGGAAATTCTTTATTATGTTAAAATTTTCCATACACTTCAAAAATACCGTTTGAAATAAGGAAACTATCTTTTTGAAACAATTCGCGACGGAATCATTGTTTATAACGATTTCTGATAACATGTGCAGGACATTTTTTATATAGTCAAAATTTTGCAAGCACTGCAAAAATACTGGTTGAAATAAGGAAAATATCGTTTTGAAACTATTCGCGACGGAATTACAGTTTAAATAATCATTGTTTATTACAATTTCGGTAAAATGCGTATAACTTGAGCAGGAAATTCTTTATAATGTTAAAATTTTCCAAACACTCAAAAATAGCGTTTGAAATAAGGAAAATATCTTTTGGAAACAATTCGCGATGGAATCATGGTTTAAGTAATCAGTGTGCATAACGATTTCTGCAAAATGCGTATAACTAGTGCAGAAAATTTTTTATAAAATTCAAATTTTGCATACACTTAAAAAAACTGTTTAAAATAAAGAATATATCGTTTTGAAACAATTCGCGACGGAATCATTGTTTAAGTAATCAGTGTTCATAACGATTTCTGCAAAATGCGTATAACTTGTGCACAAAATTCTTTATAAAGTTCAAATTTTGCATACACTTAAAAAAACTGTTTAAAATAAAGAATATATCGTTTTGAAACAATTCGCGACGGAATCATTTTTTGAATAATCATCGTTCATAACGATTTCTGATAACATGTCTAGGAAATTCTTTAAAAAATGAAAATTTTGCATACACTTCAAAAATACTGGTTAGCGCAGCGAGCGAATACCTACCTTCCGCGAGTTCGCCGGCACGCAGCCGCGGTTGCTCGCGCATCCGTTATCCCTCCGATCATTAGATATATAAGCAAGGGCACACGCCCAAATGTCAAAATTCTTTCCGCCCGTTATCCAGCGGGCTTCCTCTCTCGGAGACTCGGTGACGCACGGAGTCTTCTCCTTCATAGAAGAGTCGGGTTTATAGCCCGACCTCCCTGTTCTGATACCTGGGTGGAGTGCGGTGACGCGCTGCACTTCATCTTCCTACTCAGAGGCACGGTGACGCGCTGTGCTCTGGATCTGGTCCGACCTACGTATTCATTTACCTACGTAGAGTGCGGTGGCGCGAGGCACTTCATCTTCCTACCATGGGGCACTGTGACATGTGGGCGGTGCCTTGGGTTTACTTCCCGTACTGTTCCGGTTTCTTTACCGTTCTGGTTTTGCTTAGACCGGCTTTACCTTCCGTCCGTTTCCGGTTTTTTAATTTTACTTCCGGGTGTAATCTGCGTTCTTTCCGCACGACTGGTGAATTATACAGCTTACCGCCGTCTTAGCGTTTTCACTACACACCTCAACTCCACGGCTGAGCGGCAAGCCGCACTTCATTATTCACTGACAATTGTATAATTTTATTTTTTTTATTTATTTATTTCCTCTACCTTCCACCTCGATCGAGGTGTCCCAAAAGCTCCCAGGGAGCTTGTCCGGGTACAGGCGAGTACCATTGCGAGAGCTGCAGGTCGTCTTAGATGGCGCCATACTCACATTTGTCGAGAATGTAGGAAACTGCAGAAACCCACATTAAGTACAGCAAATAATTAAGTAAGAACAATATAATATATCTTTACTTTTACCAGCTAAACCACTTGTTTCATTTCTCGAACACTTCCTTCTCTGGTTGGACCATTTAGAATAAAATTATATCTGCTCGTTTTGGACCCTGGCGTACCGGCTGAGTCGTGGCACGAGCATTCCGGGGAAAACTCCCTTTACCT
Source organism: Trichopria drosophilae (assembly GCA_030407085.1). Taxonomy (NCBI): domain Eukaryota; kingdom Metazoa; phylum Arthropoda; class Insecta; order Hymenoptera; family Diapriidae; genus Trichopria; species Trichopria drosophilae. The sequence continues at coordinate 134,403,401 of CM059582.1, forward strand.
AACGATTTCCGATAACATGTGCAGGAAATTCTTTATAAAGTTAAAATTTTGCATGCACTTAAAAAATACTGTTTGACATAAGAAAAATATCGTTTTGAAACAATTCGCGACTAAATCATTGTTTAAATAATCATTTTTTTATAACGATTTCTGTAAAATGCGTATAACTTGAGCAGGAAATTCTTTATAATGTTCAAATTTTCCAAACTATCTGCGATATGACTGGAGGATGATTATTCTCAGAAAGTTCGAACGGATACGACAGAGACAAAGGATAAATGGTGTAGCTTAGTGCACCGATGGACGCGAGTGTGATTGTAATAATTCGTTCGACACTAAACGCTTATTTTTAATGTTTTATTGTACTTATTTGCGGTAAACCCGACGGGGCAGGTGTTCCGAAGTTTTTTTTAAGCGCGAGCACGTGGTTAAATTCGGCGTAGCGAACAATTTCGTCCGTCGCTCTCGAGCGCCAACAAAGTTCTGTCGCTGGGCGGAAGTCGCTCTTCGGCCACAGTTCGCTACTTTTCGACGCGTAACAGAGATGGAGCTACGGAATCTCTGAAACGGAGTTCTATTTTATCGACCGTTCGGAACATACCGCCCGCCTCGTATCTTTGAAAACGATACAATGAAACTACATATTTGAAGATACATATTTATTGATCTTATAATAACTATCTTATAACTAGCGCTCCACCCGCCATGACAGGATGATGAACCTAAAACTAGCCCACACTTTCCAGCCCACACTTTTATAATTTATCCTTTTTTATATTTCTATTACGCCTGTTTGTAAGTATTTTTTCATAAATGTAGTGTTGCATATGGGCCTTTAATTGTTAGGAACCCCTGAGGTATTCATACACTATTCTTCTTTAGTTCACGAGAACTGTGGGCTGGAAAGTATGAGCTAGTTTCAGTCTCATGCCAGGATGGCGTGACAAAGTTATGATACACCATTGATCGGTAGCTTACAAACTTGCGTGATCGGGCGTTTGTAAGTCGACGATGCCGTACGAACGGAGACGACTCGTACGTGTCCATCTGGGCCCGGATATACTTCAGATATGCGTCCTAGACGCCACTTACACGGAGGGAGCAACGCATCCTTAAGAACTACTAGATCATTAAACTTAATATTTTCATTCGAGATACGCCACTTTGAGCATTGTTGTAACAAGTTGAGGTAATCCTTTGACCATATCCGCCAGAATCTCTCGAGCCGTAGGTGGTGCTTTACGCTCTTCACTCCCTCCTCCCAAATTCCTCCATGATGTGGAGCCGAGGAAGGAATGAACCGCCACTCGGTACCATCCGACGCTAGCAACATAGCGAAATGCGCGTGATAACTCGCGGTCCGCACCCTGAAATGTCGTACCATTATCGCTATAAATTACAGCTGGACGACCTCTACGTGAGACAAACCGTCTGAAGACGGCGAATAATCTCTCGCTCGAGTAGTCGGTTACAACCTCGAGATGTACTGCACGAGTGGTTAAGCACAGAAAGATAGAGACATACATCTAATGTCCCCTTTGGCCTCTACCAGTAACAGATAGAGTTGAAAATGGCCCTGCATAGTCGACCCCACTATGTAAAAATGGCCGCAACTGGGTCATGCATAATTTAGGTAAGTCACCCATAAGTTCTATGGCAGTGGCAGCACGTTCGCGATTGCACCGTACCCACTTATAAATATGTGATTTAACTAGCGAACGGCAGCCTAATAACCTAAATTGTTGACGGAGGGTACGCAAGGTGACCTGCACGCCCCCATGCAAGTACGAAAGATGCGTGTGAGCTACTATCAACAAACTGACCTGGTCCTTAGGTAATATTATCGGAAACTTCTCGACTAACTTTGCAACAAAGCGTGTTCATTTTCTGTATATTGCAAAAAATATTCTTGAAGCCTTTAGAAGTGATATAAAATCATTTTTAAAAATGAGCACCCATAATTGTTTAAAAAAGGTCGGTTATATTCGTCAGAGTCGTTATGTTCTTATAAACAATCGTTATAACTTTGCAACAATGGGTGTTCATTTTCTGTATTTTGCAGAAAAGATTCTTGAATCCTGTAGAAGTGATATAAAATCATTTTTAAAAAATGAACACCCTTAATTGTTTAAAAAAGGACGGTTAAATGCGTCAGAGTCGTTATGTTCTTATAAACAATCGTTATTACTTTGCAACAAAGGGTGTCCATTTTTTGAATTTTGCAGAAAATAATCTGGAAGTCTTTAAACGTGATATAAAATCATTTTTAAAAAATGAACACCCTTAATTGTTTAAAAAAGGATGGTTAAATGCGTCAGAGTCATTATGTTCTTACAAACAATCGTTATAACTTTGTAACAAAGGGTGCTCATTTTCTGAATTTTACAGAAAAGATTCTTGAAGCCTTTAGAAGTGATATAAAATCTTTTTTTAAAAAATGAACACCCTTAATTGTTTAAAAAAAGTCCATTAAATTCGTCAGATACTTTAAGTTGTTATCAATAATCGAACTTTGCAACAAAAGCAAAATGTTCTTGAAACCTATAGAAGGAAGACAAAGTTATTTTCAGAATGCGAATCCCTCGAATTGTTCATAAAAACGGTTGAGAACGCGGCCGGTTGAGAAATCCTTTCTGATTGGAAATGCGTCTGCTGAATCTGTTTCAGCCAACATTTCTTTGCCTCGACAATACCTTCAACGAGAATACGCAACTTTACGTTTTCCTTGCGGCATAGTTTAGCGAAGCGGAGTAGATAGGCCGTAACTGGTAGTAAACGAGGCCACGAAGAGAATCGATGTGGAAGATCCCAACTCTCTTCGTCTTGTTGGGAGCAGACCAAGTGGATCACCGAGAGCTTTTCCTCAAGAATGGCACTTTCATTAACGTCTACACGGGTGGACGGTGGTGGGTGGTGGAGATTCCACGTGACGCGCAGTCTGCGGGGTTTTCTCCGGTAGGCACATGGTGCGACACCGCAACAGGTAGACGCGACTGGATATCAGACACGCGATTTGCGATGAATGTCTTCCAACGCGAGGGGTGTTGGCTGATCCAGTATCGTGTGACAGTGGAGTCTGACCAACAGTGAACGTTTTAACGAGAAGCCACGCTGCGTTCAACTGGCGCTTGGGAATACTCAGCGTTTTGACCGGAGCGACTTTAGTTTTGCTCAGTAAAAGCGAGACAACTGATTTCTCGAAAGGTTGAGCAACCCGGATATAAACTGCAGCTGCGTATGCGCGATTGGAGGCTTTAGCAAACCCGTGTATTTCGCACGACGTCCCGCTGCTAAGTTGATGCGTCCAACGTGGGATCTCGAGTGCATTCAGTACCTTTATTTCCCTGCAATATGTGTGCCACATTTGAAGCAGGTCTAATGGTAGTGGGTCATCCCACTCACCGTTACGTAACCAAAGCTCCTGCATCATTATTTTTGCTCGTACCAGGACTGGCGATGCCCAACGAGCGGGTCAAATAATCATGCGATATGCGATAATACACGACGTTTCGTAACGTCCTTGAGGTCAGGAGGCTCGACCTTGAACCCGAACGTATCCGAGGTAGGGTTCCAGTGTACCCCGAGTACCTTGACGATTTCGTCCGCGTTTATCGGGTGGATGCTCAACGAATTGCATGCTTCCGGTTGCAGTCTTAAAATTACTTCGGGTTCGTTAGACGCCCACTTATGAAGCGTGAACCCACCACAGCCTAAAATACTGATTAATTGTGTCTGAGTTTCCTTGACCGTCTTTATGTCAATCGTCAGAACATGCGATATTGGGCGGATGTTAATCCTGATTGGATGAGAGATTCGCATACACAACACCCACAAAAACTTAATGTTTTGACAGGAATTATTGGACAAAATATTATTGGGCCGTATTTTATCGCAGGGAATATAAATGCTAAGAATTACCTGCATCTATTACGAACGCAAGTAGTCCCAGGTATCCAAGAAATTCTTGGACTTGCTTTTGAATAATTTTGGTTTCAGCAAGATGGAGCTACAGCTCACTATGCGGTAGTTACTCGAGATTACCTAAATGAACTGTTTCCTAATAAATGGATTAGTAGAAGAGGATCGATTCAATGGCCGCCCAGATCACCTGGCTTAACACCGTTGGACTACCTTAATTGGGGATACTTGAAGAGTAAAGTGTTTGAGACAAAACCTACCGATATTTATGAATTGCAAGCAAGGATAATAAATGTTTCTAATTCAATCACACCGGAAATGTTGCGAAATGTTCTGTAAAGTATTTACATACGTATGGGTCACGGCCAATCTGTGGACGGGAAACAGTTTGAACGCCCAATGCATAAAAATAAAACACGCACACACGCACGCGCGCACGCACGCACTCACGCACAAATTTTCGAACATTCACCTTGAAATGACCTTGACATTAAATTAAAGGGTATGGTCATGGTAAGTTCTATCGTAAGGCTTCCGCTCTACATCGTCGAGATGTTATTGTCATACAGGAATTCATGAGATATTCACCATGAAATTGTCTTGAATCTGACTTCAAGGTATATTCAAGGTTATGTCCTGAACGAAGAATTTTCTCCGCTTTATAAATTCGCGGTAAAAAATAGTGATTCCCATTTATAAAAACAAACTTGACCTTGAAATAATCTTCAAGCTCATGTTCAAGGTCAATTTCACTGGTACTATTAAATAACCAGGGGAAAATCCTTAAACTTTTGTCTGAAACATTTTCCCAGAAAATACGCCCCCGCTGAGATGTTTAACCGTTTCGGAACTTTTACCGATCACTATATATTATATTGTATAACATAATTTAAGAGTGGGTTCTGCTTCCCACTCGGTAAGTGCTTTAACCTGAAAACAATTTCGACCAATTACCCTAGGGGATCAAATTAACGACCTACGACTTCGTAGTCCAGTATTGACAAATGTGAGTATGGCGTCATCTAGGACGACCTGCAGCTCTCGCAAATGTACTCACCTGTACCCGGACGAGGGCTTCCTTGACATCTTTTTGGACACCTCGATGGAGGTGGAAGGTAGAGGATAAATAAATAAAATAAAAAGAGCCTATTGTGTAAATAATCATGTTGCTTATTTAATATAGTTAAAATTTTAAATAATCCAAATAGAGGAGGAATGTTTGAATTATTAGAAGATGGGAGACTTTGTAATGGTAACCATGTATGTTACCTAAGTATATACATATATGTTCTATGCTAAAATATAATTACTGGATTTAATTTCTCTACCGTTTTAATATTAGATATTAAATAAATAAAAGTAATTTCTCGGCTGTAGCAGTGAATAATAAAGAGAAAACCAAAACTGTTACATTAGACTATCAATACGAATAGTATACTATGCATGTGTTTCATGTTAAAATTGATTAGAGTCGAATTATCGGCAGAACTGGTAATACGTTGAGGGCACTTGCGCGGACCGAATATGTGACGAGAAAAAACAACTAGCTTCTCCGTTATCGGCATTAGTATTTGTACCGCCTGAAAGTATTACAAAAGCATATCGTTTTATAGCATTTTTAAAAACAAAAGTGGGACTTAAAAGATTTTTTTCCATACTTCAAGACGTCCGATTCCTACTTATTTCAACCTTACCATCAGACAACGACTGCAAAGTCTACGAAGTTCACCCTTCCGAGTAGAGAACTTGGACCAATAGAGCGGCTGTTCCTTTTCAACAAAAAATATTTGGCGCTCCTACCAGGATCCTTCACACCTTAGTCAGTGCCGTTATGGAATACCTAGGAAGACTCATACATCAATTTCTGCAACCACTTGAATTTGCATCAGTGAAATGAATGAACATTCAGTGTACAGTGTATTTGCAGAATTTGTTGAGTTTCGCTAAGTGCGATACAAGTGAAATTGATTAAAGCGCGCTCTCACCGGAATAGATGCTGCTTGGCGCGCCCTCGATAACGCGTCGCCGATTTTTTTACTCTCTTTTAACTATTTCGGATACCCAGTTGCGGGCTTTTATAGTATAGAGCTGATAATTTTCAAGCGGATTTGGGTATGCTCTGATCGCGTTATTTGAACAAACGGTTTGCTATTAATCCTCTTATTCAATCTTTCATCGATTTACCGTCGTTGCGTTTATAAATTGTAAACGAGTTATTATTATTATTATATGATCGAACATCGGAACTGATGGAGGCTCTTAAAGCTCTCCGTCTCCCAGCAGATTCGTGGGATGATTTGATTGTTTTTGTAATTATTAAAGAATTAGATCCATTGACGCGGAAGAGAACTTAGACTCTAAGACTGAATAGGCATCGTTAAACGAATTAAAATCCTTTATTTCCATACGAGCGCGCGCACTTAAATTGATATTGCATGCTAAGCTACCCCACAGCACTTCATCGGCATAACGTTTAAAATCAAAGGGTACAGTGCAGTCTCACGCCGCTAATACAAACGTACGAAAGTGCCCCATTTGTTCGTCAAACCATTTCGTGTATCGTTGTACGCAGTTTCAGTCGGTCACTGTCGCCGAGCGTTTCAAGGTGGTTAAGCGATATCAGTTCGTAGTAATTGTTTGTAAAATCATTAACTAAGTGAATGTCATAGCACTAACGTGTGTTTCCAATTCAAAGCGAAGCATTATACTATGCTGCACAGAGATGAAAGCTCAGTTTCGACGACACTCTCGTCCGAAATTGCTATGCAAAGTCCGGTATTCGCGGAGCCTATCTTGCATTTTACATTGTTGCGCAAGGAAAGTTAAATATTTCTATTAACGTTTCGTCCAATAGTCTGGTGTATGTATCTCGAATTCTTTTAGCAAAAGCAACGGTATATTCCATTCGCCAAAACGATTGTTCTGTCAAAATACGCGCATTGCTTGACCATTACCTTCACTTGGACTTTGGTTTCCGCGAGTTTAAATTTAACGTAAACTTATGTGTTGACGATAGCTCCTTGAATGATTCGCTGCAACAATTCTGGGAAGTTGAGGATTTTCCTGTATGAAGGATTCTTTCTAAAGACGTTGCCTACTGTGAGCAACATTTCCGCAGCACAGATTTGCGTGTTCAGAACGGTCGTTACATAGTATGTCTACCCTTTCGATCGCCATCTCAATTGGACGTCTGCCAATTGAAATCTGCCGCATTATGATTATTTTTATCTCTAGAACGTAGATTAGCTCGCGATACCGAAAAGGCCAAAGTTTATCGTGACTTCAAGTTCGACTACGAGATACAAAGGCACATGGCTAAGATACATAATTCGGAATTAAATTCTCGCTCCCGTATGTACCTTCCTCATCCCGGAGCCACAAAAATGACCATCATTACTATCGAGTTACGTGTTGTGTTCAACGCGGCGATGAAGTCATCAAGTTCGTAATCGCTAAACGATCGTCTGTTCGTCGGACCAAAATTACAGTCTGAACTATCTGTTATTCTAACGCAATGGCGGTAATTCAAATTCGTTTAGTATGCGTATATTGCACAAATACTCGTGGATCCGCGAGACAGATGTTATCAAAGTATTTTAGGTCCTAATGCGATATTAAATGAATTTGAGCTTGCTACAGTCACGTTCGGTGTGACTTGTGCACCTTTTCTTGCATTGCGCATACGCGAGCAACTGGTGTAGGCGACGGTAAGCGTTTCCCTTCAGGTGATGACCTACTTCGTCAAGGTCTCTACGTCGATGCTTGATTATTCGGCGCTGATGACATAGTATCTGCTAGATCAATTCGTTAGGAGTTGACTCAGTTATTAGAAGCAGGAGGGTTTAAGTTGAGGAAATGGGCAAGTAACACTGCGGAGCTTCTGTCAGACATGGATTCGCCCGATCACGGCTTGGCCTAGGACAAATCGCTAAGGAATGGCGCTGAGATAAAAATACTCGGTGTTTACTGGGATCCCTGGTCTAATGAGTATCTTTTTAAAGTAAACTTTGAAAAGCAGAAAAAGTTGACCAAACGATCCCTTTTATCAATCATCGCACGTTTATATGAACCGCTGGGATGAGTATCTCCGGTAATTATTACCGCGAAAATTATTTTCTAAAGTTTATGGCTTCTCAAAATCGATTGGGACAGTCATTCGCCGTATGAAATCTGCAATCGTTGGAGTGAATTTCATAGCTCTCTGTGATGTCTAAGTGACATAAAAACTCCAATGTTGACAGGTTCCGATTCTGAATCCTGCGTCATCGTCGGGTTTTGTGACGCGTCAAGCGCCACTTATACAGTCGTAATCTACTTGCGATATCGATGAGCTCATGGTGCTCACTCTAGGGCATGTTATAGCAGGCGGGCCTTTTAACGCCATTCCGGAATCGCCACTGTTAATCACCTCCAGCAACCGCCTATCTCGATAGCAACGTTATCTATAGATTTTCGAGAGGATTTGGAAAGCTTGGTCGTCGGATTACGTTTTCTCTCTGCAGTGTCATACGAAACGGCGTGTCAAAACTGAATGAATTTCGGAAGGTCACATCGTATTCGCGCCGTTGCCTAATCTTCCGCCAACTAAATGGCCATTGGCCAGGGTGGTGAAATGTCATCCAAGTGCTGACAAGTTGACTCGTGTAAATACATTACGCACCGTAGCCTCTACGCTTGACCGTCCTATTAGTGTAAGATTGCGCTTTTACCGATTCAGTTGGAAGGCGAGTATTCATTGCGTTAATCCATTTCGAACACTATGCTACGAGTTCACTTATTAATAGTTAATAAGAAATTAATTCAAGTATATTTTCTGCGACTTTGCGGCATCCCAAGATGGTCGGTAGTGTTTAGACTTACAAATCGTTTCTCCGTTTATGGGATTTTCAATCGGATCAAGAAGTCTCGTATGCGTCGTTACCGATACCATATCACGCCTGCGAAATTCGCACTTCGCAAAAGCAGATCGCGATCTCGCCTGAATTGCGCCTTTCACTGCACGGAACATAGCGCGCATCGCACGCGTGCGTTTAATAACGCGATTATTCGATTACAGCTGTGACTAAAGGAGATATATATTCGGAAAGGTGAATCGTCTGATTCCTTCTTATTTAATATCACCTTCTGACAACTACTGCGCGAGGGTCATCGAAGGTTTCCTTTCCGAGCAGAGGACCTGGACCAATAGGTCGGCTACTCCATTTTAACCGAAAACAGTAATAAAGGTTTGTATTATGCGTATAAATGTATTCGAAGGTCTTTGTAAATATAAATATTATTCGACTATAAAGTTATTATTATTTCACAATAAAATGTGTGTCCTATAATATGCTTATATTAAATTGGATAATTATTACTGATTTCAATAAATTTGTAAATTGAGTTACCATATTAAGTACTTTAACTTAAGTTCCAACCAAAGTGCACAAATGAGATATTCCCATACAAATGATTGTTTCTAGTCATCCCAGCTATATTATGTGTTCAAAAGTGTTTCAATAAATACCATACTTGCATTGCCCCGACGTATGAATATGCACGAGGTGTATCTTCGCATAGAAGTCCAAGTATAAATTCAGCATATTCACACGGTCTGACAGAATGCGACTGTCATACGATTTCTTTCCCGACTGGAACTCGCGACCGACAAGGTAGACTGCGAACGAGTTCACACAACGAACATCGCAACACTTATTTAGACCTGCAAAAACAAGTCAAAGTTATGAAATACTCCCGTATTATCCTTAACATTCAAAATAAAATCGGATCCAGAATGGATCCCTGTAGTCCACCAGGGCTGAAAGATAGCCAATTTGAAAGCAGGTTATCTTCATAAAGAACTGCTGCTAATTATGTGATAATTAGTACGAATATAGAAGAATTTAGCAAGGTCGAAAAACATACCATTTTCACGCTATTTTAAAAAAAAATGTAGAAAAAACTAGAAAACCCTGAATCACTTATATAATAATTTCAAAGTATGTACTTTCGACTATCTTTCCTGAAAATTTGAGCCAAACCAAAATAGGTATTTTTAAATTATGAATTTCTATTGACAAAACTGTTTTTTCGATCTACTATCCACGCGTTAAACTTTAGCTAAAAAACGTAAATTGAACTGAATTCCTTAGGATATTTCCAATCCATTTGCACTATTTAAATATTCTCTTGACTAAAATCACGGTTTTTAGAGCAAAATGAGTTTTTAAAATTTAATTTAAAAAATGTAAAATTTTACAAAATCTAAGATTGTCAGACCTATATAAGAGATAGGGACTTGAAATTTTATCTAGTTACATATTTTTCGATGTAGAAAACACCAATACAATTTCAGACAAATCGAAGAACCTCGGCCGCGAGATGTTACATTTTGATATGCAATGCCCTTCATTGTTTATTAAAAAAATCCTATGTAATTTTTTCTTGCAGTTTGAAATAAGGTCTTGAATGTACCGATAAAGTTTCACAAAACGTTTAAGGAAAGGAGGTTTAGTGAAATTTTAATCAAGAATTTCAATGCAGGAACTATCACAAAAAAAAAACACTTTTCCATTAAAAATTCAAACTTTAAGCGACTTGGGAGCCGGGTTCATGTCGTTTAAAAAAACGGAAAAACGACGATCTACAAGAAAGCTATTCAATAATTCACTTATCTGAGAAGTATGTGTGTATCCACTAATTTTTTGGCATCTCAAATATGATTTTGGTAATTGCACCAGGAGTCAGCGCCGGCAGGACACTTAACGTGCTGTGGATCTTCGTCAGTGGACTTATAATGGAAAAAGATCGCCCAAATCGCATCATTCATTTTTATTACGGATTCACAATTTCTTCTTATCGCTAACCCATAATATAGCGACAATTTCTCGATTGTTTTAGCGGTAAGTTTTCCTTTTCCGGACAAACTTTTACTTTTTTTCCGGTTTTTATTTCCGTTACTACGGTTGTGTTTTTGAAACGTTGTGTAGCATTCTTTTTTGTGTATTTTGAAATCTTCGCCATATGGTTGAGATTGAATCACGCCAGTGTACATCTTACTATCTCCGTCGCCTATATAATATTTATACTTTACGCCATGATTTTCTTCTGAACGCTGAAACATTTCTGCCACTGCCGAAACTTCCATGTTTCCTGCAGGTCCCACGTGATTTGCTTTACATTCACCCAATTCCACGTGATTCTTGTGCCATTCTTCAAATTCCATAGTATTTAATTTCGACTCCCATATTTTACACTTTTTACATATCCCGCTTTTCACGCAAATATCCAGCACTTTTCCTGTATAGCATCCTATGAGAGAAGAAACACCGTACAATAAAGAGAAACCTCGTTTTTGCCTCGTGCCATCGCCGGAAACTGTCAGATTTGTAGTATCTTGTAGTTCATTTGCTTCGCATGTTTCGTTTTTCTCTTGTGGAGCAGCCATGGAGTAAACTTTTTTGCTTCGGATTCTAATTTCTCACACATATTTTTGATATATAAATTATAGTTAATATATAATTATATTAATTATATTTAGCAACAAAATTACTCGATAAATCCATTAGGCCGCAAAATGTCTCGCATGCTTCCAACCCTAAGCATAACAAACCCATAACGAAAGTAAATCTAGAATTTACTTCATAAATACGGCCTATTGTCTCACTTTGCAGAATGAACACTGCCATTTTACAATTGTCACATTTTACTTCAATTTCAAATCCAAGTCCAACCATTCTGCACGATTGAAATTCAATTTTTCTGTCACACATTGAACATTTTACAAGAGTTGAAAGTGTAGTGAATACAAGTAAAATATCAATAATTAGGTAATGTTTTTCACCATCTTTAGGAACATTTATCTCGGTGGTCATTTTTATTTTTTTGGTCCATGCAATCGCAGTCGTTACACCCACTACATTCTTCGAAGGATTTGGTCATTTTCTTGGCCTGTGCTTCCTAACCTTTCTCAGCTTTCGATGTTCTCTGGAAATCTTTCTTTCCATTTTTTTGCTTCAAATATAACTTTAAAATTGAAATACAAATGACGATATTACGAAATACGGCCGTTCAAAAGAATGTAAATAATTTCAAAATGTACAGAATAACTATGAAATTGTGAAATACATCCGTTCCGAAAACCGTTGGTGAACAAGCCGACGCTCGAATTTCTCCGACTACCTGCTTGACGCATTCGACCGGTTTCGAAGGGACGGGGCGCTGGGCTCTGTATCTCGATCAGTTTAACTCGAATTGACCTGGGATTTCTAATCATCTATGACAAGATTTCTAAGAAGTTGTACTTTCAGATAAAAAATTAACTGAAAATGCGATTTTTTAACCAGTTACCCCCCCCCCCCCCCTTAAATAAATTATTTGGGCACGGATAAATAATCTAACACAAAATTGTTCCTAATATTTTGTTGACCATCTATTGGAGTTATCCATTGTATGGTTTTCGCTCTCTTTGTTTCTATTCAACAATATTTTCGAAACTATTATATTTACCACACCACTAAATATATTAATTACTTGATACGCGGAATTAAATTTATAAAACAAAAAGATAAATGGTAAATAGAGCATAAGGAATAATACAAATAATTTTAATAAGTCTTCTTAATTACAGAAAAAATTACTAAGTGTGTTTAAGAATATTTATTTGACTTTGTTTGTGATTGTAGTCGTTTATTAATTAATGAATGTCTCTTAATTTCAGAAAAACTTATTCATGGCCTGATTCAAGCCAAACAAGTATTAGTGGCGAAAATTTCGGAACGAAATCCAAAAACTCAAGATGAACTAACCAAACAAATGGATAAAATTTGCAAAACTGCAACCAGTAAGTATTAGTCAGGAACAGCACAATTTCAAAAATGTGTTTTTGTTTCATATACTTCATGGAATAAAATAATGGTGTTGTGCAACACTGAGAAGAATACATTTCTAATCGTCTTCTTCATCTTATTTCTAATCGAAGTTATATAATAGTTACTTGACTACTAAACATTCCTATTGCAATATTTCCTGCGAAGGTATACTGAGAAAAATTTTTTACTAATAGTTAATGTAAGCTAATTTCAAGGCTCTTACATTATCTGTAAAACTATAAGTGTAACTGTAAAGTTAAAAACGACAGGTAACTTTGAGATGAAAATACCAGCACTTCACTACATATCAGTAATGTTATTGTATATTAACACATATATTTTAACAGTCAAGGAGCGTTTGTGAACTGTTAATAAAGCTTACATTCAATTCTGTCGTTTGAACTGCGCATGTCAACAATGCGTCGAAAAATTTGTTTGTTTATCTCTGTTTCGACGAAAGTATAAGCGTGTAAATGTTTCACGTAATGATCCCAACATTATTATTTAAAATTCTTATATTAACTATTAGCATAATAAATTTAATCGAATATCAGATTACGGTAACTTCAGGATAAAGTATACGTTACCTTAAGGTCAAAATCTAAATTATATTAGCTTTACAATGAAGCTATTACATTAACTCTCAACAACCATTTCTCTCAGATATACTTCCAAATCTTATACTTATCGAAGCATACGAACTTTATGCAACAAAGGCAGAAAAGAGTTTCTAACCTATACGAAATGATAACAAACCACATTATACTCTTTGTGTCACATACTCTAGTTAACATAAATATTCTAGTACTCGTTGTAATGATCTCATCGTTAATATTTGCATTTCTTATGTTAACTATTAACATAATCAGTGTAACCGATGCCAAGATTACAGAAACTTTAGGAGAAAGTACTTTATCTTAGGTTCAGAATCTAAATTCTCTTAGCTTAACTGGTAAGCTATTACGTTAACTGTAAAGAAACATTTCTCTCAGTGTACATACATTTACAGAATGACAAAGTTTAACTTACCCGCTGGAATATTTTGAACGGAAAGCATTTTCTGAAAAAATTTCAAACACAAGTCTTAGTGGATATTGTATAAGATATTATCGATCTAACGGAGTCATGTAGAGATGGAGATCCATTAAATTCTACGAGTGATAACTTCATGTAAAATATTATAAATATGGTCCATGGATCGTTTCAGGTCTTCCCACCATCACTAATGTCTATAATAACTTAAAAGTTGATTGGAGAGCCATGGAAGTTTCAACAAAAAAACATTTTTGCAATAACTCGGTTCTTTTTGAAGTTATGTTAACTACTAAACTCCACATTGAAGATATTTTCAAGCTCTACAATTAATCTCCGAGGCTCTTTGACCTGCCATGAATATTTCTCTCGTTATAGCCAAAAAAGGGAGGAAATGACGATTTTTGCGTTTTTTCGCATCTAACTTGTTTTCATTAAACAGCTAACGAAATATAACACAAGAAGAAGATGTTGGCCTTGAAAAAACGAACAATTTGACCCTTAATACGATGTGATTCGTTAAAAATTGAATCCACGAGGAGCCTTTTAAAGTCATAGAATTGGAGAAAAACGAGATTTGCGAATCCCAGAAGTAGTATAGGGTGACCGATAGCCAGACGTAAACACCCCCCACTCCTTCACCTTGAGGTAGGTCTGGCGCCAGACGGCACGCGCGTCTTGGGATAGATCAGGGGTTAATGACCTCATAATTAGGTGATAATGGTTATTAATGGGCAATTAATGTCAAAACAAGAAATAAAAATGTCAATAAATAATGTTAATAGAGTAATTAATGTCAAATAAATATTAATTTATGACCATAAATAACGCCATGGCCGCCATGTGAGGTAGGCCAGTCGTCTGACGTAAACAAAAACGTACCGACAACCTTTGGCACGACGGTGAGGTAGGTCATGGTACAGCGACCTGATGCACGAGTGCTTCGTGGTTAATTGTTGTATAAACAAATAATAAAGACGATAATAAATATCGATAATTATGTAATTAAAGTCAGACGAGTGTTGGTAATGATAATTAATTGATAGTTTCCGAATAAACAAATAATAAAGACGGTAATAAATAATTATAATGACCTTGCGATAAACATATAGGTCCCTTTGGCGAAAAGTTGAGGTAGATCACGGTTCAACGACCTTTCAACGTTTATGTATTAGTTTTCGTTTTTTTTTTTTTTTTGATATGATGAATAAATGGTAGAGCCGACGTCGCACGTCCTCCGTATTGGGTATTAGTATTGACCTACACAACACTCCACTGACCTTTATATGAATACATGTGGCGCACGTGTCACTCCACTTGCAGGTCGAAACAAGAAAGTGAAATTTCTTACGCCGTCGTTGGAACACACATGTGGCTTATATTCGAGAGACCCTGTTTTCTAGGAAAATCTTGAAGACGAGGGGGAGATAAGGTTCTAGAAGTAAGCTATAATAAGTTATGTGTAAAAAAAATAATATAGATTGAAATAAATTACGATAGTGGTCTTGCGACAATCAGATTTGTTCGAGGCCCTTTGGCGAAAAGTTGAGGTAGGTCATGCAGTATAACATTTTTCTTGGAAATCACTCAAAATACGAAAGAGGATGTGTCTGTCTTCCTATGAACTTCGAATGGGATGAAAAGTGACTAAAGAGATTACGTAATAGCATATGCTTACCTTGTTGTCTTAAAGTAATAATTACACAAATGACATAATTATTTTTATTTTTATTATTATTTTTATTATTATCATTAATAAATGGAATATCAAATATAAATTCGCTTATATTACTAATTTTTCTTAAGTAACGAGAAAACTATTGTTTTTTTACAAAAATTTACATTTTTACAGCTTTGTTACACTTTATGCTTTGTATCCAAAGGGAAGCGAATATCTAGTCGAAATGTGACGCCTTTTTTTTTTAAACTATTTTACATGTTTTTTTCTTCTTTACGCGTTACAACTTCGTGAATTTCGGTTCGCCGTATCGCACTGAATCGAATTTTTATTTTTGGTGGGGTAGTAGTAGTGGTAGAAGTAGTACTATTATAAGCATCATTTGCCATAATTAGCTGATAAATTGAGTCGAAATTGATTTTATTTCCATTTTCGTAATTTAACGAAATCCCCTTGACCTTGCACGTATCGGAGTATTTCCCGTTATTAGTTTGTACGCGATAAGCATAAAATTTAGGACCTCCCGAGATAAAAGTCTGAATGTAAGAACCTGGACCGTAAACCGCTAATTCGTCAGTCAAATCTCTGAGAAAATTCCCGAGCTGTGGGTCGTATTCTTTGGCTGATGTGTGCCCGCCCGATAAGTAAATTACCGAGTCGGTATCAAAATAAAGTACGCGACGGTCCAATTTTTCTAGGTAGCTGTAGAGTTTCAGGCGAGCTTGAGCTGTCGTGTAAGCCGCTAACACAACGTTTGTGCAGTTTGACGATGACGATGTTTCAACCCTGTCAACCCAATTTAGAAATAAGACATTTTCGTTAACGGGGAGAATACGCGTGACCTCTTTCGTAACATCTGAAAAAATGTCGAGTAACTCTTCTCGAGTAGTAATGATCTCGGTTCGCTGCAAATTTTCGCGCTGACCAAATTTCCCCCAAAATGAATTTAAGCATAACTTGGCGACCGAACGTAACCCCGGGTTTTTTAAAATATTATTTTTGTCCAGTTTTATTCCTTCAGCCCGTTCATACGATTATATGTACACGTTTTTTGACGTTTCGTCTATACACTCTGCCGGCCATCCGCTTGCTTCCTGTTTGATTTTCAAAAATGTATCGATGTAATCTTTAAATAGGCCTCCTTCTTGTTTTTGTGGATTATACTGTGTTATTTTGTACTGCCAAATTTCTAATATTTCACGAATGCGGTATTCTTTTTGAATGGCTTTTTTTAACTCGTCGGCTACCCACGTCCCTGTCAATATTCGTTCGGTTTCAGCGTCGTGTGTACAGTCGGTTTGCGATTCATTCTCGCAGCAGCTTCTACAAAGGGGGAACAACAAGCGAGAATTCATTTTTACCGGAAGGACTGCATGATAAAGATTTTTGGGTGGTAGTATTCTACACATAACAAGTCCTTCGACCCCGTCTAAACTAATAGGCTCTTGCAGACTCGTGATTGTCGCGCGTTCCTGTCCGACATAAACAGTAGGATGACCTACGGGAAAACGACCGGTTTTACAAATGTAAGGGTACAGTGAACAGACATCTACGTATTTGATTTTTTCGTCATTTTTTACGGTATAGTACGTTGCCGTATTACCCGTCCGTCCGCCAAAAAATGCGTCTCGCGGATCTAAGATTTTGTACGTTGCCATAGGATGGTTATTGACATAAGCAGCAAGATCCGCATCTGTTCGTTTTTCATGGTTGAAATCACACTCCCATTTTTCTATGAGAGTATAACCACTTGACCGAATTAAACGCGATATGGATTGTGTATTTGCGTACACTTTGTTAAAACTTTCGCCTGTAGCGAAATTTGGTTTGTCTCTCAACTCTGAGAAACACCGTCGACAACCGTGATAAAAACAACCGTGGAATTGAAATACGTGTCCCTTTGTGGTTTCAGATGTGTCGTTAGCGTCTGGTTGTAAATAGCCATCTACCAGTGGACCTTCGGGTAGACGATATTCACGACCACGACCTGCATGCACAATTTCACGACCGTATAATTTCTCGCGCCAAAGAAGCCACTCTATCGCGACCTTCGATTGACGATTACACCTCCTATAGCTGTTACCCGGAGGTAAAAGACCAATCGTGTTTACTTTCAAAAAATTTTTTCGATATACTCGAGAACACGCGGACGCAATGGTTACGGCTTCACTAAAGGGACAAACGTTACCTTTCTGGATAAATATTTTGCGAAAAGCAACACACGCTCTACGCAAAATATCTACATCCATCTTACAGTACGCTTCTATATCGCGTTTCAAGTCGAATACGTCACCTCGCCTAGCACATGTGTTGTACCACTTATAAAAGTTGTCCCTTTCGTCAGGCGACATTTGTTCGGGCGCGTAAAACTTAGCATCGGGAAACGGGCCAACGTAATCTTTATTTTTTAATGTATTAAAAAGATGTGGGAAGTGCCACTTTTTCGCTACTGTCGGAAGACCAAATGCTTTCGGTAAAGCACTTAAGTTCATTTGAAAATAATTTAAACTATCTATGAATATTGTATTTTGAAATTCAATTTTTATAATGCTTTTACCGTTCAAGATGACGTTTGGCTTACACGTTTTATTAAAGACTTTTTCTCGTTCGACTAAATGCCAAAGAAGAAACTGAGAATCAAAACCTTTTGCGTTATGCGCTATACAGACAATTTTAGAAAAAGCAGATTTCTCACGAATCGCAATTTCCAACAACTCCTTAACGGGGTCATGTTTAAATACGTATTCGTGCATTCCACAAAAATTGCATATTTGCTTGATATTTGGAGAATATATGCACTCCTCGCATACTTGATGCGCTACGCAAAGATTTACAATGTGGAGATTGACCTCAGAATTACCCCGATACGCTTCGTCTTGACGAGTTTCAAAATCGTAAAAAATAAATAATATTCGAGGATAATTCCTATCTTTTGACTGTATTATATTGCTTCTACCAATACTACTACTACTACTACTACTATTACTACTACTAACACTATTAACGTGACTGATTGTTTTGCTGCTACCTGCGTAGCTTGCGGAGGGTGAAAAAGAAGAAGAAGAATTGGCTAATGATGCTGACGGTTGTTTTTTTGTAACAATTGGCTGCATGAAGCAATGCTGGTTCAGATCGTGTTGAATTTTGCAGCGTTTGCATTTTCCAAACCCGCACACATGACGCCCATATGTAGAATTTATACATTTGTGACAATACAAACAAATTTTTATATAATCGCATATGGTGCGCAGCCCTTTCCCTAATTTCGAATAAGATCCAGGAGCGCGATGTCTACGGAAACAGTCTGCATTATAAAAATCTCGATTGCAACTATTACAGTGAAACGAATTATCGGATTTTTCACACGCGGACTGTGCGAAACACATGTTGCACGTGTGCGGACACTGATGGGAAGTTGGTCGCGCATATCGCTTGTTGCAATGATGACAATATCTTTTATATTTCCCCACGATCCCCATCAAATTTGTAATCATTGAGAAGTGATTCGCTTCTGCATGATACAATATGTTTATTGCATCACCGGTGAACGCATTGAATTCTCGTCGACCGTCAAATATTAGATCTTCAGACTCGCCGATACCGTTACTGTCGTATATTACGAGTGCTATATTTTTATTTTTATAATAACGTTGAAATTACTGAAATTGAAGAGTTGAACATCCATTTTCAGGAATTTGCACGTTAGCTTCGCGAATAATTCTCTGTGCTTGTTCTAATTGGAGGGTGTTGTGGCTGCAAATCCTTTTCCATATTCTCCGCCACTCATCGGCGGGAATTATCTTCTTTTGCAGAAAACATTCACCCACTGCAAGCACTCTTGCAAAACAGATGTTGTCACTGTTGCTAATAGTAACGATTGATTTGCTTCGAAAAACCGCTTCACTAATAATACTATTGTTACCGAGACCACGAGGAATACGTACATGATGTACCTCGATTTGAAGAATGTCGTTTAGGTTAAAATTGGAAGCACTTTGCGCTACGGAATTTATTACATTAAATACGTCTGCGGCGTTAAAATTTGATATTGCACGAAAGGACATACAGGCAGGTTTTGAAAATGTATCGGAATTACAAGTTAACCCTATCAAGTCCGAATGACTACCCAATTTATTATTAACAACATGATCCGTTACAATTTTATAAAGTTCATTTATCGCGTCCTCCAAATACACGACGGGATTCACATTGTCCGTAGGGGGTATTATTCGAAACTGAATTTCGCGACCCGATAGCTGAAACCGCTTATAAAAACGTTCGGAATTATATAGGATATTCAATTTATTTGTATTGTGCGCTGACGCCGTTGAATACGATGATGATGCTGATGATGGTGATGACGATAACCCTCTATCTGGAATCGTATTATTCTCTTCTTCTTCTTCTTCTTCCCTCTCGTCGTCAGCATCAGCAGTATATGATGCATTGTAGTTGTTGTTGTAACTATTTTGGCTGTCCTCCCTATCGTCATCGTTGTCCTCCTCCTCATTATCGGCTTCGTAAGTCCCGATACTACCTGTATCGTAACTAGTAGTGCTGATGCTGCTGGAACCACGACCGCTAAGATTTGGAGTCTGTTCTGCATCTAAAATCAAAATTCATTATTTATATGATCAGAAAATTAATAAGATGTGAAGAGTTTAGAGTAAAACTTATACTTTTTACTCTTCTGATGTATCGAAGCATGTAGCGTCGATATACCTCATTACCAGAGGTATACTGACGGGTGGGTATACCTCCCCCTGCGAATTTTTAAAAGTGGAGGCAAGCCACCTCGCAACTCTCTGCATCTTGTTACCGTAATCGGTATCATTTTGCATGAGATGCAGACTCAGTCGCTTATAATAATCTAAAAAAAATATTAAAAAAAAACGTAATAAATATTAAATACATTTTTAATCGTCAAATTAATCTTTAAAAGACAGTATTAAATTTACCATTATTAATTTCGCTGACGTAGGTCATACACCTTTGCTCCGGCTCATGGTGGGTGAAGTCTTGAAGGGTGGGCTGTCGAAACGTTGCATTTTCCCCCCTCAGGTTACCTTGCGTAAGGTCATCTGCTCTGATGCTGCGTTCGTCATCCGCTGTAAGCGATGAATTATCCGAACCAAGATCGTTCGTATTGATAGATGGCGAGTCATCCCACAAACGCTCCAAATCTGTGTAAAAGAATAGAAAAAATATACAAATGCACGAAATTTTTACATAAAAATGCACGAACCGAAACGAGAACCATCGCAACGAGTCTTGCCGCACGGTGCGAAGCGAACAAGTTGACACCCCGTTGCAATCGCTCTCGATTCGCCCTCGCTATGCTATTTGCTTCATACGTATATAAATTATTTTACTTACCTATAACTGCTTGGCATTCATCCAGGATGCTTCCAAAGCGTCGACTGTTTCGGTACCCTCGCGAAATCAGAATATCCCCCGTGAGCCGCATCGCTGTGTCACACCGCACAATCACTTTATCGTAGAGGTTTTTCAAAACGTCGCACTCCAGAGCATACCGTATTATCTGGCGGATATCATGGCACAATCGTTCAAACGATTTCCGGTGGGCACTCGCGCCATATCGAAACCCGAACAGGTCAATTATCGTCGGATGGGTTGTCCCAATGAACGATATCATTAGGCAAATTGTTTTTCTTAAAGCCATTGTACGCGCTTCCATTTTTTGTTTTATACGAACCCACAAACTAAAGACAAGTGAGAATTGGTAACTATGTTCACCAGTTTTATACATCTATGATGATTTCGTCGCTGTACTAAAAAACATATTTTTCTCACATAAACCTTTAAATTATTACAAAAACACTAGTGAAAACAGGTCACTTTTCCTCAAAACTCACGAGAAATCCTTCTATCTCATGTGTTTCCAATAACTTACGTACTTTATAGTATTTCTTTCCTTTTTCTCACATAATGTACAAAACTAATGTGGAAATGTTCACAGAAAACTTTAAAATTATTACAAGCAGCAGATGGAATAGTTCGCTTTTCCCACAAAACGAATTTTACGCCCTCACGTGTACTTGACTTAGTTATTCGGAGATTGTGAATATTTATGAGATAGAAGTAAATTACATACTTTATAATTTCCTTCTCCCCTTTTCTAGAAGGATTTCTAAAAACTGATAATTTTTCTAGATGAAATAAGGTATTTTAATATCAAACATTTGATACAGGATTCTACTTACCCATATATACACATCGTTGACCAAAACGTCCTATGGCTCTCTCTCTCTCTTTCTCTCTCTCTTTCTCTCTCTCTCTCCTCTCTTTCTATGTGTATGCGTGTGTGTATGTGCACGATTTACTTATTGTTGTCAATGTAATGGGTAGTGTATTTAAGCATGAAGAACCGTAAGAAAAGTCCCAGTCGCTTACGCATAGTTAAAACGGAGGTTTCGGTAAAAAAGTGTGTAGTAGCAAGCTTTTGATAAAAATAGTGCACGTGCTCGGAGTAGTGTGTCGATTGATTGATTGACGTTTTTAATAAAAAAGTGAGTGAAAAATTGTGAGAAATATGGAAACTGATCAAAAACAAATGCCAACTCTAGACCAAAATGGTGAAAATACGGATGACATACACTCCCTCGCTACTCAAATTGTGTATCAAGAAACTCAAAATTTTGACGAAGAGACTGATAATGAAGATGAGGTGTCGTTGAAACGATCGACACATTCGCCATTATTCTCTGTCGAAATCGGGGGCAAGATGACGGAAGTAGAAGCATATCAATCTCCAAATGAAAAGCGTGCTCACATGTCGCCTATAGTGCAGACCGGTATTCTCAATACTCCAGCGTTGCTTTTGTCAACGACGTACTCATGGAACAAATCATCGAGCAAAAGACTCTGTGTTGGTATGGTACCTACGGATGCAGGTTTATTCATACCCGTTGTAAAAATTTATAATAACCAATCATCAACTGGACTAACTATACAGTCGGATAGCTGGTCAATGTTCACGAAAGTCATCGACACCGTGTCATCGTATTTTGACGATTCGTATTTCAAACGCTCGGCTGCCTTACGCGATACAAAAATAAATGTCAAAGAGTTTAACATACTCTTCACAACGTCGTACGGCGCGAAAGCGGTTCTATTCGAACAAGTCGCCAGCGATAATAATAATGATGAAAATGGGGTTAGTGATAATGGTAAGAAAGCAGCAGCAGCAACAGCAGCAGTGGCCGAGAATAAGTTTCCCGAAGATAAAAATATGTTGAAAACACCTGAAAAACATATCGATGTCGAGAGTGCTAACCAGCCACCACCGAGGAAGAAACAAAAGAAGGAAGCATCTGACACAAGAATATTGAGAAGGAAAACTTTTACCCCCTCGATCGTAATGCACAAATCTACATTTGACGGTTTGAAAAGAATAGTGATCTGTGTCGAAGAACGAATGAAAATGCTCAATGAAATTTTCGAAGATGTACAAAAATGTAGATTTCGAATCGAGGATGAAATTTTGAGACATCTTCTTTCACAAAATTACAAAAACCTACCTTGCGATTTGCGTATCGAACAAATTCTTTTTGACAATCGGGAAGAAATGTGTAATTCCATGAAATCACAGATATCAAAGGCTTTCTTTGCATATAGTTTGTTAAACATAACTGTGTATGAACTTATCGTACTATTCTTAGAAGTAATCATCGAAAATACAAAAACCACGTTTAATGCTGTACTTTAAAATTGACATGTATCATCATTCAAGCTGAAATAAATTACTTTTTAAAGTTTCCACGTCTTGCCTGTCTGTAACATGATAGCTTTAAGTAAATGTTTCATTCAGAAGGAACACTTCTTCTAAGATGTGTCGCCTTGGTCTTTGATGTTGGAGCGTCGTCGTTTATTTCTATTTTAGCCTGGTGTGTATGTGCATGCGTGTGTGTACGAATAATATACTCACTTTGCGCCTGTATTTATACATATATACGGCAATTTCCGGAAAGAGGATGGTGCCCGAAATATTATTCGTTTCAAAAAGGATCGCTCTTCCGAGAAAAACATTCACGAGTGGCTAAATCAGCAAGATGCCTACACTCTACACAGGCCTATCAAAAGACGTTTTTAACGTTTAAGATATTCCGTTACAAATATTGACGACCTTTGGGAAGCCGATCTCGTAGATTTACGATCTCTGAAGACTTACAACGATAATAAAAGCTACGTGCTTGTCGTCATAGATGTATTGAGTAAATATGTATGGGTCGAATCACTTCGAGATAAAAGCGCCCTTGAAGTTCTCGCCGGGTTTAAAAGAATTTTCGGTAGAAACGATGGTCGTACACCGGTCGTTCTTCAGACAGACCGCGGAAAAGAATTTATCGGTAAAGCAGTGCAAAATTATCTGCGTGAAATAGACATTCAATTTCGCGTTACTCGTAGCAACCCCGATATAAAAGCAGCGATCGTTGAACGGTTCAATCGTACCCTGAAGGAGCGAATATGGCGCTATTTCACACATAAAAATACCAGGCGTTACGTTGATATTTAGCAAAACATTACCGACGCGTACTCTTTCCACACAAGTATAAAAATGATACCGGCTTCGGTAACCTTATTCAACGCCCACATTGCACGTCAAAATATCGAATCCAGATATCGCTCGAAAAGCAGACACAAGTCGTATAAATATCAAATAGGTGATAACGTTCGAATCAGTAGTGCTAAAAAAGCATTCAAGAAAGGCTACGAATGAGGCTGGAGTGAGGAGATTTTTCGTATAAAGGCCGTTTTAAAACGTCAAAATCATTTGGTTTACGAGCTCGAAGACTTGAACGGCGAAGAGATTGAGGGCTATTTTTATCCGCAAGAACTAGGGGCAGTCTCGAAAATCCGAACAGAACAAGAATTTAAAATTGACCGTGTAATCCGCTCTAAAGGTCAAGGTGCGAAGAAACAATACTTTGTTAGCTGGGTTGGTTATCCCGAAAAATTCAACTCGTGGATCTCTGCTAGTAGTTTAAATAGTCTTTAAAAATGCATCACTCACAAATGGATGAGTTTTTTCTAGTTTTACCCAGCAACAGTAGTATGAAATATTTTCCCGATAATATAACTACAAGATTCACGACAGTTCTTCCCAAGGAAATTGAATTAACAGGGAACTGGTTAGTGGGATTATCAGAAATTCACGTACCTTACAGTGTTGTACATATAAGACGTAATAATAATTCATTCACATTTGGAAGCTTGGAGATTGGGGCCGATGGACTGCAAGTTATCGATACAACCAGTGTTAATATTTCCGAAGGTTACTACAATAGTGTATCTGATTTTGTAGACGGAATCAACGATCGTCTAAAAGTTTTTTACGACCAATTTTCAGACGGAGTACACTTACAATTCAATTATGCAAATACACGCGGGGGCATCGTTTCTTCGTTTTGTGCGCAAAAAGATTGTAAAAAATCACATTACTTTCTTTTTCACAGTTCGGTAAATAGGATTCTCGGACTTCCCGATATAGCGAACATTACTCGTAAAGAGGGGGGAAAAACTGATAAGAAAAATCGGATACATCGTTACTATCCTGCTAGTTTATCCCGAGCGATCCCCGATCAGTTATTTGTCTACACCGATATTTGCGAACCAAACATTGTCGGTGATTCTCAAGTGACTTTGTTGCGAATCGTTAATGTAGGCGGAAAAAATTATAATTACGGTGAAACTATGGTAAGGCGTTTTTCACCACCCAATTACATTCCACTTTTGTCGAAAAGATTTCGCGAAATTACAATAGATATAAGAGACCACGCAGGGGTACCAATATCATTCGAATACGGAACGTTGACCGTAACTCTTCACTTTAAAAGACAATATTGAATGGTGTACAATGTTGAATAATAATAATTACATCGCATACTACGACGAACAGGCTGGTAGTGGTTTTGGTGGAAACTTGTTGGGTAAAGGTCGACAAATTCGAAACGTTTATGTCGGTTCTCTGGATCAGCGCGGTCACGGAATCGGAAGTTTTCTCGGAGGATTGTTTGGACGTATATTACCCTTATTAGGTAAAGGAGTGACTGCAGTTGGTAAAGAGGCCTTACGTGCTGGAATAAATGTTCTCGATGATGTCGGCGAGAAGAAGGTTTCATTCAAGGAATCGTTAAGAAATCGCGCCAAAGAATCTGGCAAAAACCTCACAAGCAAAGCAAGAGAGAAACTTTCAAAAATGATGTCTGGTTCGGGGTATAAAAGTTTATCAAAAATAGATCCTTTTCAGTATTCATCTGGTAATACGTTAGTGCATGTCACACAGCGACGTCGTCGACGCAACGCCAGTAAATTACGCAAAACCAATTCGGGGCGTGTTTCAAAACGAAAGATAAATAGTTCTCGAGGGAAAAAGAAGAAGACGGTAAAGAAGAAGAAGAAAACTCTGAAGAGAAAGAAGAAAAATATCGTAAAGTGTAGGAGTAAAAAACGAAAGCGTAATTTCGAATCATACGACATATTTAGATCAAAATAGAAATAATATCATTTCTCCATTCACACTCGTGCGAGTGCATGAAATCCGAGCTCGACCTCTTCACCTTACCTCAAACGACACAAACGACGATCGAGAGCTCGCACTGGGTGCATTATAAACCCGTTTCTTCGTTAACAGATGACTCGCCGATAGAATTTGTTGTACCCGGTCATGGCGAAGAGTACATTGACCTTGCGCATACTATGATTAGTCTCAAAGCTCGTATTCACCCCAACGATACAGAAGACAACGCCAAAGTCGCGCCTGTGAATAACTTTTTGCATTCAATGTTTAATCAGGTAGATGTTTTCTTTAACCAAAAACTAGTATCACCACCTAATAATCCCTACGCCTACAGATCGTACATTGAGACATTATTGAATTACGGTCCAGCGGCAAAGTCTTCGCATTTGACTTCGACGCTTTGGTATAAAGACACTGGGGATCATATGGATTCGTTACCGTCAAGTACGCATAATGTTGGACTGACTAACCGTAACAAATATACTGAAAATTCTCAAACAGTGGATCTCATTGGACATTTGCACTGCGATATTTTCAATCAGGATAAATTCATGTTAAACGGAGTCGAAATACGCTTGCGACTCGTCCGCTCTAAAGATTCGTTTACTCTCATGGACGAATCGGTAGATGGAAAATTTTCAGTCAATATCAACGATATTACGTTACTAGTACGTCGAGCCAAGATAAACCCAGGTATACTTCTCGCACATGCAAAAACCTTGTCAAATACTACAGCGAAGTATCCTCTCACGAGAGTCGAAGTAAAATCGTTTGCGTTGCATAGTGGAATACTGGGTGATACACTTGATAACGTTATTCTAGGACAGTTACCGAAAAGGGTGGTTATCGGTTTTGTCGACAATAAAGCTTTTAACGGCGATCGTCGACTTAATCCATTCAATTTTAAAAATTACGGTATAAACTTTTTATCCCTCTACGTTGACGGTACACGAATACCTAGCAAACCTCTACAGCCAAATTTCAAAACAAATTCAAAACTATTCGTGGAAGCGTATCACACACTGTTTTCAGGTACAGGTATTCATTTTATGAACGAGGGGAACGAAATCTCCAGGGATGAATTTGCAAATGGCTATTGTCTGTTTGTTTTCGATCTAACGTCTGATCTTTCTGCAAGTTGCGCTACTCATTGGAACCTCGTAAAAAGCGGTTGCTTACGTATAGAGGTACGCTTCGATGCCGCTCTTGAAAATACCGTAAATTGTATAGTCTACGCAGAAAATGATAATGTTTTAGAAATCGACTCTTCACGTCAGCTTATTACTGATTACAATTCCTAAATTCGTAAAGAGAGGGGACACTGTATCGTTTAAAAGACTGAAACCGAAGGAAATCTGACATTAGTTACACGACCCCAGTTGAGTATAACGGTACAAGTATGGAGTTTATCGTCGGGGTTTTTTAAACAAAAAGCACAATTTCATTCCAAAAGAAATTGCTGTTGTTTGCATCGAGAAAAACTATATTGGTCACTGGATTCTACGATCGAACGATAATTTCTCCGAATTACCTGACAATTCGCGAAAGACAAATTCGTATCTCTCCGAGCATCATCACGGGATCGAGTGGTTCGACGGTGAATCAGACACGTGTAAAGTATTTCACTTACTTCAAGAAATCACGCGACATGCGAGTCATATTTACGTACGTGGATATCAAAAAAAAAGATTTCTGGAGAAAATTATTATGAGACCATTCACAAATTTAGAAGAAAACCCGGATGCTCCAAAGTTCGCCGAAATTCGATCGAATGAAACGTTCTGTATCTATCATGGACTCAGAGTCTCTGACAAATACACGTGCGCCCTGAAGAATGCTGTAAATTTGCGAGAGTGGCTGATTTCGCAAAAATCCGCTTCTGACGACAACAGCAACAACAACAACGACAGCAACATAGACAACAATAAAAGTCAAGATTGGAGTTTACCGCATTCCACCTCGTCGTCGTCATCGTTATTGTGTGTTCCTGCAGAAACTAGTTTCAGTTTCATCGCCGAAGATTGCAGTTCGGAGGCGCCTAACAAAATCGCCAATGAATTCGAAACAACTGTTACGATCCCTTCAATACATCCAAGGGCATACGAAAGGCGTCTATCCGGCAGATCTGATTCCTCTCGTGTGGACGAAACCTGCGGTACTAATCGCTAACACGGACGATAAAACAAAACCAGGTTCGCACTGGGTAGCATTCTACGTTGACGAATTTTCCAATGGCATCTTCTTTGACAGCTATGGATCACCACCATTCATCACGCATCACATTCTTCGCCTCCGACGCAATTGTAAGACAATCCGTTGGAGCGACAAGTGTCTTCAGAGCTTTACTTCTTCTGTGTGCGGTCAATATTGCCTTATGTTTTTATATAATATGTCTAACGGTTATAGCTTACATGATTTTCATCAGAATTTCTCTACTGACACTAGAAAAAACGATTACGTCGTGAGCAAATGGTACGAACAGTTTTTAAGAAAATATAGATATTGTGGAAATAAAAAAAAATGATGCATGTATCAATTACTCGTTTAATTATGGCGGTCAATATAATAACAAATGTAACCAATCGTGTACGCTTAAAATATACTATGTTTGATTAAAATACAATGTTTTCTTATTTTATCCTTTTCCTTCGTATATTTACTAATTTAAAAGACCTCATACATTTTCGACATTCATTATTCTAGTTTGTAATTTTATATTATTTTATATAGTATAATTTCTAACTTATTTCTTGAATCTTATCTCCCCTCGTTTTTAAAATTTTCCTAGAAAAATGCGTCACTCGAACATGCGCCACATGTGCGTTTCAACACCGTAGGAAATTACAGACTCTCGTTTCGACCTGCAAGAGGAGTGACACACGCGCAACATATATATATATATATAAAGGTCGACATCGATATGTTGTGTAGGTAAATATTAATAGACATCATAACAAAAAAACTATTACAACTAATACGCAGTTTGTGAGTGGTCGTTGAATCATTACCTACCTCAAATTATCGCTAAAGGGACCCCGTACAGATTCGTTTATGTCCGCGTAGTGACCTCGCAACGGCGTTATCATTTATTATTATTATTTGTTTATACGTACATTGACTTTAAAGAATCATTATTAATACCTGTCTGACACTAATTACGCAATCATGGGGGATTAGCACAGTCTATATTATTTTTTTTGTTCATAACTTATTCTAGCTTACTTCTTGAATCTTATCTCCTCTCGTCTTCAAGATTTTCCTAGAAAATTGTGTGACTCGAATATAAGTCACATATGTGTGTTCCATCGATGTAGGAAATTTCAGTTTCTCGTTTCGACCTGCAAGTGGAGTGACATATACGCAACATGTATACATATAAAGGTCGGTGGAGCGTTGTGTAGGTAAATATTATTACACAATAAGGAGGAAGTGGGGTGTGGCCTCAACTCTTCGCCAAAGGGACCCACGTACCTATATGTTTATCGCAAGGTCATTATCGTTATTTATTACCGTCTGTATTATTTGTTTATACGCAAACTATCAATTAATCGTCATTATCAACACTCATCTGACTTTAATTACCCAATTA
The DNA here is from genome assembly GCA_030407085.1 of Trichopria drosophilae. Lineage (NCBI taxonomy): Eukaryota > Metazoa > Arthropoda > Insecta > Hymenoptera > Diapriidae > Trichopria > Trichopria drosophilae. The sequence continues at coordinate 134,433,007 of CM059582.1, forward strand.
TCGATATTTATTATCGTCTTTATTAATTGTTTGTATAAAAATTAACCACGAAGCACTCGTGTATCAGGTCGCTGAACCATGACCTACCTCACCGTCGTGCCAAAGGTTGTTCGTACGTTTTTGTTTACGTCAGACGACTGGCCTACCTCACATGGCGGCCATGGCGTTATTTACGGTCATAAATTAATATTTATTTGACATTAATTACCCTATTAACATTATTTATTGACATTTTTATTGCTTGTTTTGACATTAATTGCCCATTAATAACCATTATCACCTAATTATGAGGTCATTAACCCCTGACCTATCCCAAGGCGCGCGTGCCGTCTGGCGCCAGACCTACCTCAAGGTGGAGGAGTGGGGGGTGTTTACGTCTGGCTATCGGTCACCCTATACTACTCCCAGATGTTTTTCGTAAATTCTGCGACTGTAATATACTCTCTGTGGGTTTAACTTTTATATAACCGCTTCCGATTATGGATGGTATTGTTCCTTATTTTATGGCCTAGAACTTCTTTATTGGGATATTTCGTTAGCTGTTTAGCGAAAAAAGTTGTACAAGAAAAATCGCAAAAATTGGCATTTTTCACCCTTTTTATGGCTATAACAAGAGAAATATTTAATGTAGGTCAAAGAGCCTCAGAGGTGAATTGTAGAGCTAAAAATAACTTTAATATGAACTTTGACTGGTTAACATAACTTCAAAAAGAATCGAGTTATTGCAAAAATAGTGATTTTTTTCCCGAAACTTCAATGGCTTGCCAATCAAATTCTAAGCCTCAGATACAATTTTGGAAGAGTAACTTCTGGTTCAGTTTATCTGTTTATTTATTAAAATATGTTTTTTTTTTTCTGGTAAAATTTTAGTATTTTGTATGAGCTTTGAAAAGCATAAGAGTTTATCTTGTGACTTGCTTCCCTTAAAAAATTACAAACATCCAAAAAGTCTTAAAAATAGCTCCGAAAAATATCCATTCACTATCCGAAAGGGAGATGTATGCGCGAGAGTAGTATAGTGTCACGTCTAGACAACTCAGGAGAATTATCTAGGGACAGGTCTCAAGAAGGCTCAAGAACCTTCTTACACCCTTAAATTTAGTTGCCCAATTTGGTTGTATAGAACCAGTAAGGGCAGTCGAATTGCGAGATAAGGATCCATTAAACATTTCTAAAATTACTTGTAAATAAAAATTAATATATTTAATTAAAAATATTATACATTAATAAATTCCTCATTATCTAACAATTTTATCTCTACAACCCCGGTCGCAATATTCTTATTGTCTTATTTATGCATTAATGTTATTATTATAACATTTTTTGTCTACAAAGAGAACTGATTTAAGATATACTTTTCTATAAGTCTCAGTTAATCAGCTCTCTACAGAGAGAACTTAATTAACTGGAAAAAAAAATAATTTTCTATAAGTCTCAGTTAATCAGCTCTCTACAGAGAGAACTGCTTTAACTGGAAAAAGAAATAATATTTAATAAGTCTCAGTTAATCAGCTCTTTACAGAGAGAACTGATTAAACTGGAAAAAGCAGAATTTTATTTTTCTACTTCACGAACAGGGTTTTATTGGTTTTCATAGAAAAGAGATGGCGAGGTATTCACTTTTTTGTCCTGATGTTCCCCCGTTGGCTGATGGAATCGAAAGAGAGCTTGTATGTGTTTTCGACCTTTCTTATATCGGAAGCCCCCGCCTTACATTCTCAATATTCTAAGCGAAAATTTAGAAGCTCTCAGCCCTCATTGGAGGCTGGGAAAAACTTATCTCACGAAGTAAGGCCGGGGTAAGATAAGAAAATATGCTGACGTATCGAGTATCCTACAGTGAGATGCGAACTGTTATGTCAGCTATACAATTTAAATAAATAATTAGATTTATATTTAGCGATAATTGTGATCGAATGCTAATAAGGACGAGATATGTTCTCTTCTTTTGTTCATGTATTTTTATATTTGTTAATCGTCATTTAGTGTTTTATTACACTTTAATTATTATTCTGGTCCTTTTCTTTATTAACATTGAATCTCGCTAAGTTATCTTCATAATAAAACATAAGTCGTTGCGCAATATCATTATGTAACTTCATTGTAAGATATCAGTAATTCGGTTAAATGTTTTTCGCATATTATAAATAATTCGCATCGCATCGCATAAATAACTACTGCTTTCGTTAAACATAATTGTTTTCTTTCATATGTAAAGACATGGTTTGTGATTTAATTATAATTAAAATTTATAAAAACTTATATTAACTCATGGGAAAATGCAACGAGCCGAGACACACAAAGACAACATTTCGTTGGGCGCCAACGTGTCCGCGTCGGTTTGAAATTTGAGATATCCTTTATGATTATCATTCGGTAGTGTGTATGTTTAGTACTTAAGATTACGAGATTACAGCTGTGTTACTTGTAGAAAAAATATATACGATAAATTTAGATCCATTTCTGCTGGACACGTTACACCTCCCCCTTTTAAGATGAAATTTTGAAGAAATTTCGTTCGAAATTACTGTTACATTTTAATTTATCGGTACATTCTAGTTACGTGTTAATCTGTATGGTAGTATCGTTATACTGGATCCTGTAGGTTAATCTTCGAACTTGTCTGATGTTCTTGGTTTTATCTCTTTTAACTGCTCAATTGAACCAATTTACGGCTTAAGTGTTCCGTAGACGAAGTCCTGGCGTGGTCTATTAGGTCGAAGGTTTTCCATTAATATTATCTGGCCGTAGGTGAAGTTATACATTCGCGATAGAGACACTCCTTATAAAAACAATACACTGCCATATCCATGCTTATTTTAATTATTTTCACGATATTCGCTATCCCGCACTAGCTAGTCAAACGTCACTAAACCACTGCAGAGTGCATTTTAAGTTAATCGTGGCATATTTTATAATACTCTTGGGATTCGGGAGACCTTTTATAGAAAGTCTTCGAGTGTTATCCTTTTCTTATGTCCCTATTCGTACGATTTTGTTTATCAAAAAGTTCCGTACCGAGGTTCTTGGAATTTATATATTTATATATTTAAGGCATAATTAATAAATATCGTATTGTTTTATACATCAAAGACCTCAGAAACTCACCAATTTTATATAAATTAAGAAAGATTAAATAACTGGGATACCACCGATCACCAATGCAGATTCTTGATCTGGTTTCTTCTGAAGCTGGCTGGAAATAATTTTTCCCTCCTTCAAGAATAAACAATTTGGAGTGTGCGGTTTTCAGCGAAGTCCATCGCATAATGATTTGTCACTTGCTATTGTTAGAGCGAAAGAGAGGCCTTGGGTGACACTCTCCTATATACTGTTCATGTAATTTAAGTTTTGCGAAAAATCGATTGCGATTAGCGATTTCCTCGTTACTTTTCCTGCTTGATTCTGAATCGGGTTGTTTCTTTGTCTCAATAAAAGCAATCTCTTCCATACGTCAGGTATTCATACATCACACTGTTCCCTTGAAATTTCTTATATTTATTGTCCGTTATAACCAGCCACTGTAGAAGAGTACGAATGCGTTCCGCGATGTATAATTCAGTAATAGTGTAGTATTTGCAGTTCTTGAATGTAAGTTGCGATGTTCACCTGGAGTTCAGGTACATCACAATATCCTATTTAATACAACAAGATAGTGGTGATATTTGTGTTGCTTGTTCCGTAATATTAACCTATCAATCCCAATATTCCACCGACCAAATGAGTTGTTAAAAAGAAGACATTTTTTCGTCAGGTTCATCTTCATAGTTGATTCGTATCGAGTACAAGAATCTTAAAAATGGCGATTATTTTATATTAAATTAAAAAGATTAGTATACGCTGGGCCAAAATCTATCCTTTCAGTTGAAAATTATGTAACTAAGTATTTTAAGGTTTTATATATCATAATTTTTCAAAATTCAATATGGCAGACAAAAATTCAAAATTTTCATAAAATATGTATGAAACTCGGTTTTCGGGGGTTTTTGAGGTCCCTGATTATGAATCTTTCCATAAATTTTCAAAATTTAAAATGGCGGATCCAATATGACGTGCAAAATAACAAATAAAAAAAAATATAATATAATATAATATCTAATGCATTAATTATGTATTTCCAAATCTCTGTATTGATAAAAACAGTTAAGTAAAAAATTTAGTAGTGGAAAAAATGTACTGTACTGTTAAGAAATGTTATCTATTTTTCAGGAAAGCTCTCTGCGTTAATAGGATTGAGACTGTCTTCGAATTTATATTCTGAAGCAAGCATTACTTTTTTTTTATATTTTTTTAAATTTATTTTTATTTTTTCTAATTTTTTGTACTTTTTAAAATTTGTTTTTGTTTTTAAAAATAAAAAAAATAATTATCTCAATACAACGTACTTAATGCTGTACAGTTGAACGAATTTTCTCTGCGCCAGAGTAAAGTTTTGTAGGAATTTCAGGTAGAAACATAAACTCGCCAATTTAGGTTGAACTCAAAATCCTCTTTATTATTCGATTCACAACTCTACACGGGACGAAATTTCGTGTTCCTACAGCTCCACGAAACGCGATAAGTTTCGAGGCCATGTGGCTCGATGCTTACCGAGAGCACACGTCGCCAAATTAGAGTGTAGAGTACTCCCCAGCGGTGTCGCTGATGCTCCACTGTATGCCGAGACCGATTATCTCCGAGTGGAGTTCTGAGAGCTCTACTATAGAGAAAATATGGAGTCCGCTAAAGCGAACAGTCGAGCGGACGTTATCCCAGTATCGAGTTATTCGCGCTGTGTACATATATATAATCGCCCTGTGACGCGCCTCGTGCATTTGAAGCTAATATATACTATTATTATTATATATATATATATATATATATGTATATATATGTATATATTAGTAAATCTATAGGTTATGTTCGCTCTCGTATACAGTATAGAACCTCGGGACTTCCAAAGTGACGCAAACCAGCATATACATCACAGAATTTTTAAATAAATTGTTTAATTTATAACAATCTTATTAGGGATTCACCACCGATGAAAGATTTCAGATCTAAAACCTTGTTTCCATGAGAGTTTTGATTGGAAAAAACATTGTTTTGATTGGAATTTCACCACCAGTGGAACATTTCAGATCTAAAATCTTATTTCGATGAGAATTTCACCATCGATGAAAGATTTCAGATCTAAAATCTTATTTCGACTTGATTTTCACCACCGTTGGAACATTTCAGATCTAAAACTTTGTTTCGATGAAAGTTTCACCATCAATGAAAGATTTCAGATCAAAAACATTGTTTTGATTGGAATTTCACCACCGGTGGAACATTTCAGATCTAAAATCTTGTTTCGATGAGAATTTCACCATCGATGTAATATTTCAGACCTACAATCTTATTTCGACTTGATTTTCACCACCATTGGAACATTTCAGATCTAAAACTTTGTTTCGATGAGAATTTCACCATCGATGAAATCTTTCATCGATGTCTGATTGAATCAAGTTCCCATTACTGACTGTGTACCAATTACTGACTGTGTACCTGACCATGTACTAATAGTTTATCATGTACTGACTATGTACCAGTGACTAACCATGTACCTATTACTGACAAAGTACCTATTTCTAATCATGTCATAATCAATGACGATGTAACAACTATGACTATGTGCCTATTACTGTTTGTGTACTATAAATACTAACCATGCTCCCATTACTGACCACGTTCCATTTATTGACCGTGAACCTATTGTCGCTGATTCCTAAACTGTGGTAAAAATTGTAAAATTCAAAATGCGCTGTGGCCCAGAAGAAAGAAAAACATACAACAAATTTAAAAGTAGTTAAATTCGCCTAAAATTGCATATTTATGAGTTTTGGGGGGTTGAATCATAATCTCTGGTCGAAATTGCAACATTCAAAATGCATGCTGGGATAGAAAAGAAAAAAAAGTCCCAAAAATTTTTAAAAATAGTTAAATCTGGATGAAATTGCACAATTAAGGATTTTTAGGTCATTGAATGATAATCTGTGTTCAAAAATTCAAAATGCGCTGTGGGCCATAAGAGAAAAAAAGTACCAAACATTAAAAACGACTGAAATTGCATAATTATAATTTTTGGGGTTAATGAATATTATAATGTGATAAAAATTGACAAATTAAAAATGTACTATGGATCAGAGGAAATACTATATCAAAAATTCAAGAAGTATTTAAATTCGGCTGAAATTTCGTGCGTGGAGAAATGTTCCTTATTGTGAGATCTATTTTCTTCTTTTCCTTCAAGAAACATGTTCATACATTATAAACATACTTGTGGCAAATTATTTGTTTCATCATTTTTTTAGATTGTTGAATCATAGTTTTTAAAATGTAGTGAAAAATATCCTTGTATCATTTTTTTTGTGCTACAATTATATTAGATTGCATACCGTTTTTTAGTAACGTGATAAATTCAAATATTTTGTACTTTATAAAATAATTATTAATTTTTAAAAAGATGTTCAATATAAAAAAAAGTTATTAATGCTGTTTCTTTTTTAATGAAGTAAATTTTGAAAATACGAATAAAAATTTGCCTTTTTCATACAGCCTTTGGAAATAGTATTTTTCGATACAAGGGTGTAAAAGTTTTTTCTAACGGATGTGCGAGTTGCGGCCCGAGCCGAAGGCGAGCGTGCGGAAAGTGCCCTTAAAAATAAAAAAAATCACTTTATGCATCACTTTACGCACGCTGTAATAAAATGAATTTTATTACATCGATTTTCAAGAATATCATCATCTATATATATGAACTTTTTCATTTTACTGCAACAAATTAATTAAAATAAACTGTTAGGAAACAAGTTTTAAAAAATGGCATTCGATATACATACGAGTAACTTTACCGTGATAGGTTGTTATTTTTATAAGGAAAAAGGAGAAAACGAATAATGAAAACGAATAAAACACGGTTTTTTATATGACGCACAATGTTAATTGTACGTATATGTTTTTATATATGTGCATAATGAGATGGCATACTCGCAGTGTATCATTACGCGCAGCGCTGCTAGTAGCTCCAAGTGGAATCTTATTCACTCTGCGCATCGAGCATGGAGCATGCACGTCTCTAGTTGGAATCGGCAGGTCTCGATCTGTTATCGAGTCGTACTTTTACCAAGGTGGAGTTCTGAGAGCTCCATGACCGAGACATCGCAACCGCATAGATATAGGACGAATCGAGCTATCGACGCTCGCCTACCGATAGAGCTGTAGGAACACGAAATTTCGTCCCGTGTAGCTACGCGATCTCTAATCTATGTGAATACAACAGTCTTTTTTTTATTATATGACAACCTTTGAGAAAAACAAAGCGAGCGCAGAACAGGACGTGCGCGTTCAAAGCTAGAAGGTCGGTAGACTACCGACTCGTGGCAGCGTGGCGACACTCGCAGATCAACGACGATCGATACATATCGATATCCAAGATGGCGTTCCCGCCAAATATCGACAACGCTTAATCTAATATTTCCGCACTCCCTCCCTTTGTCGATATACAGAGATGTGAGGAATGAACGAACATTATCTTTAATTTTAACAAGAACAGTATTACGAATATTCAAATGTCAATTCTTAAATAAAACTTCTTTTAATTTGTCTGTTGTATCTTGGTGGTTCTTGGGTCAGTTTCCTCGAGCGTCTGTAAACATATTAAAATAAGATTAATTGATGCTTTAACATTTGCTAATGTTATTTATATTAAGGTAAGTAACTCTTTGATTATAATCTCTCTAATTTTCATATCTAATTTATCAGTTTATCTCTTAAGTATTTATGTGCTTCCAAGGGTAAAGGTTTTGTCATAATATCAGCTACATTTTCTTTAGTAGCAATCCATCTAACGTTTACTTTTCTTTCATCTACACACTGTTTAATAAAGTCTCCGTGTGTGTCTGCCATGTGTTTTCTTTTCCCACACTCTTCTCTTAGTTTAAGATTCTTATCGATTTCATCTCAATTGTCATCAAACATCTTCAGTTTATGGCTTCCATCCTTCTTAGTGCAGTCTCCAGCGGATTGGTTATCACACCAACTCGTAACTGGGAATAGGGTTTTACCAATGACAAATCTAATGGCTTTGTCAAGTGAGATCAACTCTTGACATGCGTTACTCATGGCTAAATACTCAGCTTGACAAGTAGACAGCGTAACGTATGTTTGCTTGTGACTTCTCCAAGCAATTACATCTCCAAATAGTTTTATCGCATACCCCCCAGTGGTCGTGGAATCGTTGCAATCTCTAAAATTTGCATCCGTCAATGCCTCTAACTCTCCGGTTTCAGCTTTGAATCTCAAACCCATATTGGTAGTACCTCTTAGATATCTGAAGATTCTTTTGACATCAATCCAATCATCTTCGGTTGGCTCCAATTGTTTTCTCGCTAAATAATTTACTGCAAAGGTTATGTCGGTTCTAGTAGCGTTTGATAAGTGCATCAGACTTCCAATCGCTTCTCTATATGGTACTCTTTTAACCTCATCCTTTGAAATCTTTTTGTGTTTCCAGTTCATCTAATTTTCTTCTTTTGGTTCTATTGTTAACCTGTTTTGTTACCATCGGTGTATTTTGTGGTTTGCAGTTTTTCATGTTAAATTTTTCCAGGATGTTTTCGGTATACTGAGCTTGATGAATCAGCATGGTTTTATCCTCTATGTTTCTTTCTATTGTTATTCCAAGAAAATTTCTTGGTTCCCCAAGATATTCAAATATTCTATTTAGACAGTCTACGATTTCTCTTAGTTTCTCTTTATTGTTGCTCGCAATAAGCATGTCATCTACATAGATCAATACGACCGCCATCTCACCTTCTTTTCTCCAAGTGAAAGGGCAGGGTTCATGTAGATCATTTTCTAGCTCAAGTTTTTCCATTTCTTCCGAGAATCTTTTGTTCCATTTTTTCGGACTTATTTTTAGTCCATACAATGCTTTCTTCAATTTACACACTTTCGTCGATCTAGTTTTCTCATCTACTTCTAATCCATCCGGGATCTCTATGTATATTTCCTCCTCTAAAATTCCATTTAAAAATGCAGCATTATTTTTGGTCATCGATCAAATCCTACACTTTGTTAGCGTTTAAAGATTCGATCTCTTCTTTAACTGCGTTCTTCTAGCCTTCTTTCTCTTTACTTTTCATTGCTTGTTCATAATTTATCGGATCTCTATTTAGTGTTGCTAGCAAGCAGTGTCTCAGTTCCACACCTTTTTCCCCTTTAAGATTATTTTCGTCTTCTGAAACGTGCGAGTAGCCAGCAAATCTGCTAAAACTCGTGTCTTCGTTGTCGGTGCTCTTAGGTTCTTCTTTAGACTCTAATTTTCTTTTGCTTTTCCCTCTAGTCGTGCAACCTTGTTTAGTTTCATTTCTTTTCTCTTGTTTATTTTTACCATCTAATTGTTTCTTCGGCCTTCCTCTCTTTTTAGGTTCTAGGATAGGTTTTTCTTGTTGTTCTTTTTCATTCTCTTTTATCTTTCCTAAACTGTTCCAATTAATCTCTTCCATTTTGTTGGCCTCTTGTAATTTTTCATCAATCTCTATTTTATCTTTCTTGTAAACATCTTTGTACACTAATTTTTCATTGAATCTAACATGTCGAGATTCTATGAATTTTCTCGTGCTTGGATGCCACAGCAAATAGCCAGTAGGTTTATATCCAACTAAAACGGCTTTTATTGCCCGTTCACTGAACGTAGAATTTGGTTTTGGTAACTTGACATATCCAATGCATCCAAATCTTTTGATTTGATTAAAGTGGCAACTCGCACTAGGTGCGAATTTCTCTAAAGGTACTTCAAAGTCTATGGATTTGTGTGGTGTTCTGTTGTATGCATGCACAGCAGCATCAACAGCTAAGTCCCACATACTTTTTGGCAATCCTGAGTCAAGCATGTACGCTCTGACTTTGCCTTGAATTGTTTTATTGAACCTTTCGGCTACGCCGTTGTGTTCAGGAGTATAAGGAGGCGACGGATCAATTTCTGCTTTTTCTTCCTCTAAAATCTCTAAAAACTTTCTTCCTATAAATTCCGTCCCTTGATCAGATTTGACAAAACACAATTTTTCATCTTTACCCAATAAGTTTCGGGCTGACCTTAGATATTTCTTTAAAGTTTCATCGTTCTCGTCTTTTGATTTTAAAGTGTATATTTTAGTCTTGAATAATCATCTATAAAAACTACAATGAACTTCTTTAAACTTGGGTATGACAAGGGCTTTATAGGCCCCATCATATCCGTATGTATACGTTGCAGAGATCGCTCTGCTCTTTTTCTATTCTCTTTAAACGGTAGTTTTTCCATTTTCCCTAATATGCACACTTCGTATTCTAATATGGAGTCGTCAAATTTTACGTTCTTTAAACTCTTATGCGTGTTTTGAAGTTTCTTGAGATAACTTAGCGAAGCATGACCTAATCTAAGACCTGACCTAATGCATGACCTGATCTAATCTTTCTTCTCTAAAGGATTCATAATAAGTATTTCTTCTACATTTTTAAAAGCAATAAAATTTATAATCTCTTTAGATTTAGAAACATTCTTTACAAAATTTATCTTACCTGCTTCTTTGATCTGATTTTTGCTCTGGTTGATTTGAGAATACTTATTGCATTACTCTGTCTTGCCTGTCATTCGTAACGGACGTTAATTTATCGGCTCTGATAATTTATTATATTTATATAAGAAGTCTTGAATTTTTTTATAAATAAAACTGTCAGAAGTGTACTCTAGGTGAAACAGTTTTGAACTAAGTAATTAATTTGTGCCTTGAATAAGATAATTGACTGTTAACGATATTATTGTTAGCAATTAATTTATGACAATTTCCGGACCACGTTGTGCAAATTTTCGGTCGATCGCTTTGCGCATGTACCGAAGAAGTGTGTAGGGGCACCCTATTAGTGTGTATTGGTGAGAGTGCTTCAGTGTTGTATCTACGTTATTATCACCATTCTACGTTCTTAATTTCTTGCTGGCTGCGCGTGGAATCGACGCGTACGGTTCACTGGGAGTTGGACGCCCCTCTTTGTGGTCACGTCTCTCAACACTTCTGCTCTGGATTTTTGCTGTCTTTGCAATTTCATTCTTGCATTAATTTAATCCTTCTCTTTCTGAAAATGAATTCAAAATGCAGGGAATGCCATTTGGATATTAGTCCAAACAATCTTGAAGAGTGTGTGATTTGCAAGTCCACATTTCATAAAAATTGTGTACCAGCTGGTAGTGGAACGACAGAAAATGGTACTTTCATATGTTGTATGACGATAACTGCAAAAAAGGGTAAAAAGCGAGTAGGTGATTCCTTACTCGCACCGCCTCGTTTATTGTGCTCTACAAGTAATTCATCCATTGAATCGAATTCAGCTTAAACTGTTCCTGCTTATTTTAAATCGTTCGTTGAACAGCAAAATAAACAATTTTCTACTCTTAATGAGAAAATGGACAGAGTGCTGAATCTCGAAAAAAGAGTGTGTGAAATTGAGAAGAATGTAAATTCTTTGCAATCTCAAATGTCTTGTGCACTGGGCGATCGTGCTCGACTTGGATATGAGACGCGCAACTGTGATATTGTTGTTTCTGCTTTTCCTGAACAAGAGCGAGAGGATCTTTCCGCGATTATGCTCAAGATTGCTGAATGTCTCAATGTGGCAGCTGAGACAAGGGACATTCTATCAGCATCGCGACTTCAATCACGATCTAATATTGTTGGTAATGAGTCTCCTCAAACCTCTTCTACCTCAACTGTACAAAAGCCAAGAACCATTATAATTCGAGTTTCAAATCCTGGCCTTCGAAACGATATAATTAAAGCGATGCGACAGCGTAAATCTATTGTGGCTTCTTCTATCAATAACCAGCTACCATCCAGCCGTTTTTATATCAACGAACATCTTCCTAAAGAGACGCTGGACTTATTAAAGAAAGCTCGACTTCTAATTAAAGGCATGCCTAATAAATATTTGTATGTCAATCGAGGTATTATACATTTTCGCCCTTCAAGAGGCGCACCAGTTCGAGAGATTTTGCCTGAGGAAGATCTTTCTCGCCTTCAAAACTGACGCCAGATTGCAGCTGCTCAACCTTCTGAACCATCAGCGACTAGCTTTTCTTTTTCATCTGTAAATTCAATTTCAAATAGTGTTCCAAGGTATAATGTTGACAATTTTTAAAATTTGCCATTTAAATGTACATTCTCTTTCATCCAAAAATAAAATACATGAATTACGCCATTATTTCAAATATCATTTCTATCACATAATAATTCTTACGGAAACCTGGTTAACTGATCAGTTGGATGACAAATATTTTCAAATTGATAATTACTATCTTTTTCGACATGATCGCTCTTATGGTAGGGGAGGGGGACTAGTTATCTACATTTATAATCAAATCAAGACCAAACCTATTGCAACATCTGATAATTCGCTCAACTCTGTGGAATTTATATTTTTGGAAATCATTAGTAAGAATACACCACCAGCTCTTCTGGTTGCAGTATATAGACCACCAAATAAATCGATGAAGGATCAATTTGAAGACATATATTATAGTTTTAGTTCTAATTACTCCAAAATTATTATTATTATTGGTGACTTGAACATTCATATAAAAAGAAATAACTCGGATTCTGTTTATCTCAATCAATTTATAGCTGAAAACGCTCTGCAAATTGTTCCTTTTAACGCGACGTTTCACTCATCGACTCCAGACACATGGATCGACCACTGTATAGTTGATTCTATTGAGAATGTTGTATCATATCACCAGGAGAATCTCCCTTTTATTTACGGTCATGATCTTATTGCAATTGAATTCAGACTTAAAGTCTCAAAAGCTACCGATACTATCATTACTTGTTGAGACTATCGTAATTTTAATATCCATCTGTTATTGAATGAACTTGAATTATTCGACTGGAAAATGTTTAATGGATTGTTTGACAATAATACTAATGTTGATAGACTTTGTGATACATTAAGTACCAGATTACTTTACTGCTTTGATAAATATGCTCCTATTCATACTTTTTCAACAGAACATCGGCCTGCTCCGTGGATTTCAAGTGAGTTGCGAGATCTTAAGCGTAAACGTGACACTGTTCTTAAAGCTTATCGACGATCAAACGATCAACATCTTAAGTCTCAACTATTAATCCTTAATAAAGCTAATAAGGTTTCATGGAGAACTGCTCGAGAAAATTACTACTGTTCTCGTTTAGCTAGTATTCTCACGCCAAAGGAAACGTGGACCGAGTTACGTCGTATGGGCATCATCAATTCAAAATCAAAATCTCCCCCTCTCAATTGCACTCCAAACGAATTGAATGTATTTTTCACCTCGTTGGCAACTACTCACGGTTACGGTGTATCAGCTAATCCGCTGCCTATTCGTCATATGGATTTTAAGGATAGCCGATTCTTTTTTAAAAATATCTCAATTGATAATTTAGTGAGTTGTCTGATTAAAGCGAAATCGGAAGCTGTAGGAGCCGATAATACTCAATTGCGATTTTTTGTCTCTTCTTTCCCGGTAATTGCTCCATACTTATTGCATTTGTTTAATACTTCTCTTAATACATCAACGTTTCCAAGTGCCTGGAAGAAAACTCTTATGGTGCCCATAAATAAGGTAAGGAATCCAAGTGGCCCTAGCGATTATCGGCTTGTTGCAATTGTTTGCACACCTGCAAACATTCTGGAAAGACTCGTTTTTGATCAAGTGGTGGAGTTCTTAAATGAGAAAAAGTGGTTTGATCCTTATCAGTCAGGTTTTAGAAAAGGCTTCAGTACTCAAACAGCATTACTGAGTGTCTCAGAATTTGTTAGGCAGGCTATTGACAAAAGCATGATAGTTATTACCATTTTATTTGACTTTAGCAAGGCATTTGATGTGGTTGATCATTCTCTACTATTGTTAAAACTAAAAGAGGCTGATTTTTCAAATGCAGCAATTGCCTGGTTTGATTCTTACCTAACCAATCGATCTCAAGCGGTTGTTGATAACACCAATCACTCGCTATCATCTTGGATGACTGTTAATACGGGAGTGCCGCTAGGATCAGTTCTCGGTCCTCTCCTCTTTTCGATGTTCATTAATGACCTTCCTGGTGTATTTAAAGACTCGCAATACATGATTTATGCGGACGACACTCAAATTTTTCTGAGATGCTTTCCGCATGAAATAGATAACGCGATTGATCGCATCAATGATGACGCTGAACGGTTCAGCCAATGGGCTGTAAATAACAAAATAGTAATTAATGTAAACAAAACGCAAGCAATGATACTTGGTAGCCCCTATTATATCAATTCAATTGATCTTGATAATCTGCAACCAATAAAGCTTAGAGGTTCGCCTGTGCAGTGGTCGAAAAATGTGCGCAATTTGGGTCTATACTTTGATAATACATTATCTTGGAATACCCATGTTACCAAAATATGGTCGAATATATATTCAACTTTACGTCAACTAAGAGTAAATGGTAGTTCGTTACCTTTTAATCTGCGTAAACAGCTTGTCATTTCATTATTAGTGCCTCACTTGGATTATTGTTGTGTAGTTTATAATGATGTTAACGCGATGTTAAAAATCAAACTAGATAGACTCTTAAATGCAAGTGTACGTTTTATTTTTAATTTACGCAAGGGTGAACACATTTCTAGGTACTATATTAAATTAAATTGGCTCACAGCTGAAAATCGTAGATGGTATTTTATTGGAGTATTATATCAAATAAATCATCAAAGTATCTTTACGATAGCTATATCTGGCGTGAGAGCATAACTGATAGACGTTTACGGGTTGGTACCAAAGTATTAAGGTTACTCCAGCACACGCATGCATCGTATGACAAATCATTCCTAATTATTTCAACGAATCTGTGGAATGCGTTACCGAGTGACCTACAAATGTGTTCTTCGCTTCCTAGGTTTAAGTCTAAATTTTATAACTTATTATTCGAGCGCCAAAAGCTTCAAAAGAAAATAACGTTTGGAATTTATTAGAATTTAATTTATGCGTTTATGTTTTTTTTTTGTGCGGTTGATGAGTATTATATATAAGATGCTAGTATAATTAATTCTTGCTGCACATATTGCACATATATTTTTAGATTTATTATGTAAGAACTATGTATGATCTTATGTTTGGTTGGCTCAAGGGGATGTCCCTATGCCAAAATAAATAAATAATAATAATAATAATAATTGCGATTTTTGATCAAATTTTCCTTTCTCTTTACCAAATCTCTTAAACGATTTTCCTTTATTGTCTCTATTGAAACTCTTTTGTTCCCTCTTAGATTTATATTGATTTTTCAATTCTGATTCGAAATGACTCTTATTTCTATTAAATTCATTACTCTTAAAACTGTTACCTCTATTTTTATCATCCGGATGTTTGCGAATAGTTGGACACTCATCTCCTTTGTGGTACTTTACTGCTTGACAGTAATAGCAAAACCATTGTCCACAATTTTGGAGATGACAGTCTTTTGCCAAATGTCCAGTTCCGTTACACCGGTGGCATCTAGCTTCTTGATTTTTGTGTTGAAATGTTCTAGATCTCTGAACTCTAACTTCTTCTTTCTTTTCACCTTTCTTTTCTGCTTCTAACTGTAAAATGAAAGTTTTTATTTCCCCTAAACTCATTTCCTTTGACAGGGTTTGTCTTTGTATAAAATCGGCGTTTCTCAATTCCGGCGTTATCAAGGACACTGCCTGATAAAATGAAGACCGTTTTTCCTGTTCTGTTAGAGGTACAGCATCTTCACATGCTTCGTATTATCTAATAATCGAGTCAAAGCGTTCACAGAAATCATCAACTTTTTCGTCTCTTTTCATTTTAATTTGGCACAGCCGTGATCTTACAGATGTATGAGTCACGTTTATTTCGCTCTTTTTGTACCCTCGTAACTTCTTTAAAAGTTCCTTTGGATCGGATTCATTCAAAATTCTCTTATGATAATACTCATCTAAATGGTTTATTATTATATCTCTAACAATACTTTTTCGTCTTACAGTCTTTGATAAAGAAAAATTTTCCGGACTTTTAATGTTCGGATCTATTACGTCTAATAAATCATTACTAGTTAAATCAGATCTTAAATAGCCTAACCAAAGATCAAAGTTCGATTTCTGTGTCAGCTTATATTCTCTTTTTTCGTTTATTTTTGAGATATTTAAATCATTTTCAAAAAGTTTTTCTTTTATAGCTTCTACATTTTTTATGATCTCGTTTTGTTGATTTAAGGCTCTAGAACTGTTCGAATCAGAATCTAATCTTTGACATTTATTGTTTTTGTTTAATTCGTTTGAACTAATCTCTAATTTCCGTTTTGGATTTTTCTCCCTCTGTATTACCTCTAAATTTTTGAGACGTAAACGTTCAGCTTCTAGGTTATTTTCTGACACTTGAACCATGGTCGCCATCATGTCATTCGCCTTCTCCATCACCTTGTTTAGAATTTTCACTGAATATTTTAACATGATCACCGTCTCTTCTTGAAGATCGCATAATTTTGCATACTCAAACTGAATTAAATTCAAGTTCTCCATCTGTATCAGTTGATTACTGACAACTTTTGGTAATTTACGCTGGTTCTCTTTAGGTTTTGCTGTGAAAAAGGGTAAACCGTAAATTAATACCTGGATTTTCTTTTTCTCTAGATATATGTATGATTGCCAGGCCTGACCGTCTTAAATTCTCTATACATCTAAATTTTTTAAAAAATTTTAAAAACTCTTTAGTTTATTCAACTCTAATATAAATTTTCACAACATTCTAAAAAAATTAAAATTTGGCAGAAAGGAGAAAAAAATATGCAAAATTATTGTTATTAACTTTAAAAATATACGTAAATTTTTACTTCCAGTTTTTGTTTCTTTAATGTCCTGTTCGTCTAGTGGTGTTTCGTCTTTATTTTTCTCTTTCTCTAACTTGTTAATTTCTATTTCTTCTTTATTTGATTCATTTTCTGAGGTTTCAACCTCTGAATCATAATCCACGAGAGGATTTGCATTTATTTCAGATTCGCAATCCGTTACCGAAATTTGGTCTGATTTATCTGCCATCTGTTACGGGATTAAGAAACAGACATCCTTCAATAAATTAAATTCTTATCAACGTACTCATCAATTGTTCTATTTACCAGGTATACTCTAGGTTTTGATATGATTTTCAAAGGAATGTTTCGTTTCATGTCTCTGATCTACAGTAGACGCACAGCAATCCACTACAAATCGAGACGAGAATCTGCACTCCTCTACACAGACACACGAATGCACACACCTGTTATCCGACATTTGATTTTAAGCACGGCTGTAAAATCCGTTGGATTTTAGGTTGGCCATGCATGCACACGCGACCCATGCAGGATCATACAGACTCCCTAGTCAACGAGCGAATTCTACCGCACAGCAAGTTTCGTTCGCCAGTCGACCCCGTCAATTTATTGTTTTAAATATTTGCAAGATTACTAGTATTACTTGCAACTAAAACTTTATAACAATCTATTAATATAGTTTCACGTTTATATACTTCTTTTGAACGATTCTAACCTCTTTTCCCAATCTACAAAATTTTTCATTTTTCGCGTTATTTCTAAAACTCGAACTATTTGATTCGTCTAATTTATATCTCCATTCTCTTGAATTTTTCAAAGAAAGTAATAACATTTCACAGCGATCTCTAATAAATCAAAAATTATCATGTGTGCCAGGAAACCAACGGACAAAGAATGCAAACGCACATAAACACGCGAGCCTCCTGGATCAAAAACTTTTGAGGTTATTTTCTCTATTCTCTTAAATTTATTTAGTCTCTTTATTATGCCAATCGTTATTCGATTAATGATTCCAGCAAACCGAATAGAACTTCTCGGCTGGCAAAGATCTTACGTGAACAACCGCGCGCACACACACAAAGCCACGACACTTGGACGGAAAGAACAACTCAAGATTCGGTTCTCTACTTTTAACCTTCGAAATTTTTCGTTTTCATTTCAACCTGCATTACATTTGGAATTTTTGTAATGATACTAACCTTCTAAAGAAGTCTGCAGATTCACTCTTAGTAATAACTTTTTATGTTCGTACCAAGGACGCTATCGATCGTTTTCTCGCGCGATGGAAGCGTGCCCTGGGCCCATAACCTGTAGGAATTTCAGGTAGAAACATAAACTCGCCAATTTAGGTTGAACTCAAAATCCTCTTTATTATTCGATTCGCAACTCTAGCTACGCGATCTCTAATCTATGTGAATACAACAGTCTTTTTTTTATTATATGAAAACCTTTGAGAAAAACAAAGCGAGCGCAGAACGGGACGTGCGCGCTCAAAGCTAGAAGGTCGGTAGACTACCGACTCGTGGTAGCGTGGCGCTACTCGCAGATCGACGGCGATCGATACATATCGATATCCAAGATGGCGTTCCCACCAAATATCGATAACGCTTAATCTAATATTTCTACAAGTTTCACTTTCAATTTTTTATTTTCGATATGAATAAAAGAGTGTCCATTTTGTATTTTTGTAACATCAGACGCAAGAGAGAATCTTTTGCGAGTTTTCTTTGCGTTCTGCTATGCATGTCCTTACTGTATTCAAGAAACGTTATACTTTTCAATTTGTTAACTGACCGATGTTAATATTGCCTCAGACGAATTAGCTTGCAGACAAGCATGTGTGGCTTCTTTTTTTAATATAGCACCAATGCCGTCACACACAGCCTTACCATGCGCAGTAACATGAACGTGTCATTCTGCTTTTATACCAAAATCTTGCTCATGATGCATTAAGTTCACCATTTGGTAGCGATTTTTATAGTGTTGCTTTGCACCGTCAGTAAAATAAATTATTTTTTAAACGTTTGGACAGATTTTTTTTTGTTTCCGGAAAAATTGTTTATTGCGTAATGTACGCTGCAGTAGTATCGTGAGTTGTGCTTTCAGACAAAAGTGTAAAACTACAATGTTTAACTTTTTTTTTTACGACTTTTGCGGTCATGAAGCCGAACGGCGAGGCTCAGCGACTAATCGCTGTTTTGCAGACTGACCGCGAGGTACTTAACAATTTTTGTAGAATTAACATTATATATGATATACACTGCCTTCACACAGGTATCCCATAAGCTCTCAGGGTGCTTGTGCGGGACCCCGGTTGTAAAGGTGTGCAACCATATATGCGAGAGCTGCAGATCGTCTTTAGATGGCGCCATACTTACATTTATCGAGAATGTAGGAAACTGCAGAAACCTACATTAAGTACAATGCTTAATTTCATTACTATCTCTGTAATAAATTACAACAGGATGAACTGTGCATTGGTCGTTGTTATAATGAAACGCTTGAATAGCATTCTGAACAAAATGTGCAAAATTTTCGGAAAAATCACACTGCAGTAGTACTTCTACACATTTTTTACATACTCTACTATTAGCAGGTAAATGTGGGAACATTCCCATTAACTGTTTTGGCAGCTTTCTTAAAGTTTTGCCAATGTGGTTATCAATTCTTAAAGGATTCACACATCTGTCAGTGTGAACTATCCCTTTAGAGGCATCAGATTTTCTGCTTATACTCAGCTTAATTGCCACTCAATAAGAGAAATTACTGACTTAAAATCAATCTTTTCCTTATGCTCCGTTAATATTATTATTTTCAATTCATCACTAAACTATGTTATAAAATGCAAAATGTTCATGAAAGCAACATTTGCTTGCTGATGTTATGTATGATAACCGGTATTATTATTATTTTCACTTCAACACTTTTTAACTTCTTCAATATTGCGCTCAGTTAAATTTTTCCCCTTTTCTTGGAATTGGTAATCCTAAAACTCCTGCATCTTTTTTTAAATCTTTAGAGTTTATTGATATTCTACACGCGGAGAGAGCGAGATAGTAAGTATTAACATAAAGATATGACACAATTTACATACCTAGATATTAACAACAGAGGTCTTCACAATTTAGTATCTGGAGATATAAAGACTCTATATTTTACTCATTAATATAACTGACATTAAAATTTGTTCTTATACTAATCAAAAGGTACAGTATGACATATAGTTTTGAAGATGTTTTGGGTAGCCAATTACGAGGACAAAGTAACACATGCGTAGTTTTTAGTTGTATTAAATAAAATACGTGCACCAAGTGTTCACGGTCGCCGATTACGGTGGTCAGGTATCGCGCTCCGTTGTTTTTCGCAATATCAGCTAAAGTACGTCCATCCAGTGTTAAGGGTCGCTGATTACGGTGTCCAGGTGTCGCGCTCCGTAGTTTTTCGCAATATCAACTAAAGTACGTGCACCAGGTGTCGCGAGCCTCCGAATATGGTTTCTAGGTGTCGCGCTCCGTAATTTTTCGTGATATCAGCAAAATACGTCCATCGGATGTTAAGGGTCGCTGATTACGGTGTCTAGATGTGGCGCTCCATAGTTTCGTATCGTATTAGCTAAAACACGCTCATCAAGTGTTCGGAGTCACTGCCCTCGAAGTCGAATTCGAAGGTAATTTCAACATGAAACCTGTTTGACCTCAGTATCGATGTTTACATTTCAAAAGTACACAATTTTTTGAATACTGACATTTGAGTAAGGACATGCACAGCAGAACGCAAAGAAAACTTGCAAAAAGATTCTCTCTTGCGCCTGCTGTTACAAAAATACAAAATGGAAACTTTTATTCCTATCGAAAATAAAAAATTGGAAGTGAAACGTTACTCTGGCGCAGAAGAAATACTTTCAACTGTACAATATCAAATACTTTTTGTTTTGAAACAAAATCCAAATGAAAAAATTAATAAAATATTTAAAAACAAAAATAAATTAAAACTAAAAAAAAATTAGAAAATTTAATTAAAGTAGTGCGGGCTTCAGAATCTAAATTCGAAGACAGTCTGAACGATGTTAACGCAGAGAGCTTTCCTAAAAAATAGAAAACATTTCTTACCAGTACAGTACATTTTTTCCACTACTAAATTTTTTACTTAACTGTTTTTCTCAATACAGAGATTTGGAAATTCATAATTAATGCATCAGATAGTATCCTTCATTAAATTGATTTGAAAGTTTAACTGAATGAGGAACATATTCGTAATCAGCAATCTCAAGAGTCCCTGAAAAATCATAATCTTTTTCTATTTTACATTTTGCCCGTCATAATAGATACGCCATTTTAAATTTTGAAAATTTATGGAAAGATTCATAATCAGCGACCTCAAAAAACCCCCGAAAACCGAGTTTCATACATTTTTTAATAACATTTGAATTTTTGTACGCCATATTGAATCCGCCATTTAGAATTTTGAAAAATTATGAACAGATTTCTAATCAGCGACCCATACAACCTTAAAATACTAAGTTACATAATTTGCAACTGAAAGGATAGATTTTGGCCCAGCGTATACTAATCTTTTTAATTCAATGTAAAATAATCGTAATTTTTAAGACGCCATTATAAATTTCCTTTTTATGTCTATATGTCATCATTTAGTGATACTCAAATTTTAGAAATATGAATTGTAAGCCTTGTTATCTTTTTTTAACATTCTTAAACAACAATTTAATCATGTTTAAAACTCACATAAGGCGCCATCTTTTGACCGTCATGTTGAATTTTCAAAAGTACCACATGGTATTCAAAAAAGTACGTCAAAACGAAGATTTTAAGCCCTCAACCAATTCAATCGGTTCAATAGAATTTTGGAGACGGCCCTGTCACGCTTGACGTGGAAATATGGGGTCATTCCATGTGAAATTTACAATCAAAATTTAAATTTCCGTGAAATATTTTTTTTCTTGTTTTTAAGGTAAAAATAAAAGACACGTATTTTTTATTTTAATATGATACGCGTAATTTTCGAGTTATGAATTTTTAAAGTTCCGAATTTTATAAAATATCCCTATTTTTGATCGCTTACAAGTCGGAAATAATAGAAATAGAAAAAAAAGCACAAGGTATGAAAGTTTGCATTTTTCCTCAGCTTTCTAAAGAAATAGGTAACCAAAATATATTTAATTATTTAACAACAAAATTTTAACGTTTTTATAAACAAATTCGATTTTTTTTAAGTTGGACCTAATTTTTTTCAATGATTTTAAATTAAAAGTATTCATTGACCTATGTAGAAAGTACTGTGAAAATTTCAGAATGGACCGTTTAGAACTTTTCGAGTAATAAAATACTGATTGAAGACACCATGGCTCGAAGCGCCCCGCCGCGGCGTTCCACGCCCCGTGTTCCAATCGCACGGTATTAAATACGGTTCAATATATAATTAAACTATTAAAAAAAAGAAATAAATAGTGTTATAAATCTTAGAAATAGATTTGTAATCCATAACATTTATTAAATTCATTATAATCTTAACAAATATTTATAAAGAAATTAATACATTATATGATAAATTTAAAACAATAAAATTAACTCATTTCAACATTTTTCGATTTAAATGTTTATTTAAATTTTCGTTTCAATGATCGTTTCGTTTTAGTTTTCGATAAGATAACATTTGAAAAATCATCGCACATAGAATAGGTCTTAACTTTAAGTTTCAAATTCTCGAGCGGTTCTACGCTATGTAATTTATGCGTACCTGCTACCGTTTTACATTTTTCGAAACGACCTTCCAATAATTTTGCAGTAACCTCATAATCTTTTTCATTTTTAAAAATAAAAGACATGTTAGACTCAGATAAGTTACGTTTTGCCCACTCGTATAAAATGCAAATAAATTTGATATTTTCATATATAAGTTTTTTAGTCGCTCAAAATATATACTTACAAGTATCACGGGCATTCATTTTAGTGATTTTTTTCCTACATGGAGCGCATATAACGTCGGTTGGTCTCAAAAACTTACATTTTTCAAGAATCGAGTAAGACACTTTACGTAAATTGGTTTTATTTTGTTTCGAACCATGAGATGTCTCATTAAATGGGTTACAACGCCGATCTTTAAATTTATCTGGAGACATCATTTATGTCGTTGACAAAACTTCACTGTTGTTGACAAAATTAAACATTACATATCCCGTAATGCACTAATTAGGAAGGATCGCGTCAGAAGCAGGTTACGAGTTCAAACCTGCATAGCTTGGGCACGCCGCGCCACGGTATCTTTAAACAATAATTGATTACTCGAAAAGTTCTAAACGGTCCATTCTGAAATTTTCACAGTATATTCTACATAGTTCAATGAACACTTTCAATTTAAAATCATTGAAAAAAATTAGGTCCAACTAAAAAAAATGGAATTTGTTTATAAAAACGTTAAAATTTTGTTGTTAAATAATTAAATATATTTTTTTTACCTATTTCTTTAGAGAGCTGAGGAAAAATGCAAACTTTCATACCTAGTACATTTTTTTCTATTTCTATTATTTCCGACTTGTAAGCGATCGAAAATAGGGATATTTTCTAAAATTCGGAACTTTAAAAATTCATAACTCGAAAATTATGCGTATCATATTAAAATAAAAAAATACGTGTCTTTTATTTTTACCTTAAAAACAAGACAAAAAATATTTCACGGAAATTTAAATTTTGATTGTAAATTTCACATGGAATGACCCGTATACATATTTTATTAACGAAGAAATTACTTCATTATTTAATTTAAATGTAGGTTTTTAGTCTGTATGTTTGTATTCATTATTTTCTTGATTTCTACATTCATCCCGAGCAATGTAATAATTTTTGCTTTCATTTCATGTCAAAGTATGATGAACGCTTTTAATTCGATATTTCGTCATTATTTTACTACTATTTGTTCTCCTTTCTTCTGAACTTTTTTTTTTAATTCAAAATTATGTTACATATAATTCATGAATATCTATAGTTTTATTAATTATTTTAAACACGTCTGTAAATTATGTATTTAAGTTAATTTTCTCCTTTTTCTTTTAAATATACCTTTAACTATTTTTAATTTCGTCATTAGTATCTATTATTCGAAAATGACATAGGACGATGATATATGTCTTGTTACCTTCACTTATGTACACGATTATTATTATTATTAT
Organism: Trichopria drosophilae; assembly: GCA_030407085.1. NCBI lineage: Eukaryota > Metazoa > Arthropoda > Insecta > Hymenoptera > Diapriidae > Trichopria > Trichopria drosophilae. The sequence goes on from CM059582.1 coordinate 134,457,058, forward strand.
TATTAATATTCTAACTTATTTTGATTTATGTTTTTGTTATTTATCAAAATTTTTAATTTTATCTTTTTCCTCTATCCAATAGGAAAATTTTGTGGTTCTCATTCACAATTAATTGTTCGAATCCTTCAAATTTATTTAAATATTCATTTCGGTTTTAGTTAGTTTTATTGTTCTGATAATGAAACTTGTCAGAATTTTTAGTGTACAAACCTTCATTTGCTGGCATCCAGAGCTTGATCCTTTTAATTTCATTTATATTTTTAATTTCATTACCACATTCGTTTTCAAATTTATTTTCCCTTTTAAATTTATTTTTATTTTAATATTCATTTTCCTGCCCATTTGCTTTTCTAAGCTCATTTTTACCATCATATTCGTTTTCATTTTCATTTACATACTTTCTTTTAATTTTATTTTCGTTTTTACTCGCATTTTTTCCCGCATTTTTAATTTCATATTTATTTTCAATTTCATTTTTCTGTTTATTTCCCTTTCTAAGTTCATTTTCACTTTCATATTCGATTCCATATTCCTTTCCTTTTTACTTCGATCCAGACCTTAGGTCTGTACGAAGTATTGAATTTGGTCACTTCGGGCATGAAAATTAACCTATAGTTTTTCATCAAATGTCGACGTTGCAGACCCTAAGGACCCCAATTCAACATTAAGAAAATTTGTGTCCGTGATCTTGTACGTACGTACGTCCGTACGTCCCGTTTTTTTGTCTCGCGATAACTCGCGTACGGATAAGCGTAAAGACATAATTAAATACGTGGCTTGTCATAACTTAGATCTGTTTAGATTTTGGCGCCGATCCATCCGTCCATTACTAAAAAACATTAGCCCCAATTAAGTTTATTTGTAGTTTTTTGCATTTATTTTGAAAAATATAAAATTTTATTTAAAAATGTTTCAAACAAAAAGGATAGAGCATGAAATTCTCTACAAAACAGGTTATGCATTTTCTTTCTAAAATCAACGATAATGCCATAAAAACTGGTTTTAACTGCTTATGACTATTGTCTGAAAAAGTGTTGAATTTGGTCACCTCGGCAAAAAAATTACCCTATAGTTTTTCATCAAATTTCGACGTTTCGACCCCCTACCCCCCAGGGGTAGTCTTCGCCAGCCCCTCGGGTGCGGTGATCACCTACGGGCGCATAAACCCTTGATACGAAAATAACTATTTCGATCTATCTAAAAGATGTCTTATAGAAATCTAAAATATATCCGTCAGAGATCTTTTTGACACTTTAAAAATATCTTTGCCGAAATATATGTGTATATATTGTATATATCAGATCATAATGATACAGACAGTAATTAGTAAAACACAGTAAACGTGTAATATGCATCGAATAGTCTATTACAATACAAGTGCATTAAGTGTTTTGCACCTCTTATTTATTAATACTTCGGCTGACCTGTTGTCGGGGTCGAAGTTTTGAAAATGCTCATTTTCAATTTTCATATACATATAAAAAACACTATATTGTTGTAACATATCTATCGAAGCCACTTGGACCTAAATATGATTGGACCCCCAAATATCGATATAATTTTATAATATAATTGAAAGCTGTTAGTAAACGAACGAGTATTAAGGAATAGCCGACTCTCCACTGGGTCGAAGTTTCTGAGCGAGCGAAGCGAGCGAGGCACCACGCCAACACTCGTTTAATTTTATTTTTATTTTTAATCGCATTTTTAATTTCATTTTTAATTTTCCTTTCATATTCATATTCCTGTTCATACTTCTTTTCATTTTTAATCACATTTTGAATTTCATGTTTACTTTCATATTCCATATTTTTTTCCATTTTAATGTTCGTATCCTTTTTAATTTTATTTTCAGTTTTAGTTACATTTTTAATTTCATTCTTATTTTCACATTTATTTTCGTTCACAATTTTATTTGTATTCTTACGATTATTTTCGTATGCACCTTTATTTTTAATTTCATTATTAATACAAATTTTAACCTCCTATTTTTTTCTGTTTTTAATTCTGTGTTTAATTTTGTTTGTAATTTCATATTCGTATTCATTTACATAACTTTTGTTTTCATTACATTTATTTTTTATTTCGTTCGATTCTTTTTCGTTATAGTCAAATTCATTACATTCGTTTTTATTATCATTAGATTTTATTTGATTGATAGTTTCGCCTTCATTTAAATTATTGCTTAAAGTAAATATTAAAGAATTATCGATTACGACGAGTAGGTTAATTTTTAAATCGTTAGTGACTTTACGGGCATTTTGTGGTGGGTCTTCGTTTATGTAATGAGGATCGAAGTTTCTATTTCGTAAATAACAATTTTCTGTCATGTGATTCGGTTTCATATAATAACTACAAATGACCTGAGCTTGCTTTCGTTCAATTATTAGATAACATTTGTCAGCAGTGTGCCCCAATTTTTGACAATACTTGCACTGTTGACTGAATTTTTCATTTACTATACGTGGACACTTATCTGCAGCATGTCCTAAATCATTACAAATTTGACAGGGTTTTATTGCACAGCAATCTGTGGAATTATGGCCGGTTTGATTAAATAATTGACATAACTGAAAGGGTTGCACGTTTCTTACTGAAAAAAGATATCGGCAATTGTTCGTTTCATGACCTGATTTCTTACAAATATGAGATATACAGCCTCGAGTTATGTGTCTCGATTTGTTACAAATTTGACAATTTTTTTGTTGATACTTTCCTTGTTTACACTGTCTAGTGTCATGACCGAATTCTAAGCAAATTTGACGTTTTGTTGTGGAAGTTTCTCGACAATTTCTTGCGTATGTCTTGTCTCATCGCAAATTTGACATGTGGGTCGATAATCGCAAGTTTTGGCAATGTGTTGGGTGCTGTTACAGAGCTGGCATTTAGTTTTTGATTCCAAAATGAATGGACATGAAGTAGCGTCGTGATTACTTCCTTCACAAATGATACATTTTCCTGAATCACGATTGTTAAATGAACTTATACGTCGCTGCTAAAGCAAATGGTTTTCAATTTATACAGCTCCAGGTCCTGCTTTATTTAAATCGAATCTTTCCGTCATGAACGCGCGTATTTCTGTTTTTAATCCTAATATGAAAGCCTTACAGCAAGCTGATTCTATTTCAATTATTTTGGCTCGGGATAAGTCTTCACCTTCGTCGCAATTATGTGCTTCAATTTATTGCAACTCTATTACACGAGCTCTATTAAGATAAGTAAGTAGCAACTTTTTCATTTGATTTTTAATATAGTTTGCTTAAGGGGAGGGTACACCCAAAAACGCAGCTCTGTGAAATACAACTTTAAAAAATTTGAAAAAATTATTTCTTTAGTAATTTTTGACGTGAAATTCAGTGATGCTAGACTGTTCTGCTTAGTTATTGCTTTCGGTGTTCCAATCTTACATTCGATATCTATCAGATCATGGCCACAGATAAAAGGTAGATTGGCTTGGCTATGTCCTAGGACATTTGTAAGGCTATCGACAAGGCAGTGGTCAATCCATGTATCAGTTCGGTTCGTATGATTAGTAGGCTGATACGGCACGATTTGAAGAGCATTGGCTACGGCAAACTGCTGCAAATATGTAGATTCAAAATTAGCCCGATTTAAGTCAACATTGAAATCACCCATAATAATGATTCGATCATAATTACAGCTATGTTTTTGCAGTACAGATTCAAATAGTTCGAGAAGAGCTTTCTTCGGTGGTCGATAGATAACCGCAAGTAGCACTCTGAGGTTCGTAGTGGCGCTTTGACCGACTTCAACAAGCATAAACTCGAGGGGGTTAACGGAAGAGCATTCAGATTTTTCTAAGATTTTATAATTTAGAGCGGTATGAATATACATAGCGACACCTCCACCGAGCTTATACTTGCGGTCATTGCGAATCAAGTGATAGTTAGGCAAAGAAAAATAGGAGTCAACAGTTTTAGTATTAAACCAGGTTTCAGAAAGAATAATAATATGATAAAAATTTTCGGTGAAATAAGATTTAAAAAAAGAAAATTTATTAGCACAGCCGAGAGATTGAACATTAATATGACATACTTTTAGATTAATATAGTTAGCGTTTACTGGAATTATTGAATTAATTAAAGCCTGGTTGCTTCCGGAAGTCGATGCAGCCGTCTCACTATTTTCTCGAACACTAAGAGTGCCACATGCCAAACGTCAATCGCTAATTCTTCGAGAACTTCCTCGCAAGTAATATCGATCGCGTTAGCGCCGCTAGTTGGTCGAAAGCGTACAATGCCGTGATAGGTGTAAACATACTTATGCGGATGGTCCTTCACTAACGCACGTGCTTTCCTGAGTAAGTTAAGCGTCGCAGATGGTAAGTGCTCATTGATAAAAACGCGGTTTTTCGCATAAGAGTTATCAATGTCGGTGGTAAATAGCATCTTCTTAGCTCTCATGCCTTTGATGAAGGCAAATCGTAGGTCGGGATTGGAGAGTTTTACCAGTATTGCTGGTTGCCTATGGGATGTTGACGAAGATGCAAGCATGGAAGCAAATGAGTTGGTGCCATTTGTGCGTTGTAGCCGATAAGCAGAAAGAATGTCTTCTATATGAAGCGTCACATTCAATACATCGGCAATTTTTAGTGAAATTTGTCGCAAATCTTCCATGCCTTCCGGAGGAATCCCTGTGATTATTAAATCGCAATTCCGAATGTCATAGCCCATTGTCGCTCGATCTGCCTTTAAGGACTGTACATCAGTTTGGAGCGATTTTACACTAACTTCTATGTGTTCTACTCGCTCCTCCAGCTTCAATATTCGATCCATCTTTCCATTAATTTCTTCAAAGCGCGCATTCTGTTGCGCGTTAAATTGTTCTTGTCTATCAAGATATAGTTGTAGCGCAGGAGGTATCGCACACGTATCGGACGTATCCGATTCTACAGAAGTAACGCTATTGGAACGGAGAAGACGAGGCGGAGCGAGCAGAGTTGAATTCAGCTTCCTTTTTTTGCTCTTAGCGGCAGGTATATTAAGGCAACAAACAAATGCACCCGATGCAGTCGTGGCCGCATTTTCAGGTTTGCAATCTTCATGAAATGCAAGTGCGCAAACAACACATTTTATTTTGTCGTCGCCAACGAGTTTGGCATTGCATTTATTGCAATTCTCCATTTGAGAAGCGTGCAGGAGATAATAAGAGCCCGAAATATAGCCGTACGTGCGTTAGAGAGAGAAGGCTATACAAGCGTGTGGTAAACCCGCTTGGAAGGGGCGCGTGAACCGTACGCGTCTCGTGCACCGCGCAGCACGTGAAGAGAGGGGCCGCCGATAAGCCGTCAGCTGAATGTATAGTTCAGAAATAAGGCAGATGATCACAATACGAGTGGTTGAACTAATCAATCACGACAATGCATGCGTGATTACAAGGCAAATGTCAGGCAGAAAACCATTTGGATAATGAATATTAATTTAACAATTATAGGTATTCACAGGTCTCGCATCTTCACATTTCACCAACCTGCCAGTGGAAAGAAAGCGAAGTCAAAGGTGACAAGCACTCGGTGATCGGTGTCATGCGACAAAGTGTCGAAGTCACTGACAGCTAGTGGGCAGCGCCATTTTGCGTAGTGTGACGTAGGCGATGACGTTTCGGGCGTGCGCAGATGTCTCGGTGGAAAAGCAGCAACGGTTAATTCCAAAATGACTTTTTAACTTTTCTCGCCTGAAGTAGACTCGGAGATAAATATCCCAATTAGTGATCGTGATCCGAGTCTGCTCAGGAACGTCTGTACAAAATTTTAACTCCCACAAAACGGGGTTTAGAGTGCAATTTAGAGAAATTTAGCGGAGCTCAACAAAACGTGACTGCCTGTACTCACCACTAGAGAGAGAGAGAGAGAGAGAGAGAGAGAGAGAGAGAGAGAGAGAGAGAGAGAGAGAGAGAGAGAGAGAGAGAGAGAGAGAGAGAGAGAGAGAGAGAGAGAGAGAGAGAGAGAGAGAGAGAGAGAGAGAGAGAGAGAGAGAGAGAGAGAGAGAGAGAGAGAGAGAGAGAGAGAGAGAGAGAGAGAGAGAGAGAGAGAGAGAGAGAGAGAGAGAGAGAGAGAGAGAGAGAGAGAGAGAGAGAGAGAGAGAGAGAGAGAGAGGAGGAGAGAGAGAGAGAGAGAGAGAGAGAGGAGAGAGAGAGAGAGAGGAGAGAGAGAGAGAGAGAGGAAGAGAGGAGAGAGAGAGAGAGAGAGAGAGAGAGAGGAGAGAGAGAGAGAGAGAGAGAGAGAGAGAGAGAGAGGAGAGAGAGAGAGAGAGAGAGAGAGAGAGAGAGAGAGAGAGAGAGAGAGAGAGAGAGAGAGAGAAAGAGAGACATTGAGGTGGATGAACAAGAGAGAGGGGAGTTGGTAAGGAGATCAAGGCCTTGCAAGAACTATAAAACAGTTCTTGGTATACCCCATTATATCAGAAGATGCGGAAGGAAAGAAGGTAGAAAAATGGTTAAAATAGCAAGATGGAGATGTGGAAATGAAGATAGGGGATATAAATATTGGATGAAAGAGGAAGACAGGAAATGCATGCTGTGTGGGAGGGAAGCAGAAGATGTGGAGCATTTGAAAACAAATTGTGAATATGAAAAAGAAAAGATAGGACAAAATATAGGAGTGCTAAATGAAGATAGTAGAGGGCTTAAATGAAGATAAAATTCTCTAGATGTAAAAATGAGAGGGTGAGTTTAAAAGAAAAGTTGCCGTCGAGTAGTCCTGCACCAACTCTATGTGAACGGCGCGCACGCATAAATATACAAAGAGAACTATATAGGTCTTATGAGACTTGTGACCTCTGCCAGAACTAAAACGCGTATTAAATGGCCAGCATAGTCTAGACCGGTGTGAGTGAAGGGTCGCGACGGCGTTACGCGATAATTAGGCAGATCAGCCATTTTTTGAGAATGCAATTGAGCTCTGTTTCTCACGCACACGACACAGTTGTGAATCTGATTTTTCACGATATTTCTTGCACCGAGAACCCAATACCGTTCTCTTAGGACTCGCAAGGTAAGTTGGGTACCTCCATGCAGAGTTTGAAGGTGACATTCGGTAACAATCAACGAGGCGATTCTACCTCGTGGCAAAAGATATCGAAATTTTTCCGTGTCTGAAAGGTTTGAATTTCTCAATCTACCGCCGATACGAATGAGCCCGGACTCATCGAGAAAACAATTAAGCGATTTTAACCAAGGAATCGTGGACTTTGATTTAACATCCGTTTTAGATTCACTGGACCCACGACGTAATGTTTCCAGTTCTTTGCTACGCTCCAGACGTTGGGCCTGCTGAATCCAGAAAAGTTCCGAGGCTTTAATTTCGTCAACAGTTATCGCGAGGGTTTTCGGTACGAGCGATTGTTTACGCACCGAAGGACACAAACGTCTTAGATAAGCTGTTACGCGTAATAGTTTGTACCAAGATGAGTAGCGATACATGAAATCCCAACCCGTGGTGGATGCGATTACAGATGGTCCGTGGACATGACGTCGCCTTTCTACCTCAATTTTCGCGGGTATTGAGGGCTGTTTCGGCCAGAATTCTTTAGACTGCGAAAGCCAGCCTGGGCCGTTCCACTATAATGAAAAATTTACTAATTCATTGGGCATTAAACCACGACTCGCGCAATCTGCAGGATTCGATTTGGACGGGACATACCGCCAATGAGCATCAGGGAGGTCCGTCTGGATAGTGGAAACGCGATTGGCTACGAAAACGTCCCAAGTTGTGGGCGGTTTAAGCAACCAAGCGAGTGTAATTGCCGAATCAGTCCAACAGCATACGGAAATCGGTTTGACAGTTAAGTTTGACGTAACGTAGATAACGCAACGCGAAAGCAAAACTGCAGCAGAAAGCTCTAACCTAGGAATGCTAATGGTTTTGAGTGGAGCAACCTTTGTCTTTGACATGATAAGAGATACTCTTACTTCACCAGTCACTAGGGTGGCTCGCGAGTACACCACTGCAGAATATGCATTCTTAGAAGCGTCTGAAAATCCGTGAATTTCGACCTGCAGGACTTCTGGGCCGAAAAACATCCAACGTGGAATAGAACATCCGTTTAATGCCGACAGATTGTCAAAATAGCTATTCCATGATGAAATTAAATCTGGGGGAAGTGGGTCATCCCAGCCTAACTTTTGGAGCCACAAGACTTGGAGCAAAATTTTGGCCTTGACTGTCACTGGAGACAACCATCCTAATGGATCGAAGACCCTGCTGATCATGGACAAAAGGTTTCGTTTGGTCGGCTCATGAGTTTTAAGAGGACTGACTGAGAATCGAAATTCGTCCTTGATAGGACACCAGTATAATCCTAAGATTTTGATTCCAGCGGAATCTAAGGAACCATCTTGGAAAGTAAGATTTGAGCTGTTCGCTCCGTCGTCAGTCAACACGGACGGACAATTAGAACACCACTTTCGCAGTGTGAACCCAGCTCTTTTAAATAGCTCAATGACCTGTTCTCGCATTTGAGAAGCTAAGATCTGGTCTTGAGCACCGAAAAGTACGTCGTCGACGTACGTATTTTGGGCCACGATTGAGGAAGCAAGAGGATACTTATCTCCCTCGTCGTATGACAGCTGTTGAAGAACGCGCTGTGCGAGAAATGGGGCGGACGCCGTACCGTACGTAACCGTAGTCATTTTATACGAACTCACGGGTTCTTCCGAAGACTTTCGCCAGAGAATACATTGATATGCTTGGTCCCAATTATCCACCGCGATTTGGCGGAACATCTTTTCTACGTCAGCAGTAAACACGTATTTGTGTTCTCGCCAACGCAACAATATAGCTGACAGATCGGTTTGTAATTTGGGACCTACGAATATTTGGTCGTTTAAACTACGGCCGTTGGATGTGGCGCATGACGCGTTGAAAACTACACGGAGCTTTGTAGAGAGGCTACTTTCGCGTAAGACTGGGTGATGAGGGAGATATACAAAAGTTTCGGTGGAGATATCGCTAGATTCTATACGCTCCATATGTCCGAGGTTTTCATACTCTTCTAAGAATTGAGAATATGCGCCAGCAATTTTATCGTCTCCACTGAGACGTTTCTCGAGACGGTGCAGCGAAGCCAAGGCGATTTGTTTCGAATCGCCGAGGTCAGGAGAATCGTGTTTGAAGGGCAAACGGACAACATATCTACCGTCGGGATTTCGCGAATGAGTATGCACAAAATGCTCTTCGCAGAGCCGTTCCTCCTTGGAGATTATCGGTTCGGTAGGAACTTGTTCTATTTCCCAGAAACGCTTAAGGGTTTTCTCGATTGAGTCAACCGAAATCACATGGTGCATGCAAGAAACAGTGGTCATGAGCGTAGAATGAGATTTAATCGGACCGGAGAGAATCCACCCAAATATTGTTCGTTGCGCGATAGGAGAATGAGGTGGACCGGTACGTAAACCGTTTAATAAGATATCTCCATAGAGATCGGCTCCGATTAATAGATCGATTTTATCGTAATCCGTGGGAATAGGATCCGCTAGTTCAAGATTACTCAAATGATCGTACTCATGAAAGAGATTAAATTTCTTTGGAACGTACGATGTGATATTATTCAACACGAAAGCCCTGGCAGAGACCACAGAGCCTTTCTCATTATAGTGTGATAGATTGAACGAGACAGAATTTTTTACGATAACTGACGCATTGCCACCGACGCCGTTTATTGTCACAAACTCTTTTCTACGCGGAAGTCGTAATAATTGCGCGATTGACTCGTTAACAAAAGTACATTCCGAGCCTTGATCGATTAAGGCCCGAACTACCGTCGAATTACCGTTCGGTGCTGTAAGTCGCGCGAGGACAGTTGCCAACAGAACGGAAGCGTGAATCACAGCATTTCCCGAAGACACATGATTTCGCGTATCAAAGGAGGTGGAAGCACCAAAATTTGTTAACTCGTCTTGATTACCCAATTTATTAGTCGTAACGTTAGATGATTCAATTTGATTGGCAACGGAAGTACTCGCTCGAGGTTCATTATCCCGATGTAGTAAAGTATGATGTCTTCGATGACATATAGTACACGTGCGCTTACTCGAACAAGAACTACTTAAGTGCGAGGAGTTCAAACAATTACTGCACATCCGCTGTTGACGTACGAACGCGTCACGTTTTTCAGTCGGTATCGCTTTAAACTTATCGCAATCATATATGCGATGTTCGCTTTGACAATATGGACATTTGTATTTTAATTTAGTTACAGGCTTAGTTACTGATCCCGAATGCGAATAATCCGAACGCGTTTTGCTTTTACCGGACTCGCGATTCGAAACTGTCATCGAAATGGCTTCTAGAGTGCGCACACGCGTATTTAAGAATTCTCGGAACTGCTTGAGGGTTGGGCATTCTGATGAACCTCCCAGCGACATCTCCCATTCCCTTCGCGAATTCCGATCAAGTTTTTTAATTAAAAGAAATACAAGAAAATCATCCCAGTGTTGCACTGGTCGCTCGAAATTATTTAAAGCTTCAACGACTTCGCAGCTCGTATCACGTAAACGTTTAAGCTCTTTTAAGTTATCGTTTGATACCGATGGAATATCAAATAACGCTTGTAAATAAGCAAAAACAATTACGCGTTTGTTGTCGTACTGAGAGACAAGAGCATCCCACGCACTGTCATAATTCGCGCTTGTAATCGAAACATTTTTAATAAGACTCGCGGCCTCACCCGTGAGGCTAGATTTTAAATACTGAAGCTTTTCAGTTTTTTGCAAATGCGGAACATCATGAATCAAAGATTTAAATAAATCACGAAAATTGTACCAATCTAAATAGTTCCCGGAAAACGTAGGCAGACTTAGCTTGGGAAGTTTCGCAGAGACGGATGACCTTGGTGACCTTGAAGAACTGGTGCTCATCGTCGGGGCTTCTAATGCTTTGAGGTTTTGAATCGTATCCAGAGCTTCGAAGAAAGCACTTTCTGCTCGATTCACATAATTTTGAGTAAAATATGTCAGAATGGCTCGATCTTCTTGAGTGGCAATCATCTGTAGCTCATCGTTGATTGACAAGAATTTGTCCCAATCTCGTTCGACGTACTGAAGTCGACTGTTCAATACTGTTTCCGATCGTTCCTCTGCAGGAATTTCCAATATTTTACTGGAAGTGTGTTCCAGGCGTTCCAGGAGTGACGTCTGGCGCTGAATTAAATGTTCGAGTTGACGGTCGTCGTCGTCCGTGGCACTGTACCGTTTTGCCAATTTCGGTGCCATTTTGGAAAAATCACTGTCCGTAAATTATAACGTTCGATTGCTACAACGCGTCGTGCCGCGCTTTCGGAAGCGAAGGCGGCTCGAATGAACGGCGCGCAAGCGAAGTGCCGAGCACGATCGACTCGGAGTCCCCGCGAGCGAGCGATGGAGCGACGCTGAAGCGAGGGCAAGTAGTCTCGCCTGGAAGTGGCCGCGGGGAAACGCGGAACCCGAAAAGAGGAGAGTCGCTTCTCCCGATGCGCGCCGAGAGAAACGAAAGAAGAGGGGGGGGGGGGGCGTCTCACCGAAGCATATGACGTCACGACCCGCTGATGCGCGCAAAGTCCAGAATTGGCGTAATATGCGCGCGCCGATTCGCGCCCACGTTGTTACGATGACGGCGCTGCAAGCACCGAGAACGCGTTTGAGCGTAATGGCCGACTACCAGAACCAAAATGGCCAATTCCTTTTGGCGACCGCGTGGTTTTTTAACACGCACTTTGCGAGAGTTTTTTTTGCTGGATTTCGCGAAAACGTCTTAGTTCGAGTGAAATCCGTCACTAAACGATGAATGTACCCTTTTCTTTTCAGCACTCCCAAATCATTTTCACTTCGCGGAAATTCGACACTTATTCGAGAACTTTCCCACTTGAAAATGCACGTATCCGGCTCGAAGGACCTTGTTTGCGAACCAATCCTTGTTTCGGTTGCGAAGATTGCCGGTTAGTTGACAAGCAGTTGAGTGGACTGTATGGAGATATTTGGAGTGGGATCACAAAGAAGGAGTATTCTTTCTGGCTCTATAACTTAACTGAACACTTTATTTCCACTAACAGTTTGGTACACTGACGGAAATTATCGGAGCGATAACGGTGAGCATAGAGCATTAGAGCGTGCTCTGATTGACCGTCGCGGTATAGACTCTACGAACGAGCGTCGTGCGTGTTGGTACACGCGTTGATACGGCGAGCTATCGACGCGACTTGTGCTTTTTGAAACTTCGAGCGGAACTGGCGCGGGGCGGCAGCGCTTGCTGCGCTCACGCCACGAATCTAACCGCGTCTATAGAGTTGCCAATATTCGGATTACAAATTTCCTACGAGAATCCCTAACACAACCTATTAATAATTATTTTTCTTGGCCTCTTAATTTGTCCTTGAATTATTTCCACGAATGTTCGGATATTTAATTATTTTTTCAAGATACGTACGAAAGGTTCATGATACGTAATTGGTTTGCAGAGTTCGGAGTAAAATTATTTTGTTATTGTATTATTGTTAGTAGCCTGAACGATCGATGATTTTTACGTTGATGAAATTGACACTCTAAAAGAACAGACTTAAGGCGAGAATAATCGAGTTTAGAGCCACTGCGAGTTTAGATTCTAGACACAGACTCTTACCCTCCCACCCACGGATACTGGCGTAGCCCGGGAATCGGAGCGAGCATAAGTCGATCGACGGACTGTGCGAGACGGTCTGGCGACGACTGTCCCTCCCTCGAGACTTTCTCCCAAATTTATAGCCCGAAGTCTCACCTTGGCACGCGACATAAGCTCTGTCACACACGCACCTTTCGCTGTCAGTCACTCGCATGCATTGCTGATTTTCCGGAGCACCTGTCCGGTGAATAGCCCCCCCCCCCCCCAGGAAATTAGCTACGGAGAACTAATCTTCCGACCTCTTCCGGAACCGAAGCGATTTTCCGGAGCGGAGACGGGGTTAAATTTTTTTTAATTTTAATCTACGTCTTTAAGATACCTCTCGCGTTTATTCATTCAGCCATAAAGCGACAGAACCCAATCGGGCTCCGCCCCCGCATAGTCGTCTATCCACAATATATCCTCGGACAGAAGATCAATATCGTTTACCCGTGCCACGTAATTTATCTCCTGGATCCTTTAGGAGGTTTCGAGCTTTTCTCTTAGTTGATCGTTGAATTGCTCCACTGTTCACTAGCACCAGTTTCACTTTTTTGGTTTGGAACCCTTTTCCAACCGTACGTACTCTCCCTCTCCGTCCACAGAAACGGGACGAATTTCCGGTAATGCAGGGGTAATTTTCCCGGTCCCACATTACACGGCACAGAAACCCGACACTGGAAATTGACGTCATCCCGGGCCGTGTCGCCCGTTGTGAAACAGTTTCGTATTAGTTCCGATCTCTGACATTGTTATTACCAAAACTAGCGAATTCTAGTTTGGTGACGTCTATTTAAATGCGTTTGTATGTTTACCCCGGTTCTGTTTATTAGAATCTTCGCTTCGATCCCGGGAACTTCTCCTTGTACCCCTATCTTTCTTTTGTTTACTTTCGATTTCCGGTGGTAATATACGATTTAAGATGCTTTACATGGAACATTCCTCTCTCAATCCCTTCGTTGTTTTCAATGACATAAGTCGTCTCGCTAACGACTTTTTTTATCTTGAATGGACTTTCATATAATGCGAAGAATTTTCCTATTTTTTGGCCATTGCGTTTGATACATTTAACGCTTTAAGTAGCACCGCGTCTCCGACCTTGAAGAAAGTGTATCTCTCTTTATTGTTGTTTTTCTCTCGTGCTCTCATCTTCGCAACTCGAATTATATTTTTCTTGGCTAATAGTAATTTATACTTGTAGCTTGGTTCATTCTTCTTATTCAACTTGGGTATCCATTTTTCCCAAACTCTCGTGGGTTTTTTATCGAGGTGTAGTTCTATCGGCGTGAATTCCGTTGATTCGTGGTATGTTTCGTTCATGCATTGTTGTATAATGTCTACCTAGGCTGTCCAACCGGTATGTTTGTCACACACGAAGGTTCCAAAAAAACGGCCCAGCTCTCGGTTCACCCGTTCCACGATATTTCCTTGCGGATGCCGTATCCATAAAAAAAAAACCTTGAATGTTTTCATCTTTTAGTTTTTTCAACCACTTATCGGAGGTAAACTGTGTACCGCGATCGAACTGCATGCTCTCTGGTTTACCATAAGTCGGGATGTAATTTCCGAAGATTTTCTTAATTACCGTTGATGTATTTGCCTTTTTTATCGCGTACATCACTACGAATTTACTAAAGGCATCTATCGTAACTAAGATGTAGTTTGCTCCTCCTCTGGATTTTGGGAGTGGTCCGTAAAAGTCAATGAACAGTAGGTCACCTGGTTTTTTTGGTGTTATTGATTTTTCTGGACTCCGGGGATATCGGTTTGGAACCTTGTTCCTTTGGCACGAATCACATGTCATCACGGTATCTCTAATTACTGAGCTGAAGGTGAAAGCTTCCTCCATTAACTTGGTAAGCTTTCTCGTCCCTACGTATCCGTATCCGGCGTGGAGGTTTTCAGCCAGCTGTTTGCCTAAATCCCGGGGCAAGATGGATTTCCACTTTCCGTTTCTTCTCTTGATGAGAAGCATATCATTGTTAACCGCGTGAAAATTCGTGGCGATCCGGATTGTTTATTAACTTGCGCTTTTTATTAACCTCTGGATCATCCTTTTGTCTCTGTGCTAAATCCTTCATTTGGGATGCTGTTTCTTTATCAAGTTGGGGCAGATAGACCTTTGCCATTAGGACGTTGTCACAATTCTCTTGCGTCCCAACCTCTCCGGATTTTTTCGGCTCAAATAGTCGGCAACTTTGTTCTGGGACCCTTTGATAAATTGAGGCTCTATATCATAATCTTGAATGCTGAGTGCCCATCTTGTTATCCGATTGTTAAGGAACTGACAGCTTTCAAGATAGGTCAATGCCTTGTTATCGGTTCTCAGGATGATTTTTTCTCCCAATAAGATTGTTCGCAGCATCTTGAGAGAGGCTACTATTGCTAACAGTTAGTTTTCTGTGGTATGGTACGTTAATTCCACCCCTTTCAGAGCCCGACTGTAGTATGTTATGATCTCTTCTTCTCTCAGTGCATTTCGTTGCGATAACACTGCACCGATCGCATATGTACTCGTGTCGATTGTGAGTATGTAGGGTTGCCCGGGCGCAGGGTGTTTAAGGAACATGGTATCCGCGAAGGATTGCTTAATTTCCTCGAATGCCTGTTGGTGTTGCTCCTTCCATTCCCACTTTTGTCGTTTTCTTAACAATTCTAATAGTGGAACCGTTCGATCTGCGTGTTTTCGAACGAACTTGCTGTAGTAATTGATGAAGCCTAAGAATCCTCTCAGCTGCTTCTGGTTTTTTGGAGGCGTGAATTCTGATTTTCGAGAGTTTTTCTTTTTGTGGCTGTACCCTTCCCGGGGTCAGTATATGCCCTAGAAAAGAAATCTCCTGACGACATAGTTGTAATTTGTTGAAATTAATGGTTATTCCATTTTCTTATACTCTCTTCAGGGTTTTTTCTAAGTGTACGAGGTAGGAATCAAAATTAGGAGATACACATAAAATATCGTCCACAAAGTTAATAATAAACTCTCCGATTCCCTAAAATACTAGGTTAAGCGCTCTTAATAAACTTTAGCTACTTGTCTTTAATCCGAATGGAGTGACGGTATGTTCTTACACATTTCCGTCATGCAAAAATGCCGTATATTTTTGGGCGTTCTTAGCAAGTGGCACTTGCCAGAAACTACTAGTCATATCGAGACTAGTCATGTATTCGGCTCCCAGATATTTTTGAAATATTTCGTCGGGGTTCGGCAGGGTTTCACGGACACTTATCATTCGTTCGTTCAACGCTCTCGCGTCTAAACATAACCTCACTGATCCATCTTCTTTGATCACCGTCAGGAACGGATTGATATATGGACTAGTGGATGGTTGTATGACCCTCAATTCAAGCATTCTTTGGATCTCCGCCTTCACTTTTGCCTTATATGCGAACGGAATTGCATACGTTTTAATAAAGAACGGTATTTCCGTCTTTAAGTTGACTTCGGGTTCATATATTTTTGTTCTCTCCGGCCGATAATTGAAAGTGTCTTTAAATTTGGTAAGGAGTTTAATTATTTTGTCTTTCTCGTGTTCTTTTAGAATCTCGCATTTATTCACTTTTTCACGAATTTCCCGCTCACTAGGTTGTGAGATTTTTCTTCTCTCCGGGTTAGTTGTTGCATTTACCGTGTATATCTCCGGTCACTTTACATGCTGTATCGTTCCTGCCCTGTCGCTCTGGTCGAGGCTTTTTTTGCTTTTAAGGTTAGGGTGTCGTTTTTTAAATATTCCCCGGTTATGTGGATCTTTGCGTTTTCGAGATCGATTCTTGTTTTCCATTGCGTCTGCACATTGATTCCGATAATACAGTCTCTAATTAAATGTGGGACGATCGCAAAAGCTATCTCGCTTTCAATTTTTCCCACTATAGTTCTCGATAGGACCTCTGCTTTGAGGGTAGTTGACTTGGTCCCGGTCGCGCCTATTACTCGTTTCCCGGTGATGGGTAACGTCGGACACTTTTTAAATGCTGCGGAATTCGACTTGTAAAACTAGATGCCTTCGACCCGGGTGCCTACAATTTTGGATAAATTCGTATTGCAGTTCTCTGACGAAAGGCTGATGCTTCCGGGAATATTCCCATTTTAACACTGCCAGGAAAGAAGGCGGCAGAGGGTAGTTCTAGCATCGTTAGGTTCGAGTAGTTTCTATACATATATTATAACAATATCTTGTTCCTTAAATTGGAGCATGTTGAAGTTTTGATCGATCATTGATCGAAATTTTTTTTTTTTCATAGTGCTCTAAATAGGTAGAAAATAACATCCAATCACGAATAAAGTCGTTCTGACGCGCAAAAAAATATTTACAAGCGATTAAATAGCCATAAAAGTGATTTAAGAATTATGAAAGAGAGGGTATATGGAGTGTATGAGAAAAATCGATACAGGTGAATTTCACACACTTTATTTTTTCATGAGCTATTTATGTATCCCTAAGGAAGACATCGGCACTTCGATCTAGTCCCCCGGATCCTCGGAAAAAATTCTGGAGAGGTTCGAACATACGCAGAAATCCATCAACGTTCTACGTATATGGGGCAATATTCAAGACCCCATATCTCGGGCTATGGGAATTTCGCCCAACTTTTTTTTTCATGAGCTATTTATGTGTGCCTAAGGAAGACATCGGCACTTCGATCTAGTCCCCTGCATCCTCGGAAAAAATTCTGGAGAGGTTCGAACATACGCAAAAATCGATCAACGTTATACGTATATGGGGTAATATTCAAGACCCCATATCTCGGGCTATGGGAATTTCGCCCAACTTTTTTTTTCATGAGCTATTTATATATCCCTAAGGAAGACATCTATACTTCGATCTAGTCCCCCGGATCCTCGGAAAAACTTCTGGAGCGGTTCGAACATACGCAAAAATCGATCAACGTTGTACGTATATGGGGCAAAATTCAAGACCCCATATCTCGGGCTATGGGAATTTCGCCCAACTTTTTTTTTCATGAGCTATTTATGTGTCCCTAAGGAAGACATCGGCACTTCGATCTAGTCCCCCGGATCCTCGGAAAAAATTCTGGAGAGGTTCGAACATACGCAGAAATCCATCAACGTTCTACGTATATGGGGCAATATTCAAGACCCCATATCTCGGGCTATGGGAATTTCGCCCAACTTTTTTTTTCATGAGCTATTTATGTGTCCCTAAGGAAGACATCGGCACTTCGATCTAGTCCCCTGCATCCTCGGAAAAAATTCTGGAGAGGTTCGAACATACGCAAAAATCGATCAACGTTATACGTATATGGGGCAATATTCAAGACCCCATATCTCGGGCTATGGGAATTTCGCCCAACTTTTTTTTTCATGAGCTATTTATGTGTGCCTAAGGAAGACATCTATACTTCGATCTAGTCCCCCGGATCCTCGGAAAAAATTCTGGAGGGGTTCGAACATACGCAAAAATCGATCAACGTTAAACGTATATGGGGCAATATTCAAGACCCCATATCTCGGGCTATGGGAATTTCGCCCAACTTTTTTTTTCATGAGCTATTTATGTGTGCCTAAGGAAGACATCTATACTTCGATCTAGTCCCCCGGATCCTCGGAAAAAATTCTGGAGAGGTTCGAACATACGCAAAAATCGATCAACGTTATACGTATATGGGGCAATATTCAAGACCCCATATCTCGGGCTATGGGAATTTCGCCCAACTTTTTTTTTCATGAGCTATTTATGTGTGCCTAAGGAAGACATCTATACTTCGATCTAGTCCCCCGGATCCTCGGAAAAAATTCTGGAGAGGTTCCGACATACGCAAACATCGATCAACGTTATTCGCATATCGGGCCATTTTCAAGCCCCCATATCTCGGGCTATGGGAATTTCGCCCAACCTTTTTTTATCATGAGCTATTTATGTGTCCCTAAGGAAGACATCGGCACTTCGATCTAGTCCCCTGCATCCTTGGAAAAAATTCTGGAGAGGTTCGAACATACGCAAAAATCGATCAACGTTATACGTATATGGGGCCATATTCAAGACCCCATATCTCGGGCTATGGGAATTTCGCCCAACTTTTTTTTTCATGAGCTATTTATGTGTGCCTAAGGAAGACATCTATACTTCGATCTAGTCCCCCGGATCCTCGGAAAAAATTCTGGAGAGGTTCGAACATACGCAAAAATCGATCAACGTTATACGTATATGGGGCAATATTCAAGACCCCATATCTCGGGCTATGGGAATTTCGCCCAACTTTTTTTTTCATGAGCTATTTATGTGTGCCTAAGGAAGACATCTATACTTCGATCTAGTCCTCCGGATCCTCGGAAAAAATTCTGGAGAGGTTCCAACATACGCAAAAATCGATCAACGTTATACGTATATGGGGCAATATTCAAGACCCCATATCTCGGGCTATGGGAATTTCGCCCAACTTTTTTTTTCATGAGCTATTTATGTGTCCCTAAGGAAGACATCTATACTTCGATCTAGTCCCCCGGATCCTCGGAAAAAATTCTGGAGAGGTTCGAACATACGCAGAAATCGATCAACGTTATACGTATATGGGACAATATTCAAGACCCCATATCTCGGGCTATGGGAATTTCGCCCAACTTTTTTTTTCATGAGCTCTTTATATATCCCTAAGGAAGACACCTATACTTCGATCTAGTCCCCCGGATCCTCGGAAAAAATTCTGGAGAGGTTCGAACATACGCAGAAATCGATCAACGTTAAACGTATATGGGGCAATATTCAAGACCCCATATCTCGGGCTATGGGAATTTCGCCCAACTTTTTTTTTCATGAGCTATTTATGTGTGCCTAAGGAAGACATCGGCACTTCGATCTAGTCCCCCGGATCCTCGGAAAAAATTCTGGAGAGGTTCGAACATACGCAAAAATCGATCAACGTTATACGTATATGGGGCAATATTCAAGACCCCATATCTCGGGCTATGGGAATTTCGCCCAACTTTTTTTTTCATGAGCTATTTATGTGTCCCTAAGGAAGAGATCTACACATTATTAATGAAGAAGCAGAAAAGAAAAAAAATAGAAACTGGCGAAAAATGCGTTTTTTACCCTTCGAAACGTTCATTTCGTTATAGGTGGAAAATCACTAAAATATTTTACTCGAATGTTTTAAAATAAAAAATGTCAGTTCCATGTTGATGGTCTTGAATTGTGAAATGACGGCGAAGGATTTCAGCCAAAAATTGTCAAAAGCTATTTTTCTTACAGACTTGTGTTATGAAATTTCGTGAAATTTCGTACAACATTTTGTTATCTCGTTTTCTCAAGGGAAATGCTGAAAACTAGTGGACAGGATTAGGAAAAGAGTTTCACTTTGGGACTTCGTCCGTAATCGTTCCTCCTATTTATTCTATTGAAACCTTATCATTCACGATCTTGCTTCTACTTTACGCTATGAAGCGAGTCCTTCAGTTAACGCACACAAATTTTCCTTCACACTTGTTCAGGCTTAGGACTGTCAGCATGTTATGTGTCCAAAGACATTGCTGGCGTGTTTAAAAATTTGTGTTCGATACCTGTTAACATGTAGCACAGTTAGATGATCAAAATGTGTTAGTTGATGAAATTTAGATATAACACATATTTAGACACTTTGAGCGTCGTTCGCATATGCTTTAACTTCTGTTGTGTGAAAGAGTAAATAGTAGCAGATTCTTGTTCTTTGATACGTCGTTTTTGTATAAAAAAATCGCTTTACAGTTTCTTAACAAATATATATTTTTAAATGTGTGTGTGTGTGTGTGTGTGTGTGTGTGTGCGTGCGCACGCGTGTGCGTGTCTGCGTGCGTGTGTGATTCTTATTTAGTATCGATTGGTGAGAATCTGCTGCTATAATTTTATTGACACTATTTGCGTCATTTGCATATACTGGTCATTGTAATTCCTTCATCATGGCAATTAATGGCAATAATAATTTTGTATTGAGCAAAACATCTATTTTTGGTATATAATGCCATTTTGATGGAAAGATAGTGGGAATTATTTTCCTAATTTTTAAGTATTACTTAATGGTATTTCGTTATCTAATGTTTTGAATAAATGAATGATTGCACAATTTCATACGGGATGTTTATTTTACTTCCTTATAATTATCCAGCTTGTATGGTAGATAAATAACACTTACCTACCTTCCTTTGATTGTTGCATGAAGCTGAAAATAATAATTGCTATAAATTTTTATTACACTTTAGTACCCTTACGGATATAATAACGATATGGACACTTTGAGCGTCGTTCGCATATGCTAGGACTTCTCTTGAATGAAGGTGTAAATTGTAGCAGATTCTTGTTCCACGATACATAATAGAGACGCTTTATAATTTCTGACCGAATTTTTAAATATATGTGCGATTGTAATTAAGTATCGAGTAGTGAGAATCCCTTGCAATTTTATTGACACTATTTGCGTCATTTGCATATACTGTTAATTTCAATTTCTTCACATTATTTGTTCAATTCTGCAATTTTAACAACAAGCTGGCAATGGACATTAGATCAGCTTTCTTTGGCTACACATGTGGCATTTAAAGCACTTAAGAAATATTTTCCTGACTTCGGCATTCTCTGAAATTAATTCATTACTTGCCTATCTTTCTTTGATGATTAAATGCCGAAAAGAATTGTTTCAATTTTTAAAATCATTTTCATTTCCTTAAGGATCTAATAAATGTGGGATTTTAATTGAATAGCCTGGTTTGTTTCGCTTTTGAACACAATGCACATGTATATTCTTCATTACATACAGATTTTGACGTAATATTCCGTGGCTTGCAGTTTTGGTGCGTTCGACGAGTACACTGTTTACAAACAGTATAATCTTTTGTTTCTGTGCCCTGGAAGCAATATTGACACATGTCATTCATCGGTTGCGACCGCTTCAGCAAGAGTTTCGCAATTTGCATTCGGTTCAAAATTGACTTCGAATGACTTGTCCTCTCCTATGCATTCCATGTATTGCATGACGTACAAACCACAATTGTAGGAATCTAAACGATGCTGCATAACTCTTTCTTCTGTAAAGGGTTTGTACGTCCAATCAATGTGAGGCAAATTATGATTGTTGTAACTTTTGCACTCATTTAAAAATCGCTTAAATGCAGACATCATTCTCTTCTTGTCTGGACTGGATTTATGCAGTGGATCGAGATGCGTTATGGTTTTTTCATTTACATCAAGTACAACAAGATACCAATGGCTTTTAAATAAATATGGCATCATAATCTTTCCACAGAAGTTTTCATTCATTTCATACAAACGAAAACTTTCCGACTTTTGTACGCTGCAATTTGTACCAATAACGTAATTGGTGTAATATGTCGGTATGTATGAAACATTGATCCACGAGGTCTGCAGGTGACTTAACGCAAATGTATCAATAATAGTTCCATCAATCCAATTATTTTCTGATAAAGTTTGATATTCATCGGAAAATACATCTATTGTAGAATATTGAAAGACTGGGTCATAAAGCGGTAGCTTATATTGACCTATAGTAAAGACAGGGATTGTTTTGTCTTTTGCAGATTGCATGTAATACTGCACATTGTCAAACAATCCATTTTCCATTATTTTTTTTTCATCCGGTTTCTCGATTGTTTCGATAGACTTCACTTCATACGAATTCTGTGCACTCGTAGCGTTCATTTCTTCTACAAAGCTGTCACAAGTGTAATTGGTATGAGTAGCATCGGTTGGTTTTTCTTTTGGCAGACTACTAGTTTTTCCCTTAGTTTCTTTAATCTTCACTACGTCATTCTTAAAGATCTTCCTTGTAATCTTGGGTGCTTTTTTTGTGCCACTGTCAATGTTACGCTTTTTTATCAGTCTTTCCGCAAACCCTGTTTGCTTCCGTTTAGGGCTTATTTTTGCCTTCCGAAAGCTCTTTTCGTCTGTAGCAGTGGACATGTCAATTGAGTCCTCAGCATTCACTTTCCTTCCTCTTTTTGAATCAGATTTAGTTGTCTCTTTCTTTCTATATTTATTGGCAAGGCGACCCAGTGTTCTACCTTCGAAGTGACTAATGCAGGCTTTTCTTTTTCTTTGCCAGGTTTCTTTTACGTTAAGATTGTTTGGATCTTGTTTGGACATCTTTTTGGGTGGACTGCTTGAGTGTCCATTTTGTTCCGTATCAAGTTTTTCTGCAACGTCTTTTTTTATTTTCTTTAACGAAAGTTGCATCCTTTTCTTGAAGGCAGAAGTGCAAGAATTAATATTTCGACTTTTCTGCTGACTAGCAGATTTTTGTCGATTTTCGGCATGCTTCACTTGCAACTGTCTTTGCAATTTAAGTTCTTTAACTTTTATATCGCTAGTAGCTTTTTGAACGTAATCACGGGTCAATTCTATAAACCTTCCTATTGCATTTAAACGAGTATCTCCGTTTAAAATTTGCTCCCGTACCAAGTGAAAATAAGATTCCACGTTAGCGTTGCTTAGTCTTCTTAGATCCTTATCGACACATTTCAGCAGCATGCCCGACCACATAGGGACATATGGCATATAGTGGGACGTTATATACTCAGCTATGTCAGGAGAGTAATATTTGTTTGAGACTTCGTCAATGTCTACGATGTTTTTTTTCAATTTTCTTACGATATTGTTGAAGTGAGTGTAAAATGGAGAATCGTAAGCAACTTTTTTTCTATTTTTCCGTGTTTCTATGGTATCTTCACACGAGTCATCTTCCATTTCTTCAGGAGCATGTACTTTATCCGCGCATGTTTCGTACATGATTCTGAAGCCCTCAAGGTGTCCAATGGCTTCATAAGTCACTTCACTATCTGGACTGAGTAAGGCAGTCATAAAGTTCGTAAAGATGGCGTCCATTGTTTCGATGTCACTGCAGTGCACCATGAGTCCCATGCTCTCTAAAATGAAATTTTTCATTTCCAGAAAGGCCATCTTTTTCTCTTCTTGCTGGCTCTTCTTACCTTCCAGAAACTTGCTAACAATTTTTCTGGAAACGCGATGCTGAAAGTGCGCACAACAATTGTGGATTATAATGAAGTCACGTTCTAAATCACCGTGATTCATTATGTAACCATATACTTTATTTAAGTATTCAGAGATATTCATGCGGTTCCACTCCTCCATCAATGCATGAATAAGTGCCCAGCTCCAGTCAACTACGACACATTTCGTTAATGGCCACTTTTTCTTCGATATTGCAAACGTTCGAACTTTCTTCAGGAAAATGCTGATTGCTGTGACGTGATGCTCAGTTGTGATCATTTCCGCTACTGGTATAAACGTATTGTGTTTATTGATCACCATTGGATAGTACATGATTCGTTTGCACTTCACAAACTTAGGTGCTCGGATCATGTTCCCCGAGGCATCGAAACATAATACCTTGACTGTGTCGTCAATGACACTCAATTGTTCTTCGGAGAACATGTATGCATGGAGGGGCAATCCCGATTGCCTTATATAAGGGTCTTTGGTATTCAAATCGACATTGCTCCTTTCAAACAGATCGGATAGATCTCTCGATGACAATTGCATATCGTCTTTGCAGTTAGCTTCTGACTTTATTTGCTGATACGTTGCCAGATTCCTAACTTCTCCAAAATATCCTCTTTCTGCCAACTCAAAATCTACGTTGGCATTCACCTTCAAGTGGTACGTACGAGGTTTAATATCTTGCAATGCTTTTTTAACTTCCTCTCGTTCTCTTCCTCTTAATTGTGTCATTTTTACACCTTCGTGAATAATTTCTTCGCATTTTGTACTCCACATGTAAACCTCACACAACGGCTCGCGACTGACATGAATTTCAAACTTGAAACTTTGCTCGTGACTGGGGTATAAGCAATTTGCATATATCACTGCCGATGATTTATTCAAACGGTATGAATAAAATCCCAAAGGACAATAATACTTCGTTTTTGAAACAATTAAATCCTGAAGTTCTTTTTTGAGATTATATACATCAATGCCCGAATATTCTCCTAATATTTTATGCAGTTCAATGAAATACTGTCCTTCATATATGGAGTAGACTTTTCTGGCCGATGAAGTCATTGGTTTCGGCAATTCGACATCCATACTGTCGTATGTTCCATCCAACTCGGCTTCGCTGACTATTTCCATTGTTTTTTCTTCAGTCTCACTTCCATTATTGTGTACAGTAGGATCCAGGGTTATGTCACTGACAGTTCCCGTATTTTCTTGTTCTCCGTTACTTTCATTGCTGCCTAATGTAGAATCAATTTCATAACTACTGTCGGCGTCATGTACAGGAGTACGACCTGTATTGTCAAGTGAATCCTTGGAAGAATGGAAATCTAGCGAGCTACTATCTTCGCAGGTACTTTTATCATCTTCCTTTACATTCCATTCCGGTGTTTGAAATGCAGATAGCAACGTACTGTTACAAATTGAATGTTTGTGAAGAGAAAATTTTTCTGACTGCAATGACATTTCAAATTCGCTTAGCGATGTCATGGTTAATGACTTGTCGTCTAATTCGACTTCTAATTTCTGTGAGCTTTTGCGAGCTTCACTTGGTATTTTTACCTCAACTCTTTTATTGTCGTAATTTTCAGATAAGGGACAGTCATCCCGTTCAAGATCTTGATCCTCATGTGTACACGTACCGTCAGCATCGATGCTGTTTTCTTCAGAAAAATCGCCCGAGTGGACGTGTAACGCTGGTAAATGCATCGCATTTGACACTAGATGATTTCCCTTACTGCCTCCTTGAAAATGGTGTTTGGGAATTTCAAGATTATCGTTATTCGGCAGTTTTTCTTCTGTGTAACTTTTCTCGTCACAATTTTTATCGTCTCTTGAAACAGCTTTTTTAAATTCCTTATTATCTATGTCAAGTCCTGAATAACTTTCATGACTCTGACATTTACGCAGCTTCTCAGTTACCTGCTGACGTATATTGTCGCAATTTTGGACCCAAATGGTTTGCAAACTTTTAAAGTGGGTACTACTTGGTTTTTTTTTTTTCGTTATCACACACAACTGGAAAGAAGATTAACAATATTTCATGATATAAATAAAAATAAATGTTAAATTAATAAATGATTCACATAAACCGAAGTGTGATTATTGCGGTTTAATTGGACATAATCGACCTCAATGTCGAAAGTTAAGATTTGATAGAAATGCAGAACATGTAAATGTGGCAAGTGATGAATGTAAAGAGAATATTAATGAAAATTTTTTATTTATTGCCAATTCAAATACCAATTCTAAAAAATCTGCAAATTGGATTTGAGATTCAGGTTCTACTGAGCATTTATCAATGAAAAATACAAAATTGATCAATGTGAAAAAGTTAACTTCTCCAATAAGTATTCATGTTGCAAAATCAAATCAAGTACTTTTAGCAGATGAAATTGGAGACTTAAATGTATGTGCAAAAAATAATGGAAAGTCTAATAATGTCCTTATAACTGGAATTTTGTCAGTGTCAGGTTTACAATATAATTTATTGTCGGTTCGTAAACTTGAAATGAATGGTTATGTTGTCATTTTTGAAAATGGAAAAGGCATTATTAAGAAACAGAATAAAATTGTTGCAGTAGCATATCGTAAAGAAAAATTATATGAATTGTGTGTTTATAAAAATCGTGAAATAGAAATTGCAAATATTGGTGTTTGTAATAATCAAACTTTACTGTGGCATTCTAGATTAGGACATCTTAATATTCCAGCGCTAAAGAAACTAGTTACCATAGTAGATGGAATTAATATAAAAGATGTGCAACCATTATCTGATATCTGTGAGGTTTGTATTGAAGGAAAACAATCAAAATTGCCTCATAAAAAGGAACGAGTTAGAGCTAAGCGTCCTTTGGAACAAGTACACAGTGATGTTTGTGGACCAATAAATATCACTTCGTTTGATGGAAAAAGATATCTGCTTACTTTTATTGATGATTTTACTCATTTCACCGTGGCCTATACTCTTAAATCAAAGTCTGAAATGCTAAAATATTTTAAAATATATCAAGCTATGGTAGAAGCACAATTTAATTTAAAAATAAGTCGTTTCAGATGTGATAACGGAAGGGAGTATTTTTCAAAAGATGTATGTCACTATTTTGAAGAACGAGGAATTCAATTCGAGTTTACAATTCGGTATACACCACAACAAAATGGAGTTGCTGAACGAATGAATAGGACAATAATTGAAAAGGCACGATGTACGATTTTTAATTCAAAATTGAGTAAAATTTTCTGGTCAGAAGCTGTGATTGCAGCTGTATATATAATCAACAGATGTCCAACGAACGCATTAGAAGATAAAGTTCCTGCAGAATTATGGTATGGAGAAAAACGTGATCTTAGTAAACTACGTGTGTTTGGATGTAATTCATATCTTCGTATTCCAAAAGAATTAGTCAATGGAAAATTTGAGTCTCGCTCAAAACATTGTAAACTAGTTGGATATTATAATAATGGTTATAGACTATGGTGTATAGAAGATAATAAAATATTACTGGGAAGAGATGTGATTTTTAATGAAAATAAATTTGGCAGAAGCTCAATAGACTTTTATGATAGCTCTGAAAAGGAATTACAAATTCAAGAAAATCAAGAGGATTTGAATTCAGGCGAAGAATCAGAAGAAGAATTTGTGATTGCAAATCAAGAAGATAATATTAGAATATCGGAAAATAATGATCCAGTAATAATGAATAAAAATGATAGCTCAAATGAAAATGTAGATAGTCCGTTAAGAAGAAGTATCCGCGAAAGGAAGAAACCAAGTTATCTAGGAGATTATACTGTTTTAGCGTTAAGTGCAGAATCGATAGTTGAAGATGTTCCTCAGCAATATGATGACATATTTGATCGTGATGATAAAAAACAGTGGTTAAATGCAGTGAATGAAGAAATTAATTCACTTAAAAAGAATGATACTTGGAGTTTAGTACCACTGCCTTATGGAAGAAAAGTTATTGATAGCAGATGGGTCTTTCGACTTAAAAGAGACGCAAGTGGAAATATTAATAAATATAAAGCTCGTTTAGTGGCAAAAGGATATTCACAAAGAAAAGGATTAGATTATAAGGAAACTTATGCTCCTGTTGCTCGATCTGCCAGTTTTCGAATTCTACTATCAATTATAAATCAACGAAACTTAAAAACAAGACAACTTGATGTGAAAAATGCATTTCTTCATGGATATATTAAAGAAGAAGTATATATGATATTACCACAAGGTTTTGTTGATAATGATGGTCGTGTTTGTAAACTGAATCGTGCATTATATGGGCTTAATATCTTGTAAATTTAGGTTTTATAGTTTCAGAAAGAGATCCTTGTCTTTACATTGGAAGATTCAATAACGATGACATTTTTCTTCTTCTTTATGTTGATGACATTATTATTGCCTGTAAAGATCAAAAGGAAATTCAGAGAATCATCGATGCGCTTAAAGAAGAATTTGAAATGACAGATATTGGTAAAGTTCGAAACTTTCTTGGAGTAAAGGTTGATTACATGTCAGAAGGAATGTTTCTAAGTAAGTCAGAAAGTTTATATGGAAAAATGATTACACTGTTTTGATATGATCAACTGTAATCCTTCAAAAACGCCAATGGAACTACACCCTGAAAATTCAGAACAAGATGATAGTCAACTCATTATTGAAATAAAACCCTATCGAGAACTGATTGGTTGTCTTACATATTTAATGCTAAATTCACGTCCAGACATTAGTTTCGCTGTGAATTATTACAGTCGTTTCCAAAGCAATGCAAAAGAAATACACTGGAAAGGACTTAAACGAATTCTTCGGTACATCAGAGGAACACTTGATTACGGATTATTTTTTAAGCAAGAATATAATATCGAAGAACCACTTAAATTATATGTTGATGAAAATTGGGCCACTGATTCAGATCGTAAATCAACAACAGGATTTTTAATTCAAATTTTTGATTCTACAGTGATTTGGGCAACGAAGAAACAAACAGGTGTTACTCTATCGTCAACTGAAGCAGAATATGTTGCCTTGTCTACAGCTGTAACTGAAGTTATGTGGCTAAAAGGACTTTTAGAAGACTTTAACATGTGTAATATTAAACCTGTAGTTTTTGAAGATAATCAATCAGTGATTCATTTATTAGGTAGATGGGAACATAATAGGTTAAAACATGTTGATGGAAAATATAATTTTATTCGAAATCTTTATCAAGATAAAATAATCGATGTCCGATACATCAACACTAAAGAACAAATTGCAGATGTGCTTACAAAAAGTCTGACAGGTGAACAGTTTCTGAAGTTACGTTCTTCTCTTGGTATTAAGTGTTTTAATTTGTATAACGTTTAGTTTTTGTCATTGAGGCGAAGTGTTAAGATATAGTGACAATGTACAAAATCTAGTGTCTAGTTATATTTATATAATTTAATATTTATACATATATAATATGATCTGGCAACACTGTACACTATATAGTCTTTATAAACTTATTATTAATTAACGTTACGTATTAGAATTGTGATCAAGTAAACTTCCATTCAATTTAATCTAAACTAATCGTGTCCATCCCTTTATTTCTATTCCAAAATCCACTGCATATCAATACAGAAGTATTGAAAATTTCAATGCTTCTGAATACTTTTTCGTTTGCTGAGATGTGACCACTGGTCTGTCACTGTCTATCACTATTTAGAACGTCATATGATATTTGTGTTACATGTTAAAATTTAAATATATTCTTAATTATCTCCAAAACGACAAGAGATACGCGAAATCTGATAAAATTTCAACAGTTATTGAAAGGGGGATGACCTCAAGTCGATTAATACATACATATATAAATGAATTTTGACAATTTCCAAAACTTAAAAAATAATAATGTTTTGGAAATGTGTACCTATCCGAATGTCTTCGAACTTTCGCACAATCTACAAATGTGCGTACGTATTATGTAATAGCGAACATGAATTTGTTTGCATTGTTCCGTATGGATGTTCTGGAGATTAATGCTATGAGTTTTGAGTAAAATATAAACATCGGATACGACTGGATAAAAATTAATCAAAAACAGGATGGAAAAGACGGAAAAGGCCTCATTACGTATAGAAATGAATTGAATTTCTATATGTTTTTATCCAGATTTCGAATCGATAGTTACTATTTTATGTAGGGTTGTAGATTATGAACAAGATTGCATAGCCCTGCCAAAAAAATACTATAGAACATGATTTAGAAAACTTATAGAGCACCATTGAATGGTTTCTGCACCATGCAAAGTTAAATTTAGGTCGAGGTCTTTTTACAAGGGATTCGCCATATTTCTTACTTTTGTGAATATTGACGGAAGTTTTCAATAAAATTGTAAGCCCTCAACATTTCTATAACGTTAGTATTCAAGTATTTAGTTACTTTTTTTTCTTAATCGGATTCTATATAGTATTTTTTGGCAGGGAGGTAACAACAGGGCTTAACTTACTTCATTATAGAAAGAATTTGCTCCACGCGAAGTAAAATCAATATCCTCTATACGTTTAACTAAATAAGGGATTGCATCTAGAATTGACTTCACTTTCGCTTCGATTATATAATTCTTCTTTGAATTCTTCGACATCTTGGAAAATAAATAAAACTCGCCGAAAATGTACAAAAGAAGGAAAAATTATACACTGCAAAAATGCAGGCAGCACTTATACTTGTACGTGACACTTTACTTATTCTTCAAAAATGAAAAAGAAATAAAATGTCACGTAGCAATATACAAAATGCACTTGCACTGACAGTGAAACTTTTCTTTCTTTTCTACTTCTTCCAATTGGTTTTATTCCTTGCGGAAGATCGATGATCGCACGTGTTCTGATCGCCGTTCGTTCCGCAACTAAGTATCACTAAGTATATCACAGATCACATTGTGATCACCAGTGATAATTTCAATTAATGGCCGCTTTGGCGCCATTATGCATTAGGGAGCTGCTAAAGCGAATCGGTCGATAATGTCAATTTCTAACTTAAAATATGTAAATTAAAAAGAAAGTAGATGTATTTGAGAACATTTTTTCAACATTTTTTTTCTAAATTATAATTTATTTACGAAAAATTTTGAAAAACAATTAGTATTCTCTGACGAATTCTACGAGTTTTTTGTTCTTTGTAATTGTTTCCAAAAGTTGATAGTTTTCGAGAAAAAAAATCCTAAAGTATAATATTTAAAATTTATTTCCTCAAACCAGCATAAAAAAAATCTTAAAAAATTACACTATATCTCTAGATAAATTCTAAGAATTTATCATTCTTAGCATTTTTTTGAAAGAAGCTCGTAATTTTTGAGTGAGCGAGTCTGGAACTTTTTCGCAGAAATTTTCATTGTTGACGCCATTTTGAGATCGTTAAAATGATGTGGGGTATAAAAGTAAGATTTTGTATTAAAATTCAAGTATTTTATCCACCTTTATCCACAGTTTCGATAGAATCCTAATATTCTAATAAATATTTCCCCAATTGTTTGGAAATTTTTTTCATACTCGGCGCCATGTTGGCATTCCTGATGACTCAAAATCAATTTTGAACGCGGAAACTCGAAAATAGTAGGAGATGTACCTTTCAATTTTTTTGAACTATGAGATAAGTTGCAAATCCATCATAATAGTATGTATTTTTTATTTTATAAGAAATAATTAATAACTAAATGTTGATAATACGTTTCCGAGTATCATTTCCTTCCTCGTTCATTTAAGTTATGTACCCAGCAAACACACAGTCACGAAAAGTTATTGAAATGTTAACTAATTTGAACAAAAGTCAACATTTCCATAACTTTTCGTGTTTGCTGGGTATTCAACAAGTAGCGAGAATTAGAGGTTATGTTTAAGAGAGTATTTTACTTATCCGTGTGGTTACCTAGATTTCGTTTACGTTTCCTCATTTCTATAACCTTTTGCACTTTTACTCATTTCTTTCCACACGATAGTAACATTTCTGAACAATTCCTTTACGTATATGTATGTCTTTTCTTCTATCCTCTTTCCTTTTCTTGTTTCTTTTCATATGGTAGTGATAGTTTTGCAAAATTCCCTTTCGTATATTTACAGAAAAGGGATATACGAAAGGCAATTTTCAAAAATCCTACTACCATACGAAAATAAATAAATAGCAGCGCAAAGAATTAAAGAAATGAGGCATACGAGAAGGAATTTTTAAAAAATATTGTTAGCATATAAAAAGGAATCAGTAAAAGTGTAGCGGATCGACAAGAAGAAATATACACGGAGAGAAAAACAGCATAAAATTAACAGACAAACTGAAGCGTCATAACTACTCGTGAGATATACAATAATTTTGACACATGTGTAGAGTAGTTTCTGCGCTACACGAGAGTTAAATTCACTTTCCACATAGAATCGTATTGATTTAACTCGACTCGAAGAAGTGAATTTAACTCTCGAGTAGCGCAGAAACTACTCTACACATATGTCAAAATTGTTCTACACCTCACGAGTAGTTATCACGCTTCAGTTTGCGTGTTCATTTTACGCTTTTTTTCTCTCCGTGTAGGAAAAGGCATTTTTAAAAACTTTTAACTGCCATACGAAAAGAAATAAAAACCAAGAGGACAAACAAAACCAGAGAGGATCGAAGAAAAGACATATACGTAAAGGAATTGGCTAGAAATTTTACTACCGTATGGGAAGAAATAAGAAAAAGTGTAGAAGATTATTGAAACGAAGAAACATAGAGTATTTTTGCAGAAGCTCTCAATGCTTGAAAATATTTGGAAACCTTTACAAGCAACACATGCTATCGCAATAAAAATGTTGGAGGTAACGCAGGGAGATGGTAATTGTACATTTAAAAGTACTCATTCCATATAATCAATTTCATTTTATTTAATTTTTTTAATACATTTTTTAATTGAAATAAAAATTACCGCTCACGTCTGGAACTTCCCTAAAACATAGTAATAAATTTTTTTTTATTATATAATTTATTACATAAATGTAATTGTTACTAACTTAACTTACCTGGCGATATGATGTATGCCGGTTGATGCCTCTTTCTATTTCTAGTTGCTGCAAATAAACACGATTATTAGAATTTGTTTAATGATAATTTATATGATGTTATATTTTTAACTTACAGTTTTCAGCGACTCCACTTGTCGCCTCATTTCCCGATTTTCTTTCTGTAGCTTCCTTACATAAGAAATCGAGTAGGAGCTGAAATAATAATACAGAATTAAAATTACAATTTCCCGACGCTTAATGTAGTAAATTTAATAGGTTAGACAAATGGAAATTACAACGAGCTTGTAAAATTACCATGTTATACGTGGGTAATTTCATTATGATTTTTATGAACAAAGTAAAGGTTGTGTAAGATTTAATAAGAATTTAATTAAATGATGAATTTATCGATGTCCGGTTGAAGAACCGTTTAAAAGGAACTAAATAATGTCACTCTTTTAACGTTTCGACAGGTATGTTCATCCTTATCAGAACTTAATTGAGGAATTTGTAGAATATAAGGGAGATATGCAAATGTATGTTTCCCTTATATTGTGTGTATAATATGAAAAAATCGTTACCTGATTGACATTATTTAATGCCTTTTAAACTATTCTTTATTTCGACATCGACACAATTCATTGTCCTAGTAAGTTCTCACATTTCTTTAATTTCAGCGATATGGGAGACACCAGTTCAGACGACATTAAGGAACTAATCAAGATCCTTAAAAGGAGAGAGGAGCGGGCAGAAGCTGCAACTCCTGCTCCTCCTACCAGCAGTAGCAGCTGGAATGTACCGCCACCCCAGGAACCCCAACAGCGTCCATGGAGAGAAGGACGACCAACGTAAGTTCATGGGATATTCACATTTTTCATGTTATTTCATAAATGTAATTTTAATTCTGTATTATTATTTCAGCTCCTACTCGATTTCTTATGTAAGGAAGCTACAGAAAGAAAATCGGGAAATGAGGCGACAAGTGGAGTCGCTGAAAACTGTAAGTTAAAAATATAACATCATATAAATTATCATTAAACAAATTCTAATAATCGTGTTTATTTGCAGCAACTAGAAATAGAAAGAGGCATCAACCGGCATACATCATATCGCCAGGTAAGTTAAGTTAGTAACAATTACATTTATGTAATAAATTATATAATAAAAAAAAATTTATTACTATGTTTTAGGGAAGTTCCAGACGTGAGCGGTAATTTTTATTTCAATTAAAAAATGTATTAAAAAAATTAAATAAAATGAAATTGATTATATGGAATGAGTACTTTTAAATGTACAATTACCATCTCCCTGCGTTACCTCCAACATTTTTATTGCGATAGCATGTGTTGCTTGTAAAGGTTTCCAAATATTTTCAAGCATTGAGAGCTTCTGCAAAAATACTCTATGTTTCTTCGTTTCAATAATCTTCTACACTTTTTCTTATTTCTTCCCATACGGTAGTAAAATTTCTAGCCAATTCCTTTACGTATATGTCTTTTCTTCGATCCTCTCTGGTTTTGTTTGTCCTCTTGGTTTTTATTTCTTTTCGTATGGCAGTTAAAAGTTTTTAAAAATGCCTTTTCCTACACGGAGAGAAAAAAAGCGTAAAATGAACACGCAAACTGAAGCGTGATAACTACTCGTGAGGTGTAGAACAATTTTGACATATGTGTAGAGTAGTTTCTGCGCTACTCGAGAGTTAAATTCACTTCTTCGAGTCGAGTTAAATCAATACGATTCTATGTGGAAAGTGAATTTAACTCTCGTGTAGCGCAGAAACTACTCTACACATGTGTCAAAATTATTGTATATCTCACGAGTAGTTATGACGCTTCAGTTTGTCTGTTAATTTTATGCTGTTTTTCTCTCCGTGTATATTTCTTCTTGTCGATCCGCTACACTTTTACTGATTCCTTTTTATATGCTAACAATATTTTTTAAAAATTCCTTCTCGTATGCCTCATTTCTTTAATTCTTTGCGCTGCTATTTATTTATTTTCGTATGGTAGTAGGATTTTTGAAAATTGCCTTTCGTATATCCCTTTTCTGTAAATATACGAAAGGGAATTTTGCAAAACTGTCACTACCATATGAAAAGAAACAAGAAAAGGAAAGAGGATAGAAGAAAAGACATACATATACGTAAAGGAATTGTTCAGAAATGTTACTATCGTGTGGAAAGAAATGAGTAAAAGTGCAAAAGGTTATAGAAATGAGGAAACGTAAACGAAATCTAGGTAACCACACGGATAAGTAAAATACTCTCTTAAACATAACCTCTAATTCTCGCTACTTGTTGAATACCCAGCAAACACGAAAAGTTATGGAAATGTTGACTTTTGTTCAAATTAGTTAACATTTCAATAACTTTTCGTGACTGTGTGTTTGCTGGGTACATAACTTAAATGAACGAGGAAGGAAATGATACTCGGAAACGTATTATCAACATTTAGTTATTAATTATTTCTTATAAAATAAAAAATACATACTATTATGATGGATTTGCAACTTATCTCATAGTTCAAAAAAATTGAAAGGTACATCTCCTACTATTTTCGAGTTTCCGCGTTCAAAATTGATTTTGAGTCATCAGGAATGCCAACATGGCGCCGAGTATGAAAAAAATTTCCAAACAATTGGGGAAATATTTATTAGAATATTAGGATTCTATCGAAACTGTGGATAAAGGTGGATAAAATACTTGAATTTTAATACAAAATCTTACTTTTATACCCCACATCATTTTAACGATCTCAAAATGGCGTCAACAATGAAAATTTCTGCGAAAAAGTTCCAGACTCGCTCACTCAAAAATTACGAGCTTCTTTCAAAAAAATGCTAAGAATGATAAATTCTTAGAATTTATCTAGAGATATAGTGTAATTTTTTAAGATTTTTTTTATGCTGGTTTGAGGAAATAAATTTTAAATATTATACTTTAGGATTTTTTTTCTCGAAAACTATCAACTTTTGGAAACAATTACAAAGAACAAAAAACTCGTAGAATTCGTCAGAGAATACTAATTGTTTTTCAAAATTTTTCGTAAATAAATTATAATTTAGAAAAAAAATGTTGAAAAAATGTTCTCAAATACATCTACTTTCTTTTTAATTTACATATTTTAAGTTAGAAATTGACATTATCGACCGATTCGCTTTAGCAGCTCCCTAATGCATAATGGCGCCAAAGCGGCCATTAATTGAAATTATCACTGGTGATCACAATGTGATCTGTCATATACTTAGTGATACTTAGTTGCGGAACGAACGGCGATCAGAACACGTGCGATCATCGATCTTCCGCAAGGAATAAAACCAATTGGAAGAAGTAGAAAAGAAAGAAAAGTTTCACTGTCAGTGCAAGTGCATTTTGTATATTGCTACGTGACATTTTATTTCTTTTTCATTTTTGAAGAATAAGTAAAGTGTCACGTACAAGTATAAGTGCTGCCTGCATTTTTGCAGTGTATAATTTTTCCTTCTTTTGTACATTTTCGGCGAGTTTTATTTATTTTCCAAGATGTCGAAGAATTCAAAGAAGAATTATATAATCGAAGCGAAAGTGAAGTCAATTCTAGATGCAATCCCTTATTTAGTTAAACGTATAGAGGATATTGATTTTACTTCGCGTGGAGCAAATTCTTTCTATAATGAAGTAAGTTAAGCCCTGTTGTTACCTCCCTGCCAAAAAATACTATATAGAATCCGATTAAGAAAAAAAAGTAACTAAATACTTGAATACTAACGTTATAGAAATGTTGAGGGCTTACAATTTTATTGAAAACTTCCGTCAATATTCACAAAAGTAAGAAATATGGCGAATCCCTTGTAAAAAGACCTCGACCTAAATTTAACTTTGCATGGTGCAGAAACCATTCAATGGTGCTCTATAAGTTTTCTAAATCATGTTCTATAGTATTTTTTTGGCAGGGCTATGCAATCTTGTTCATAATCTACAACCCTACATAAAATAGTAACTATCGATTCGAAATCTGGATAAAAACATATAGAAATTCAATTCATTTCTATACGTAATGAGGCCTTTTCCGTCTTTTCCATCCTGTTTTTGATTAATTTTTATCCAGTCGTATCCGATGTTTATATTTTACTCAAAACTCATAGCATTAATCTCCAGAACATCCATACGGAACAATGCAAACAAATTCATGTTCGCTATTACATAATACGTACGCACATTTGTAGATTGTGCGAAAGTTCGAAGACATTCGGATAGGTACACATTTCCAAAACATTATTATTTTTTAAGTTTTGGAAATTGTCAAAATTCATTTATATATGTATGTATTAATCGACTTGAGGTCATCCCCCTTTCAATAACTGTTGAAATTTTATCAGATTTCGCGTATCTCTTGTCGTTTTGGAGATAATTAAGAATATATTTAAATTTTAACATGTAACACAAATATCATATGACGTTCTAAATAGTGATAGACAGTGACAGACCAGTGGTCACATCCCAGCAAACGAAAAAGTATTCAGAAGCATTGAAATTTTCAATACTTCTGTATTGATATGCAGTGGATTTTGGAATAGAAATAAAGGGATGGACACGATTAGTTTAGATTAAATTGAATGGAAGTTTACTTGATCACAATTCTAATACGTAACGTTAATTAATAATAAGTTTATAAAGACTATATAGTGTACAGTGTTGCCAGATCATATTATATATGTATAAATATTAAATTATATAAATATAACTAGACACTAGATTTTGTACATTGTCACTATATCTTAACACTTCGCCTCAATGACAAAAACTAAACGTTATACAAATTAAAACACTTAATACCAAGAGAAGAACGTAACTTCAGAAACTGTTCACCTGTCAGACTTTTTGTAAGCACATCTGCAATTTGTTCTTTAGTGTTGATGTATCGGACATCGATTATTTTATCTTGATAAAGATTTCGAATAAAATTATATTTTCCATCAACATGTTTTAACCTATTATGTTCCCATCTACCTAATAAATGAATCACTGATTGATTATCTTCAAAAACTACAGGTTTAATATTACACATGTTAAAGTCTTCTAAAAGTCCTTTTAGCCACATAACTTCAGTTACAGCTGTAGACAAGGCAACATATTCTGCTTCAGTTGACGATAGAGTAACACCTGTTTGTTTCTTCGTTGCCCAAATCACTGTAGAATCAAAAATTTGAATTAAAAATCCTGTTGTTGATTTACGATCTGAATCAGTGGCCCAATTTTCATCAACATATAATTTAAGTGGTTCTTCGATATTATATTCTTGCTTAAAAAATAATCCGTAATCAAGTGTTCCTCTGATGTACCGAAGAATTCGTTTAAGTCCTTTCCAGTGTATTTCTTTTGCATTGCTTTGGAAACGACTGTAATAATTCACAGCGAAACTAATGTCTGGACGTGAATTTAGCATTAAATATGTAAGACAACCAATCAGTTCTCGATAGGGTTTTATTTCAATAATGAGTTGACTATCATCTTGTTCTGAATTTTCAGGGTGTAGTTCCATTGGTGTTTTTGAAGGATTACAGTTGATCATATCAAAACAGTGTAATCATTTTTCCATATAAACTTTCTGACTTACTTAGAAACATTCCTTCTGACATGTAATCAACCTTTACTCCAAGAAAGTTTCGAACTTTACCAATATCTGTCATTTCAAATTCTTCTTTAAGCGCATCGATGATTCTCTGAATTTCCTTTTGATCTTTACAGGCAATAATAATGTCATCAACATAAAGAAGAAGAAAAATGTCATCGTTATTGAATCTTCCAATGTAAAGACAAGGATCTCTTTCTGAAACTATAAAACCTAAATTTACAAGATATTAAGCCCATATAATGCACGATTCAGTTTACAAACACGACCATCATTATCAAC
This sequence comes from Trichopria drosophilae, assembly GCA_030407085.1. Classification (NCBI taxonomy): domain Eukaryota; kingdom Metazoa; phylum Arthropoda; class Insecta; order Hymenoptera; family Diapriidae; genus Trichopria; species Trichopria drosophilae. The sequence goes on from CM059582.1 coordinate 134,495,523, forward strand.
AAAACCTTGTGGTAATATCATATATACTTCTTCTTTAATATATCCATGAAGAAATGCATTTTTCACATCAAGTTGTCTTGTTTTTAAGTTTCGTTGATTTATAATTGATAGTAGAATTCGAAAACTGGCAGATCGAGCAACAGGAGCATAAGTTTCCTTATAATCTAATCCTTTTCTTTGTGAATATCCTTTTGCCACTAAACGAGCTTTATATTTATTAATATTTCCACTTGCGTCTCTTTTAAGTCGAAAGACCCATCTGCTATCAATAACTTTTCTTCCATAAGGCAGTGGTACTAAACTCCAAGTATCATTCTTTTTAAGTGAATTAATTTCTTCATTCACTGCATTTAACCACTGTTTTTTATCATCACGATCAAATATGTCATCATATTGCTGAGGAACATCTTCAACTATCGATTCTGCACTTAACGCTAAAACAGTATAATCTCCTAGATAACTTGGTTTCTTCCTTTCGCGGATACTTCTTCTTAACGGACTATCTACATTTTCATTTGAGCTATCATTTTTATTCATTATTACTGGATCATTATTTTCCGATATTCTAATATTATCTTCTTGATTTGCAATCACAAATTCTTCTTCTGATTCTTCGCCTGAATTCAAATCCTCTTGATTTTCTTGAATTTGTAATTCCTTTTCAGAGCTATCATAAAAGTCTATTGAGCTTCTGCCAAATTTATTTTCATTAAAAATCACATCTCTTCCCAGTAATATTTTATTATCTTCTATACACCATAGTCTATAACCATTATTATAATATCCAACTAGTTTACAATGTTTTGAGCGAGACTCAAATTTTCCATTGACTAATTCTTTTGGAATACGAAGATATGAATTACATCCAAACACACGTAGTTTACTAAGATCACGTTTTTCTCCATACCATAATTCTGCAGGAACTTTATCTTCTAATGCGTTCGTTGGACATCTGTTGATTATATATACAGCTGCAATCACAGCTTCTGACCAGAAAATTTTACTCAATTTTGAATTTAAAATCGTACATCGTGCCTTTTCAATTATTGTCCTATTCATTCGTTCAGCAACTCCATTTTGTTGTGGTGTATACCGAATTGTAAACTCGAATTGAATTCCTCGTTCTTCAAAATAGTGACATACATCTTTTGAAAAATACTCCCTTCCGTTATCACATCTGAAACGACTTATTTTTAAATTAAATTGTGCTTCTACCATAGCTTGATATATTTTAAAATATTTTAGCATTTCAGACTTTGATTTAAGAGTATAGGCCACGGTGAAATGAGTAAAATCATCAATAAAAGTAAGCAGATATCTTTTTCCATCAAACGAAGTGATATTTATTGGTCCACAAACATCACTGTGTACTTGTTCCAAAGGACGCTTAGCTCTAACTCGTTCCTTTTTATGAGGCAATTTTGATTGTTTTCCTTCAATACAAACCTCACAGATATCAGATAATGGTTGCACATCTTTTATATTAATTCCATCTACTATGGTAACTAGTTTCTTTAGCGCTGGAATATTAAGATGTCCTAATCTAGAATGCCACAGTAAAGTTTGATTATTACAAACACCAATATTTGCAATTTCTATTTCACGATTTTTATAAACACACAATTCATATAATTTTTCTTTACGATATGCTACTGCAACAATTTTATTCTGTTTCTTAATAATGCCTTTTCCATTTTCAAAAATGACAACATAACCATTCATTTCAAGTTTACGAACCGACAATAAATTATATTGTAAACCTGACACTGACAAAATTCCAGTTATAAGGACATTATTAGACTTTCCATTATTTTTTGCACATACATTTAAGTCTCCAATTTCATCTGCTAAAAGTACTTGATTTGATTTTGCAACATGAATACTTATTGGAGAAGTTAACTTTTTCACATTGATCAATTTTGTATTTTTCATTGATAAATGCTCAGTAGAACCTGAATCTCAAATCCAATTTGCAGATTTTTTAGAATTGGTATTTGAATTGGCAATAAATAAAAAATTTTCATTAATATTCTCTTTACATTCATCACTTGCCACATTTACATGTTCTGCATTTCTATCAAATCTTAACTTTCGACATTGAGGTCGATTATGTCCAATTAAACCGCAATAATCACACTTCGGTTTATGTGAATCATTTATTAATTTAACATTTATTTTTATTTATATCATGAAATATTGTTAATCTTCTTTCCAGTTGTGTGTGATAACGAAAAAAAAAACCAAGTAGTACCCACTTTAAAAGTTTGCAAACCATTTGGGTCCAAAATTGCGACAATATACGTCAGCAGGTAACTGAGAAGCTGCGTAAATGTCAGAGTCATGAAAGTTATTCAGGACTTGACATAGATAATAAGGAATTTAAAAAAGCTGTTTCAAGAGACGATAAAAATTGTGACGAGAAAAGTTACACAGAAGAAAAACTGCCGAATAACGATAATCTTGAAATTCCCAAACACCATTTTCAAGGAGGCAGTAAGGGAAATCATCTAGTGTCAAATGCGATGCATTTACCAGCGTTACACGTCCACTCGGGCGATTTTTCTGAAGAAAACAGCATCGATGCTGACGGTACGTGTACACATGAGGATCAAGATCTTGAACGGGATGACTGTCCCTTATCTGAAAATTACGACAATAAAAGAGTTGAGGTAAAAATACCAAGTGAAGCTCGCAAAAGCTCACAGAAATTAGAAGTCGAATTAGACGACAAGTCATTAACCATGACATCGCTAAGCGAATTTGAAATGTCATTGCAGTCAGAAAAATTTTCTCTTCACAAACATTCAATTTGTAACAGTACGTTGCTATCTGCATTTCAAACACCGGAATGGAATGTAAAGGAAGATGATAAAAGTACCTGCGAAGATAGTAGCTCGCTAGATTTCCATTCTTCCAAGGATTCACTTGACAATACAGGTCGTACTCCTGTACATGACGCCGACAGTAGTTATGAAATTGATTCTACATTAGGCAGCAATGAAAGTAACGGAGAACAAGAAAATACGGGAACTGTCAGTGACATAACCCTGGATCCTACTGTACACAATAATGGAAGTGAGTCTGAAGAAAAAACAATGGAAATAGTCAGCGAAGCCGAGTTGGATGGAACATACGACAGTATGGATGTCGAATTGCCGAAACCAATGACTTCATCGGCCAGAAAAGTCTACTCCATATATGAAGGACAGTATTTCATTGAACTGCATAAAATATTAGGAGAATATTCGGGCATTGATGTATATAATCTCAAAAAAGAACTTCAGGATTTAATTGTTTCAAAAACGAAGTATTATTGTCCTTTGGGATTTTATTCATACCGTTTGAATAAATCATCGGCAGTGATATATGCAAATTGCTTATACCCCAGTCACGAGCAAAGTTTCAAGTTTGAAATTCATGTCAGTCGCGAGCCGTTGTGTGAGGTTTACATGTGGAGTACAAAATGCGAAGAAATTATTCACGAAGGTGTAAAAATGACACAATTAAGAGGAAGAGAACGAGAGGAAGTTAAAAAAGCATTGCAAGATATTAAACCTCGTACGTACCACTTGAAGGTGAATGCCAACGTAGATTTTGAGTTGGCAGAAAGAGGATATTTTGGAGAAGTTAGGAATCTGGCAACGTATCAGCAAATAAAGTCAGAAGCTAACTGCAAAGACGATATGCAATTGTCATCGAGAGATCTATCCGATCTGTTTGAAAGGAGCAATGTCGATTTGAATACCAAAGACCCTTATATAAGGCAATCGGGATTGCCCCTCCATGCATACATGTTCTCCGAAGAACAATTGAGTGTCATTGACGACACAGTCAAGGTATTATGTTTCGATGCCTCGGGGAACATGATCCGAGCACCTAAGTTTGTGAAGTGCAAACGAATCATGTACTATCCAATGGTGATCAATAAACACAATACGTTTATACCAGTAGCGGAAATGATCACAACTGAGCATCACGTCACAGCAATCAGCATTTTCCTGAAGAAAGTTCGAACGTTTGCAATATCGAAGAAAAAGTGGCCATTAACGAAATGTGTCGTAGTTGACTGGAGCTGGGCACTTATTCATGCATTGATGGAGGAGTGGAACCGCATGAATATCTCTGAATACTTAAATAAAGTATATGGTTACATAATGAATCACGGTGATTTAGAACGTGACTTCATTATAATCCACAATTGTTGTGCGCACTTTCAGCATCGCGTTTCCAGAAAAATTGTTAGCAAGTTTCTGGAAGGTAAGAAGAGCCAGCAAGAAGAGAAAAAGATGGCCTTTCTGGAAATGAAAAATTTCATTTTAGAGAGCATGGGACTCATGGTGCACTGCAGTGACATCGAAACAATGGACGCCATCTTTACGAACTTTATGACTGCCTTACTCAGTCCAGATAGTGAAGTGACTTATGAAGCCATTGGACACCTTGAGGGCTTCAGAATCATGTACGAAACATGCGCGGATAAAGTACATGCTCCTGAAGAAATGGAAGATGACTCGTGTGAAGATACCATAGAAACACGGAAAAATAGAAAAAAAGTTGCTTACGATTCTCCATTTTACACTCACTTCAACAATATCGTAAGAAAATTGAAAAAAAACATCGTAGACATTGACGAAGTCTCAAACAAATATTACTCTCCTGACATAGCTGAGTATATAACGTCCCACTATATGCCATATGTCCCTATGTGGTCGGGCATGCTGCTGAAATGTGTCGATAAGGATCTAAGAAGACTAAGCAACGCTAACGTGGAATCTTATTTTCACTTGGTACGGGAGCAAATTTTAAACGGAGATACTCGTTTAAATGCAATAGGAAGGTTTATAGAATTGACCCGTGATTACGTTCAAAAAGCTACTAGCGATATAAAAGTTAAAGAACTTAAATTGCAAAGACAGTTGCAAGTGAAGCATGCCGAAAATCGACAAAAATCTGCTAGTCAGCAGAAAAGTCGAAATATTAATTCTTGCACTTCTGCCTTCAAGAAAAGGATGCAACTTTCGTTAAAGAAAATAAAAAAAGACGTTGCAGAAAAACTTGATACGGAACAAAATGGACACTCAAGCAGTCCACCCAAAAAGATGTCCAAACAAGATCCAAACAATCTTAACGTAAAAGAAACCTGGCAAAGAAAAAGAAAAGCCTGCATTAGTCACTTCGAAGGTAGAACACTGGGTCGCCTTGCCAATAAATATAGAAAGAAAGAGACAACTAAATCTGATTCAAAAAGAGGAAGGAAAGTGAATGCTGAGGACTCAATTGACATGTCCACTGCTACAGACGAAAAGAGCTTTCGGAAGGCAAAAATAAGCCCTAAACGGAAGCAAACAGGGTTTGCGGAAAGACTGATAAAAAAGCGTAACATTGACAGTGGCACAAAAAAAGCACCCAAGATTACAAGGAAGATCTTTAAGAATGACGTAGTGAAGATTAAAGAAACTAAGGGAAAAACTAGTAGTCTGCCAAAAGAAAAACCAACCGATGCTACTCATACCAATTACACTTGTGACAGCTTTGTAGAAGAAATGAACGCTACGAGTGCACAGAATTCGTATGAAGTGAAGTCTATCGAAACAATCGAGAAACCGGATGAAAAAAAAATAATGGAAAATGGATTGTTTGACAATGTGCAGTATTACATGCAATCTGCAAAAGACAAAACAATCCCTGTCTTTACTATAGGTCAATATAAGCTACCGCTTTATGACCCAGTCTTTCAATATTCTACAATAGATGTATTTTCCGATGAATATCAAACTTTATCAGAAAATAATTGGATTGATGGAACTATTATTGATACATTTGCGTTAAGTCACCTGCAGACCTCGTGGATCAATGTTTCATACATACCGACATATTACACCAATTACGTTATTGGTACAAATTGCAGCGTACAAAAGTCGGAAAGTTTTCGTTTGTATGAAATGAATGAAAACTTCTGTGGAAAGATTATGATGCCATATTTATTTAAAAGCCATTGGTATCTTGTTGTACTTGATGTAAATGAAAAAACCATAACGCATCTCGATCCACTGCATAAATCCAGTCCAGACAAGAAGAGAATGATGTCTGCATTTAAGCGATTTTTAAATGAGTGCAAAAGTTACAACAATCATAATTTGCCTCACATTGATTGGACGTACAAACCCTTTACAGAAGAAAGAGTTATGCAGCATCGTTTAGATTCCTATAATTGTGGTTTGTACGTCATGCAATACATGGAATGCATAGGAGAGGACAAGTCATTCGAAGTCAATTTTGAACCGAATGCAAATTGCGAAACTCTTGCTGAAGCGGTCGCAACCGATGAATGACATGTGTCAATATTGCTTCCAGGGCACAGAAACAAAAGATTATACTGTTTGTAAACAGTGTACTCGTCGAACGCACCAAAACTGCAAGCCACGGAATATTACGTCAAAATCTGTATGTAATGAAGAATATACATGTGCATTGTGTTCAAAAGCGAAACAAACCAGGCTATTCAATTAAAATCCCACATTTATTAGATCCTTAAGGAAATGAAAATGATTTTAAAAATTGAAACAATTCTTTTCGGCATTTAATCATCAAAGAAAGATAGGCAAGTAATGAATTAATTTCAGAGAATGCCGAAGTCAGGAAAATATTTCTTAAGTGCTTTAAATGCCACATGTGTAGCCAAAGAAAGCTGATCTAATGTCCATTGCCAGCTTGTTGTTAAAATTGCAGAATTGAACAAATAATGTGAAGAAATTGAAATTAACAGTATATGCAAATGACGCAAATAGTGTCAATAAAATTGCAAGGGATTCTCACTACTCGATACTTAATTACAATCGCACATATATTTAAAAATTCGGTCAGAAATTATAAAGCGTCTCTATTATGTATCGTGGAACAAGAATCTGCTACAATTTACACCTTCATTCAAGAGAAGTACTAGCATATGCGAACGACGCTCAAAGTGTCCATATCGTTATTATATCCGTAAGGGTACTAAAGTGTAATAAAAATTTATAGCAATTATTATTTTCAGCTTCATGCAACAATCAAAGGAAGGTAGGTAAGTGTTATTTATCTACCATACAACCTGGATAATTATAAGGAAGTAAAATAAACATCCCGTATGAAATTGTGCAATCATTCATTTATTCAAAACATTAGATAACGAAATACCATTAAGTAATACTTAAAAATTAGGAAAATAATTCCCACTATCTTTCCATCAAAATGGCATTATATACCAAAAATAGATGTTTTGCTCATTACAAAATTATTATTGCCATTAATTGCCATGATGAAGGAATTACAATGACCAGTATATGCAAACGACGCAAATAGTGTCAATAAAATTATAGCAGCAGATTCTCACCAATCGATACTAAATAAGAATCACACACGCACGCAGACACGCACACGCGTGCGCGCGCACACACACACACACACACACACACACACACATTTAAAAATATATATTTGTTAAGAAACTGTAAAGCGATTTTTTTATACAAAAACGACGTATCAAAGAACAAGAATCTGCTACTATTTACTCTTTCACACAACAGAAGTTAAAGCATATGCGAACGACGCTCAAAGTGTCTAAATATGTGTTATATCTAAATTTCATCAACTAACACATTTTGATCATCTAACTGTGCTACATGTTAACAGGTATCGAACACAAATTTTTAAACACGCCAGCAATGTCTTTGGACACATAACATGCTGACAGTCCTAAGCCTGAACAAGTGTGAAGGAAAATTTGTGTGCGTTAACTGAAGGACTCGCTTCATAGCGTAAAGTAGAAGCAAGATCGTGAATGATAAGGTTTCAATAGAATAAATAGGAGGAACGATTACGGACGAAGTCCCAAAGTGAAACTCTTTTCCTAATCCTGTCCACTAGTTTTCAGCATTTCCCTTGGGAAAACGAGATAACAAAATGTTGTACGAAATTTCACGAAATTTCATAACACAAGTCTGTAAGAAAAATAGCTTTTGACAATTTTTGGCTGAAATCCTTCGCCGTCATTTCACAATTCAAAACCATCAACATGGAACTGACATTTTTCATTTTAAAACATTCGAGTAAAATATTTTAGTGATTTTCCACCTATAACGAAATGAACGTTTCGAAGGGTAAAAAACGCATTTTTCGCCAGTTTCCATTTTTTTTCTTTTCTGCTTCTTCATTAATAATGTGTAGATCTCTTCCTTAGGGACACATAAATAGCTCATGAAAAAAAAAGTTGGGCGAAATTCCCACATCCCGAGATATGGGGTCTTAAATTTTGCCCCATATACGTATAACGTTGATCGATTTTTGCGTATGTTCGAACCTCTACAGAATTTTTTCCGAGGATGCAGGGGACTAGATCGAAGTGCCTATGTCTTCCTTAGGCACACATAAATAGCTCATGAAAAAAAAAGTTGGGCGAAATTCCCATAGCCCGAGATATGGGGTCTTGAATATTGCCCCATATACGTATAACGTTGATCGATTTTTGCGTATGTTCGAACCTCTCCATAATTTTTTCCGAGGATGCAGGGGACTAGATCGAAGTGCCTATGTCTTCCTTAGGCACACATAAATAGGTCATGAAAAAAAAAGTTGGGCGAAATTCCCATAGCCCGAGATATGGGGTCTTGAATATTGTCCCATATACGTATAACGTTGATCGATTTCTGCGTATGTTCGAACCTCTCCAGAATTTTTTCCGAGGATCCGGGGGACTAGATCGAAGTATAGATGTCTTCCTTAGGGACACATAAATAGCTCATGAAAAAAAAAGTTGGGCGAAATTCCCATAGCCCGAGATATGGGGTCTTGAATATTTCCCCATATACGTATAACGTTGATCGATTTTTGCGTATGTTCGAACCTCTCCAGAATTTTTTCCGAGGATCCGGGGGACTAGATCGAAGTATAGATGTCTTCCTTAGGCACACATAAATAGCTCATGAAAAAAAAAGTTGGGCGAAATTCCCATAGCCCGAGATATGGGGTCTTGAATATTGCCCCATATACGTTTAACGTTGATCGATTTTTGCGTATGTTCGAACCCCTCCAGAATTTTTTCCGAGGATCCGGGGGACTAGATCGAAGTATAGATGTCTTCCTTAGGCACACATAAATAGCTCATGAAAAAAAAAGTTGGGCGAAATTCCCATAGCCCGAGATATGGGGTCTTGAATATTGCCCCATATACGTATAACGTTGATCGATTTTTGCGTATGTTCGAACCTCTCCAGAATTTTTTCCGAGGATGCAGGGGACTAGATCGAAGTGCTGATGTCTTCCTTAGGGACACATAAATAGCTCATGAAAAAAAAAGTTGGGCGAAATTCCCATAGCCCGAGATATGGGGTCTTGAATATTGCCCCATATACGTATAACGTTGATCGATTTTGCGTATGTTCGAACCCCTCCAGAATTTTTTCCGAGGATCCGGGGGACTAGATCGAAGTATAGATGTCTTCCTTAGGCACACATAAATAGCTCATGAAAAAAAAGTTGGGCGAAATTCCCATAGCCCGAGATATGGGGTCTTGAATATTGCCCCATATACGTATAACGTTGATCGATTTTTGCGTATGTTCGAACCTCTCCAGAATTTTTTCCGAGGATGCAGGGGACTAGATCGAAGTGCCGATGTCTTCCTTAGGGATGTATAAAGAGCTCATGAAAAAAAAAGTTGGGCGAAATTCCCATAGCCCGAGATATGGGGTCTTGAATATTGCCCCATATACGTATAACGTTGATCGATTTTTGCGTATGTTCGAACCTCTCCAGAATTTTTTCCGAGGATCCGGGGGACTAGATCGAAGTATAGATGTCTTCCTTAGGGACACATAAATAGCTCATGAAAAAAAAAGTTGGGCGAAATTCCCATAGCCCGAGATATGGGGTCTTGAATATTGCCCCATATACGTTTAACGTTGATCGATTTCTGCGTATGTTCGAACCTCTCCAGAATTTTTTCCGAGGATCCGGGGGACTAGATCGAAGTATAGGTGTCTTGCTTAGGGATATATAAAGAGCTCATGAAAAAAAAAGTTGGGCGAAATTCCCATAGCCCGAGATATGGGGTCTTGAATATTGTCCCATATACGTATAACATTGATCGATTTCTGCGTATGTTCGAACCTCTCCAGAATTTTTTCCGAGGATCCGGGGGACTAGATCGAAGTATAGATGTCTTCCTTAGGGACACATAAATAGCTCATGAAAAAAAAATTGGGCGAAATTCCCATAGCCCGAGATATGGGGTCTTGAATATTGCCCCATATACGTATAACGTTGATCGATTTTGCGTATTTTCGAACCCCTCCAGAATTTTTTCCGAGGATCCGGGGGACTAGATCGAAGTATAGATGTCTTCCTTAGGCACACATAAATAGCTCATGAAAAAAAAGTTGGGCGAAATTCCCATAGCCCGAGATATGGGGTCTTGAATATTGCCCCATATACGTATAACGTTGATCGATTTTTGCGTATGTTCGAACCTCTCCAGAATTTTTTCCGAGGATGCAGGGGACTAGATCGAAGTGCCGATGTCTTCCTTAGGGATATATAAAGAGCTCATGAAAAAGAAAGTTGGGCGAAATTCCCATAGCCCGAGATATGGGGTCTTGAATATTGCCCCATATACGTATAACGTTGATCGATTTTTGCGTATGTTCGAACCTCTCCAGAACTTTTTCCGAGGATGCAGGGGACTAGATCGAAGTGCCTATGTCTTCCTTAGGCGCACATAAATAGCTCATAAAAAAAAAAGTTGGGCGAAATTCCCATAGCCCGAGATATGGGGTCTTGAATATTGCCCCATATACGTATAACGTTGATCGATTTTTGCGTATTTTCGAACCTCTCCAGAATTTTTTCCGAGGATCCGGGGGACTAGATCGAAGTATAGATGTCTTCCTTAGGGACACATAAATAGCTCATGAAAAAAAAAGTTGGGCGAAATTCCCATAGCCCGAGATATGGGGTCTTGAATATTGCCCCATATACGTTTAACGTTGATCGATTTCTGCGTATGTTCGAACCTCTCCAGAATTTTCTCCGAGGATCCGGGGGACTAGATCGAAGTATAGGTGTCTTCCTTAGGGATATATAAAGAGCTCATGAAAAAAAAAGTTGGGCGAAATTCCCATAGCCCGAGATATGGGGTCTTGAATATTGTCCCATATACGTATAACGTTGATCGATTTCTGCGTATGTTCGAACCTCTCCAGAATTTTTTCCGAGGATCCGGGGGACTAGATCGAAGTATAGATGTCTTCCTTAGGGACACATAAATAGCTCATGAAAAAAAAAGTTGGGCGAAATTCCCATAGCCCGAGATATGGGGTCTTGAATATTTCCCCATATACGTATAACGTTGATCGATTTTTGCGTATGTTGGAACCTCTCCAGAATTTTTTCCGAGGATCCGGGGGACTAGATCGAAGTATAGATGTCTTCCTTAGGCACACATAAATAGCTCATGAAAAAAAAAGTTGGGCGAAATTCCCATAGCCCGAGATATGGGGTCTTGAATATTGCCCCATATACGTATAACGTTGATCGATTTTTGCGTATGTTCGAACCTCTCCAGAATTTTTTCCGAGGATGCAGGGGACTAGATCGAAGTGCCTATGTCTTCCTTAGGCACACATAAATAGCTCATGAAAAAAAAAGTTGGGCGAAATTCCCATAGCCCGAGATATGGGGTCTTGAATATTGCCCCATATACGTATAACGTTGATCGATTTCTGCGTATGTTCGAACCTCTCCAGAATTTTTTCCGAGGATCCGGGGGACTAGATCGAAGTGCCGATGTCTTCCTTAGGCACACATAAATAGCTCATGAAAAAAAAAGTTGGGCGAAATTCCCATAGCCCGAGATATGGGGTCTTGAATATTGCCCCATATACGTATAACGTTGATCGATTTCTGCGTATGTTCGAACCGCTCCAGAATTTTTTCCGAGGATCCGGGGCACTAGATCGAAGTATAGATGTATTCCTTAGGCACACATAAATAGCTCATGAAAAAAAAAGTTGGGCGAAATTCCCACATCCCGAGATATGGGGTCTTAAATTTTGCCTCATATACGTATAACGTTGATCGATTTTTGCGTATGTTCGAACCTCTCCAGAATTTTTTTCGAGGATGCAGAGGACTATATCGAAGTGCCGATGTCTTCCTTAGACACACATAAATAGCTCATGAAAAAAAAGTTGGGCGAAATTCCCATAGCCCGAGATATGGGGTCTTGAATATTGCCCCATATACGTATAACGTTGATCGATTTCTGCGTATGTTCGAACCTCTCCAGAATTTTTTCCGAGGATCCGGGGGACTAGATCGAAGTATAGATGTCTTCCTTAGGGATATATAAATAGCTCATGAAAAAAAAGTTGGGCGAAAATCCCATAGCCCGAGATATGGGGTCTTGAATATTGCCCCATATACGTATAACGTTGATCGATTTTTGCGTATGTTCGAACCTCGCCAGAATTTTTTCCGAGGATGCAGGGGACTAGATCGAAGTGCCGATGTCTTCCTTAGGGATATATAAAGAGCTCATGAAAAAAAAAGTTGGGCGAAATTCCCATAGCCCGAGATATGGGGTCTTGAATATTGCCCCATATACGTATAACGTTGATCGATTTCTGCGAATGTTCGAACCTCTCCAGAATTTTTTCCGAGGATGCAGGGGACTAGATCGAAGTGCCTATGTCTTCCTTAGGCACACATAAATAGCTCATGAAAAAAAAAGTTGGGCGAAATTCCCATAGCCCGAGATATGGGGTCTTGAATATTGCCCCATATACGTATAACGTTGATCGATTTCTGCGTATGTTCGAACCTCTCCAGAATTTTTCCGAGGATCCGGGGGACTAGATCGAAGTATAGATGTCTTCCTTAGGGATACATAAATAGCTCATGAAAAAAAAAGTTGGGCGAAATTCCCATAGCCCGAGATATGGGGTCTTGAATATTGCCCCATATACGTATAACGTTGATCGATTTTTGCGTATGTTCGAACCTCTCCAGAATTTTTTCCGAGGATCCGGGGGACTAGATCGAAGTATAGATGTCTTCCTTAGGGACACATAAATATCTTGTGAAAAAAAAGTTGGGCGAAATTCCCATAGCCCGAGATATGGGGTCTTGAATTTTGCCCCATATACGTACAACGTTGATCGATTTTTGCGTATGTTCGAACCGCTCCAGAATTTTTTCCGAGGATCCGGGGCACTAGATCGAAGTATAGATGTCTTCCTTAGGGATATATAAATAGCTCATGAAAAAAAAGTTGGGCGAAAATCCCATAGCCCGAGATATGGGGTCTTGAATATTGCCCCATATACGTATAACGTTGATCGATTTTTGCGTATGTTCGAACCTCTCCAGAATTTTTTCCGAGGATGCAGAGGACTATATCGAAGTGCCGATGTCTTCCTTAGACACACATAAATAGCTCATGAAAAAAAAAGTTGGGCGAAATTCCCATAGCCCGAGATATGGGGTCTTGAATATTGCCCCATATACGTATAACGTTGATCGATTTTTGCGTATGTTCGAACCTCTCCAGAATTTTTTCCGAGGATCCGGGGGACTAGATCGAAGTATAGATGTCTTCCTTAGGGACACATAAATAGCTCATGAAAAAAAAAGTTGGGCGAAATTCCCATAGCCCGAGATATGGGGTCTTGAATATTGCCCCATATACGTATAACGTTGATCGATTTTTGCGTATGTTCGAACCTCTCCAGAATTTTTTCCGAGGATCCGGGGGACTAGATCGAAGTATATATGTCTTCCTTAGGGACACATAAATATCTTGTGAAAAAAAAGTTGGGCGAAATTCCCATAGCCCGAGATATGGGGTCTTGAATTTTGCCCCATATACGTACAACGTTGATCGATTTTTGCGTATGTTCGAACCGCTCCAGAATTTTTTCCGAGGATCCGGGGCACTAGATCGAAGTATAGATGTCTTCCTTAGGGATATATAAATAGCTCATGAAAAAAAAGTTGGGCGAAAATCCCATAGCCCGAGATATGGGGTCTTGAATATTGCCCCATATATGTATAACGTTGATCGATTTTTGCGTATGTTCGAACCTCTCCAGAATTTTTTCCGAGGATGCAGAGGACTATATCGAAGTGCCGATGTCTTCCTTAGACACACATAAATAGCTCATGAAAAAAAAAGTTGGGCGAAATTCCCATAGCCCGAGATATGGGGTCTTGAATATTGCCCCATATACGTAGAACGTTGATCGATTTCTGCGTATTTTCGAACCTCTCCAGAATTTTTTCCGAGGATCCGGGGGACTAGATCGAAGTATAGATGTCTTCCTTAGGGATATATAAATAGCTCATGAAAAAAAAAAGTTGGGCAAAATTGTCATAGCCCGAGATATGGGGTCTTGAATATTGCCCCATATACGTATAACGTTGATCGATTTTTGCGTATGTTCGAACCTCGCCAGAATTTTTTCCGAGGATGCAGGGGACTAGATCGAAGTGCCGATGTCTTCCTTAGGGATATATAAAGAGCTCATGAAAAAAAAAGTTGGGCGAAATTCCCATAGCCCGAGATATGGGGTCTTGAATATTGCCCCATATACGTATATCGTTGATCGATTTCTGCGTATGTTCGAACTTCTCCAGAATTTTTTCCGAGGATCCGGGGGACTAGATCGAAGTGCCGATGTCTTCCTTAGGGATACATAAATAGCTCATGAAAAAATAAAGTGTGTGAAATTCACCTGTATCGATTTTTCTCATACACTCCGTATACCCTCTCTTTCATAATTCTTAAATCACTTTTATGGCTATTTAATCGCTTGTAAATATTTTTTTACGCGTCAGAATGACTTTATTCGTGATTAGATGTTATTTTCTACCTATTTAGGGTACAAAAAAAAAAAAAAAAAAAATTTTCGATGAATGATCGATCAAAACTTCAACATGCTTAAATTGGGTGAATATGCCAATGAATGGACAGTTAAGCATTTTTCACACTTTGATCGATTGTAACTTTTGAATTCTTTTATGAAAATTTAATTATGATACCACCATTAGAATCGTTAGACTCTGCTCTTTATGACCGTGTAGTTCAACCTTTGATTTTATTTAATTATTAACCTCGTCTTCATACGTTTGTAAAAAAATCCGCTAAACCCCAATGAATAGACGATTTTACAAAATAATAAACACTGGCAGATCAATAGTACTGTAAACATTGTTTTGAATGTTCAAAGAACATAAAAATATGTATTTTGTTGCATGTTGTGCATCATACATTCATAAGAAATAGAGATATGTAGAAAATCGTCCATTCATTTGTAGTCGTCCATTCATTGGCATATTCACCCTATATTAAAATTGAAAATGAGAATTTTCAAAACTTCGACCCCGACCGCAGGTCAGCCGAAGCACTGATAAATAAGCACGTCTTGTTCACACTGATGCTTAAAAAAACGCGGTTTAGTCGAGTTTTTGACAGGTCGGGTTGCAGGAAATAAATTTTTTTATTTGTGGGATACTTCGGTTTCCGTTTTTTACGGCATTATCGTTGATTTTACGAAGAAATGAATATAACCTTTTTTGTGGAGAATTCGATGTTCTATATTTTTTGTTTGAAATATTTTTTTGTACGATTTGTATTTTTTGTTAAAAAATGAAAAAAACGTGTTTTTTGATCGTTTTTTTTTTTTGTTAAACCTCCCCATAATCTAGTATGCATTGTCTCCAAAAACTAATCAGATCTAAGTTTGGCCAAGAGAAATCCAAATCCGTTTGTACTTTTTAAATTCGTCCTGCCAGTCGCGAGATATCGCGTATACAAAATTTTGCCCACGGACGGACGGACGGACGTACAACCTAATGGACACCAATTTTGTTATTGTTGCTTTGGGTTCCTTAGGGCCTGAAACGTCGACATTTGATAAAAACTGTAGGGTAATTTTTTGGCGGGAACTGACCAAATTCAATACTTCGCCAGACCTATGGTCTGGGTCGAAGTAACTTCCGAGATACACGTGATCTTGCTCCCTGTGTCCCATAATGCTTTCGTTCGGATTCCTTCGATTATGATCGGGATTTCCGGGCAAGTTATTTTTTCTTTATTCGTAAGAATACTTTCTTCATTAGTCAAGAGTTCCCAAGGATCTTCGAAGATTGATTCGATTCCTATATGTCGGTCCTTATTGCCGATTTTCCAAACTTCCTCCTCTGGCTTACTGCCTTCCATGCCTTCTGAGATTTTTATTTCTTCGAGAATAAAAATTATTTTTTGTTAAAATACGCGTCTTGGCATAACTTAGATCTGATTAGATTTTGGCGCAGATCCATCTGTCCATTACTAAACAAAATTAGCCCCAATTAAGTTTCTTCTTAGTTTTTTGCATTTATTTTGAAAAATACAAATTGTATTAAAAAATGTTTCAAACAAAAAACATACAGCATGAAATTCTCTACAAAAAAGGTTTTATACATTTTCTTCCTAGAGTTAACGATAATGCCATAAAAACTGGTTTAAAATGTTTATGACTATTGTCTGAAAAAGTATTGAATTTGATCAGCTCGGCAAAAAAATGACCCTATAGTTTTTCATCAAATTTCGACGTTTCGTCCTCCTACCCCCCAGGGGTAGTCTTCGCCAGCCCCTCGGGCGCGTTGATCACCTACGGGCGCATAAGTTCTTTTACGCCCTTGATACTCAAATAACTATTTCGATATATCTAAAAGATGTCTTATAGTATCTAAAAGATATCCGTCAGTGATCTTTTCGACACTTTCAAGATATCTTTGACGAATATATATATATATATATATATATATATATTGTATATATAAGATCATAATGATACAGACAGTAATTAGTAAAACGCTGTAAACATGTAATATGCATCGAATAGTCTATTACAATACAAGTGCTTGAAGTAAGTGTTTTGCAACTGTTATTTATTAATACTTCGGCTGGCCTGTTGTCGGGGTCGAAGTTTTAAAAATGCTCATTTTCAATTTTCATACAAAGAAGAAACACTACATTGTTGTAACATATCGATTGAAGCCACTTAGACCTATATGATTGGACCCCCAAATATCAATATAATTTTATAATATAATTGAAAGCTGTTAGTAAACAAACGAGTATTAAGGAATAGCCGAGTCTCCACTGGGTCGAAGTTTCTGCGCGAGCGAAGCGAGCGAGGCACCACGCCAACACTAGTTTTATTATTCTTTTTTAAAAAACCCGAATTTGCAATTCGGTACAGAGCTCGCCACTCAATCGTGTATTATACAATTTGCGGTACTGCTTTTTGAAATCAACTCCACCTGAAAGGATAAAAAATATCATTCATTAGATTATTAGTGGGACCTGCTTACCCATACTTGACAGGGACACCCGGTACGCTGACCGCAATGCCACTGCATGTTTAGATTCTAGACTCTTATCCTCCCACAGATTGCGTAGCCGGGGAATCGGAGCGAGCGTAAGTCGATCGACGGACTGTGCGAGACGGTCTGGAGGCGACTGTACCTCCCTCGGGAATTTCCCCTAAATTTATAGCCGGATGTCTCGTCTCGGCACGCGACACTCGCTCTGTCACACACGCACCTTTCACTCTCACTCACTCGCATGCATTGTTGATTTTCTGGAGCACCTGTCCGTTAAAAGTTGTTAATTCTCAAAAATATTTGTTTTCGTACTATTGGTCCTTTCTCTTAATTAATCCATTATTTTAATTGTATTTTCATGTTTTGTCAACAATCTTCCTGATATTTTTCGAGGATTACCGTTTGTTTTTACGCGTTTTATTTTCCTAATTAATTATTTATCATTCTTATTTATAATAGTGTTCTTTTGACAATAATCATCCCGAATTTGTTCGAAGCTTTTTTTTTATTTATGATATTTATTATTAAATTTTTGACTGGTTTAATTACTGTTGAAAAATTCAACTACCGATAATTTTTAACATTTATTCTCTTTCATTATTCATGTTAGAATTTATGAATCAATATATACGTATAATCTCGTTCTCAAGAATCCGCATTAAATCTGCTTTATTCATTAATAATTTTTAGAATTTAAGAATCAACATACATATATAATCTCGTTCTCAAGAATCCGCATTAAATCTGCTTTATTCATTAATAATGTTTAGAATTTAAGAATCAATTTTTTATTATTTAACTCAGCTGTTAATTGTAAAATGCAATAAACACATGGATTATTAACGTGATTTTTGTTTTGACAGCTCAACGTTGAACACTCTAAAGTGAGAATTCTAAATGCGTTATAATTTATACGAGATTTTTATATTTTGTCTATATTTCAACTGTTATAATTATTATTATTATACCTGAGGAAAGGAAGTTTAATGGTTAAATCATATTCTTATACACTTATGTGTATTTCCGAAGTTACAACAAAATTTTACAAATTAATAATGTCATAGTTGTGCATTTTTCTAAATCAAATTATAGAAAATACTTCTGAAAAGCGTAAATAAAAGAAAATTAATACAGAACCTTCTCCTGCATTTCGACCATGTGTCCTACCGAATGCGCCAGTTTCATATCACGTCTAGACAACTCAGGAGAATTATCTAGGGGCAGGACCCAAGAAGGCTCAAGAACCTTCTTAGATCCTTAAATTTAGTTGCCCAATTTGGTTTGCAAGGGCGGTCGAAATGCGAGAGAAGGATCAATTAAACGTTTCTAAAATTACTTGTAAACACAAATTAATATATTTAATTAAAAATATTACACATTAATAAATTCCTTATTATCTAACAATTTTATCTCTACAATCTCGGTCGCAATATTCTTATTGTCTAATTTATGTTATAATATTTAATAAGTCTCAGTTAATCAGCTCCTTGCAGAGAGAACTGATTAAACTGGAAAAAGAAATAATTTTATATAAGTCTCAGTTAATCAGCTACATACAGAGAGAACTGATTAGCTGGAAAAAGAAATAATATTTAATAAGTCTCAGTTAATCTGCTCTCTACAGAGAGAACTGATTTAACTGGGAAAAGAACAATTTTAATTTTCTCGTTCGTGAACCAGGTTTTATTGGTTTTCATAGAAAAGAGATCGCGAGGTATTCACTTTTTTGTCCTGATGTACCCCCGTTGGCTGATGGAATCGAAAGAGAGCTTGTATGTCTTTTCGACCTTTTTTATATCCGAAGCCCCCGCCTTACATTTTAAATATTCTAAACGAAAATTTAGAAGCTCTTGGTCTTCGACCAACCAGGGCTCTCCGCCCTCATTGGAGGCTGGGACAAACTTATCTCACGAAGTAAGGCCGGGATAAGATAAGAAAATATGCTGACGTATCGAATATCCTACAATGAGATGCGAATTTTTATGTCAACTCTACAAATTAAATAAATAATTAGATTTATATTTAGCGATAATTGTGATCGAATTCTAATAAGGACGAGATATGTTCTCTTCTTATGTTCATGTACTTTTATATTTGTTAATCATCATTTAGTGTTTTATTACACTTTAGTTATTATTCTGGTCCTTTTCATTATTAACATTGAGTCTCGCTAAGTTCTCTTCATTATAAAACATAGGTAGTTGCGCATTATCCTTATGTAACCACATTGTAAAATATCAGTAATTCGGTAAAATATTTTTTGCATATTATAAATAATTCGCATCGCATCGCATAAATAACTACTGCTTTCGTTAAACATAATTGTTTTCTTTCATATATAAAGTGATTTAATTATAATTACAATTTATAAAAACCTATATTAACTAATGGGAAAATGCGCCTAGCCGCGACAGACAAAGACAAAATTTCGGTGGGCGCCAACGTGTCTGCGTTGGTTTGAAATTTGAGATATCGTTTATGATTATCATCCGGTAGTGTGTATATTTAGTACTTAAGATTACGAGATTGCAGCTGTGTTACTTGTAGGAAAAATATATACGATAAATTTGCTCTGATCTCCACGTTACAATAGAATAAACTACAATTTATGAATGTAAGTGCCCATAATGTAAGAAAGAAACTTAAATCATATGGCAACACTTTTCACGCGCTCGCTCTCAGTCTCCGGTATGCGTCTCAGCTTCAATCCGCAAACGCCATGCTCTCTGTGCAATATGAATGTGCCAGACTCTCTTCGTCATATTTTCGCTGAATGCCCATCACTTGCGCCAGTCCGCCGCGATTTTGTTGCACTTGTTCCCGCGAGTTCTCCTAACAACCTTTTTTGTACCCTAATATGTAACACAGATCTTTTCTCAGCAAAAATACTATTAAGATTTATGAGAGCGACCCATGTCAGAAGACAATTTCTGCTGGGCGACAAGTTTTAGCTTCTCTTTAAGTTTATAGCGCCCTTTCGTTTTAATTCATACTAGGTTAATTTTTGTTTTTGTTATAAAGCGTACGACAATTTTATTTATGTATCCGCGAACTATGTCTACGTCTTAGTCCGGAACTCTCCTCTCAACAGGTGTACCCCCCATACGAGAGTAATAAATACAAATACAAAAATACAACTTAAATCATACGAGAGATTTTAGAAATTGATAGTGGCGGATACAATATGGCGAACGCCATTCTGAAAACATGAATTTTTATATTTATTCTTTCTACATTCCTTTAGCGTTACCCGGGGCCAACGACGCAGACGTGGACGTAGAATGTTATGTGGTCCCTTTTTTGAGTTATTTTTTTATTTTTGTTCGTCTAATTTATTTTTTTTTTGTTTTTATGAATGAAAAGTTACTAATTATGTGCCAGAAATTTTCTGTCTAGGAAAGACTTAGTACAGTTATCTTTGTTTGCACAGAGGTCCTGGTTTTACTTTCGATTACTACGTTGGACTCTTTTACTGTTAGTGTTCTTGCTAATTTTAAACATTACCAATTGTTTTAATACCGCTGTTTTCTTTGTCTCGATAGTTGACTCGTTCAGGGGATGAAAAATGTGGAATGAACGAGTCTTAGAAATCGGTATTGCTGTTCGAAATCGTTTGTCAAGTATTTCACTTATTTTCTCAATTCCATGTTTAGAACAGAAACAAAATTTAATACCGCTAATATGATTTGAATAGTATTCAAAAACATCCCTGGGTATTATTAGTAAATGTTCTGTCATGTTAGAAAGTAAAACTTTTTGAAAGTATTAAATAGCAATTGTATTATAAGTAAGATAATAGCTAGCGAAACACAGGCTCTTGAATTTCTAAGTATTTTCTTCCCTCCAATAGATAAAAAATGAATGTAAAGTTGTGTGCTCACCTTGCCAATGAAAAGATTGAACTTCATCTTGAATAACGCAAAATAGATTTTCTGAAAAATCTCCTGATGCAATGAATTCTTCATTCTTTAAATTTCAGCCAGTTAATATATCTTGCTTGTTTTTTGGCAATGTAATGATGAGCCTTCAGTGCATCATGCTTTTCACATAAGTGTTCAAGACAGTAATGCATAACAAGTGTATTTGAACTCAGTTTACAACTATCCGTAGAAGCCCATTGGTTAAATTAGGCTTCTATTTATTCGACCATCCTTTCTGACTTCAATTGCATCTGCTACATCTGGATCGTCTGCACATTTAGGTAGCATACAAGACTCTTCATCAATATCGCAAACCATTAATGAGAGGAGTTCTTTATAAGAACGTTTAGTTTTAACAGCAGTTAGCAAGAAATTGATGTTCTGATGGTGTAAACAAACCCAAACGGAATAAGTACCAGTGTCACCTACTAGGATGCTGAATTTTGGCCTGACATTTTCTTTTGATCCGTCTTGTCGTCGTATAGATATGCAATCGTTTTTCCTTGGCATCGTCCTGCTGCAAATGTTTACTTTTTTAATAAAACAATGTCAAGAATATTGCTCGGTTTCTTTGACTCGACTTTCGGCAAAACTCTTTGTGATTTTTTTCTTTTTAACTAAATATTCTGAAACTTAAAAATCTTTTTTAATTTGTGAAAAAGCGTATGTTGAAGGAAGGAGACTCAAAAGGCTTTCCTGAACAGACTCAACTTTTTCGATTCTGCGCTTTAATTTCTCAATTAGTTCTTCATAATGGCGATATAACCCGTCCTGTTTATCCCATTAAATTTCATGAGATATCATAGGGATATTGTAAGAGTTACGAAGTTTATCGGTAATAGATTCAAAAATGTTGCTTACTTTTCTTCGAATGGATGCTGGTCTTATTTCGACGAGAGTCTTTTAAGTTTAATAGGAGATGTAGTAAGAGAATTGCAGGCTTCATTTGCTAATTCTTCTACTATATTAGATGGCAAAGATTATGTCATTATTTTCGTCAAAATATTCGTCATCATCGTCGAGAGAAGTGTGGCTTACTGCGTCCGTAACTTCGTATTAATTGTATGAATACACAGTTAAATCGTGCAACGCCATCCAGAAATCCTGTGGCTTGGAACGAATTTCACATGGTTGGGGGGGGGGGGGGGGTTGAACATATGGCATTCACACGATTTTACCATGGAAGTTTTATTAAGATGTGACTCTTCATATTTATTTCATGTGGGTACCCGCGGCACGAATCTTCCGATCGTGGCGCTGCTAGCGTATGGATATTTTCACACGATCACAGTGTCTAACCGTTCATACGCTCATCGATCCAGGAGTCTTTCCGTGTGGAGGTAGGCAGTGCAAAGAGATTGCCTAGGAATCTGATGAAATGTAAAACTACTACTTATAGTTACAAATTACTTTGTAATCTTCTTTTTATGCAGAGAGAACGGATTCCAAGAGAACTGTCCAAAAGATGCGTGTATTTTTCCAGGTATTTTTTAGCATGCTAATAAATTGCAAACTGTGTCTATGTTGGCATATAGTTTTTAAATGTAGCAATCTACGTTCAGATTCAGTAAAATAATTTTTTTTTACATTTAAATGTTTTAAATAACTTGTGTAAATAACTGTCACTAATGGTTTTTTAGTGACTTTATAAGAATCACGCCGATCTGTGGATTCGTACCGCCGCAGATCACCACTACGCGTACGGGAATTGAGCGTGGAGAAAATCAATACACCTTCGTATTTTTGGTTTAATTTATTTTTTGCAATGCTCTATGGTGAACGCTATTAATTCGACAGATAAAAAACTTTTATAATATTTGCTCGCGTGCGCGTGTTTACAATTTCTAATCGCGATGCTTCTCGAAAAAACACCAAATCGAGAGTCCTCAAAAACGAAAAGAGACGCTACCTTCTTATTCGCAAAGCATTCTGGGTAACGAAAATAACCGCGAAATCTATAACGATACATATCAATTAACTTTATTTATTAATTTTAACAAGCGCTTATAGATGTCGACGCTAGTATTATTTTTGAATAGTGCAAATCTTAATGAACTAAGCGCTCTAATACACGGACGTAAACATGCCGCTCGCCTCGCTTATCCATCGTAAGCGAAACCGCAAAAGAAAAGGAAGAAATTAACAATTAAAAACTTGGACAAAGTGTCATTCACAAATTTTACTGCGGCGATCGCCGCCCGCCGTAACACTATCTACCGGCATGCTAACGGGAAGAGGACACAATTTATGAATAGGCCGTTTTAAAATTATCGACTTAGTTTTTACTTCGCAAACGCGTACAAGTCCATTATCGCCGACGAAACACTTAATAATACGTGCTAACTCCCAACGTGCGGGAGGCAGATTTTCGTCCTTTATAAGAACAAGATCGCCGACCTTAAGATTTGCCTGAACGGCATGCCATTTGGAACGCTTCTGCAAGGTACTTAGATAGTCAAGGAGCCGAACCTTCCAAAAGCGATCTCGCATTTGTTGGACGAGTTGGTTGCGCGTCAAACTCGATTCGTTGTGCAAAAGCATACTAGGCTCCGGTAACGCAAGAAGAGGAGAGCCGATCAAAAAGTGACCCGGAGTCAAGTATGATAAATCATCATGCTCGTTCGAAAAGCCCGCTATAGGTCGAGAATTTAAGCATGCCTCAATTTGGCATAGCAAAGTCTCAAACTCCGCAATAGTGAGAGTGTGTTCCCCGACGATACGACGCAGGTGATATTTTATCGACTTTACTGCCGCCTCCCACATTCCTCCGAAATGCGGAGAGGAGGGTGGTATAAAGTGCCAATCAATCTGATTTTCTAACATGTAGGCATCGACGATAGGATGATGTGAAGCAGTACGAAACGTGTGAAGAAGCTCAGATTTTCCCTTCTGAAAATTGGTAGCGTTATCACTGTAGACTTCAAGAGGTAAACCACGCCGAGATACGAAGCGCCGAAACGCAGCTAAAAATGCTTTTTCCGGTAAGATCGTGCACTAATACTAAATGCACCGCACGTGTGGGGATACATACAAAAATTGCGGTGTACATTTTGCGCGCATGGTGACCTCTACCGGCGAAAGCGCGAACGAAAAAGGGGCCTGCGTAATCGATACCGACCTTCAAGAATGGACGAGTGACCGGTCGCACTCGTGGGTCTGGCAGTGGAGCCATTTGTTGCTTTCCAAGTTCAGCTCGAAATCGGGCACAAATTACACATTGGTAAAGTATCGAACGTACGATAACCTTCAATCGTAGAATCCAATACTCTTCACGCAAATAACGAGAGGTTAAGGAGGTTCCCCCATGCAATGTACACAGATGAACATGGCGCACAAGAACTCGAACGAGCGGATCTGATCCCAGAATAATTGGAAATTTCTGATAGATCAGCAACGGAGCATTTTTTAGACGTCCGTTCATTCTAATAATACCAAACTCATCCACGTAAGGGCAAAGGGTCACCAATGGACTAGACTTAGACAGTGCCTGATTTTTGTGCAACAATACGAGCTCATGACCGAACAATCGAGTTTGAATGTATCGGATCCAAAATCGTTTAGACTCAAATAAAAAACTTAATCTACTTTTAATGATATTTGGTTTTCTAACTAACGACAGGAATCGCAAGATAGTTGCTGTTACGTTGAGAAGTTTTCCCCAATCGGAAAACCTCGTTTCTAAATCCCACTCCACGAGATTGGAGTAATGCACCACAGTACTACGCATTTCCAATTCTATTAAATCGACATTCGCAGTAGGAGTATCAGAAGGCCATTCGTCTGTAGCCAGCCATCTTGGACCGTGCCACCAAAAATCATTTTCAACCAGAGCTGATGCACTGACTCCTCGTGATGCCAAGTCAGCCGGATTATCTTCAGAAGGGACATGATACCACTGAGCATGTGGGCAGTTGGTTTGAATGGTCGATACTCGGTTGACAACAAACACCTTCCAACGTGCAGGCGAACTCTTAATCCAAGCAAGAGCAACTTTCGAATCGGTCCAAGCATATGCGGGGACGTCAATTAATTCTAATTCCTTATAAATCCACTTCAGAATTTCACTTAAAAGTTTCATCGCACATAGTTCCAACCGCGGAATTCTAAGGACCTTCAACGGCGCAACTTTAGTTTTACTAGCCAATAAAAAGATGCTCATAGTTTGACCTTGCCTAACCCGAAGATACGCAACTGCCGCATAGGCCTTTTGTGACGCATCAGCAAAGCCGTGCAACTGTATCGAACTGTTAACATCAGTACTAAACCAGCGTGGCAAATGAATCGCTGATAATACGTGCAATTCCTTGCAAAAGGACGCAGCTTCACATTGAATAGGATGGGGTAGGGCGGTGTCCCACGATATAGTCAGCTTCCACAGTTGCTGCATAATTATCTTCCCGACAACAATAACAGGGGACAACCAGCCTAATGGATCATAGCACTTGGACAAAAAGGATAAAAAAGTTCTTTTGGTCAAAACTTCTGGAATCGACGAATCTACACGAAAAGCAAAATTATCATGCATTGTATCCCAATACATTCCTAAAATCTTGACATAGCCATCTTCCTAGAAAGCAATTTGCCGAGCGGGTTCAATAAATTCTACACCTAAATCCTCTAAGAGAGCGGGGCAATTGGAGCTCCACTTATGGAGTGTAAAACCGCCGCTCTTAAAGAGTGAAATTATCTCGTCGCGTAACTTTTTACATTGCTCGATGGATGATGCTCCAAAAAAGGTGTCATCCACGAAGGTATTTTTAACAATAGAATCGCTAGCAAGAGGATGGCTATCTTTTTCATCACTCGCGAGTTGAACCACTACCCTCTGAGCAAGATACGGCGCAGCCGCTGTCCCGTATGTAACAGTCAGTAATCAATTGATACCGAGTATCTTCGTCTCAGACGCGGATCTGGCGAAACATTTTTTGAAGATCAGCCGTACACACATATTTGAATTGACGCGATCTTAGGATGATAGCTGGGAGATCTTGTTGTAACTTGGGACCAACATACATACAATCGTTCAGGGATTTTCCGTTACTGCTTACAGCTGAAGAGTTGAACACGACTCTCACTTTGGTTGAGAAGCTTGGAGGTTTAATAATCGGATGGTGAGGAATAACAAAATTCTGCTCATTTTCCGCAGAAGGAATATAGGGACACATATGTCCGAGAGACATGTATTCGTTGAGAAACTCAGAATAACTGTCTCTTAACTCCGGATCACGCCCTAGCCTCTTATCCAATCGATAAAACATCATCTTGGCTAGATTGGAAGAGTCCCCTAAGTCGAGAGGAGGAGAAGTTTTAAATGGCAGAGCAACCACATAACGCCCTGTCTCATCTCGTACAGTGGATTCTCTAAAGGCCTCCTCGCAACACTTCTCGTCCTCCGTAAGATATACTTGTGAGGGAAGTTCCTCAACCTCCCAGAACCTTTCGATGGCGCGAATTAGCTCTTCATTATATGCGACATGAAGCGATGTCACAGTTGAGTGTGTATTGTCCGAAGACTCCTCGATTGGACCTATCAGCAACCATCCGAATATAGAGTGTAATGCTAAAGGTTCCCCGGGGAACTTGAGTTTATCGTGCAGCACAATACTATCATAACAGTCAATACCTAAAATAATATCGATCGGTTGGTCGCCATAGGGGTTGGAATCGGCAAGAGTCAATTGACTAAGATTTTTCCATTTGCTAGCTTGAACATACCGACGCGGAGCATAGCTAGTTAATTTTGGAAGAATCAACAGCTCAACTGTAACAGACTTATTATTAAAGACTAACGAAAATAATTCAAGTCGAGTCGAATGTTTGACAACGCCTGTCATTGATGCACCTATTCCGGAAACCGAAGCTGAGCAATTCGATCTAGGAAGGTGTAACAACTGCGTAGCTCGTTCTGATAATAATGAGCACTCCGATCCTGAATCTATCATAGCACGCAAGCGCATTTCAGCACCGTTAATCGTACGCGCGAGCACCCAAGCGGTCGCAAGCAAAGCTATATTTTTTACACGAGGGACAAAGCCCGAATGACTCGTAGTAAAGGTCGTAGGAATCTTTTCAACATTTAAGCCGATTAAATTCTTACCCGTTGACGATGGGTTGTCTAAATTGTCTGGTTGAGACGAAACTGGCTGCGTGAGTGCGTCATGCAAGTACGAGTGGTGTCTTTTCTTACAACTATTGCAAGTTGAGCGACGCTTGCAAAGTGGACGGGAAATGTTCTTTATTGAGACAATTGTAGCAAAGGCGTTGTGATCGGATGAACTCTAAACGAGCAGCTGAATTTGAAACTTTAAATTCTTTTTCAGTTGTCACCTGCCGTTGTGACACCCGATTTGACATTGGCGACAGTTAAGGCATGAACTTTCGAATTTAAATACGTTTCTAATTCCGAATAATCCGGAAAGCTGTCTCGTTTACCAATGTGCTCCTCCCAACTTTTTCGAACTTGTGGATCTAAACGAAGCAAGGTTAATACAACCAACAGAGAATCCGCGGAGTATTGTTTTATACTTTTAAGCGACATAACAATCTCGCGAGTCTCAGAAATTAACGCTTCTAAATTGAAAATATTTTCGCCTGTAGCGGGTCTCAATATAAGTAAACGAACTATTAAGGAAAAGGTCATGACCTGCACATCTTGGTAATGATCCGAGACAGTCTTCCAAGCTACTGCAAAATTCGCATCAGTTACGGCAAGATTTTTAATTAATGACAAAGCCATGCCTGACAAACTAGATTTTAAATAATACAATTTTTGTACATCAGATAAAGCATGCTCACGAATAACCATGGCTTCAAATAAATTCTTAAACTGGAGCCAATCCTTGAAATCCCCATTAAAGGTCGATAGGGAGATTCTCTCTAAACTGCATCGAAGCGCGGCTGGCATAAGTGAAGCTGGGGCCATTGAAGTTGACATTGTAGCTGTAACAGCCACCTCGTCTTGTAGTTGAATTAACTGATCGATGACTTCCAAGCATGATGATTCCGTATTTCCAAATTCATCATCTTCTAAATAAGTGTCAACGTCTGCACCTTCGTCATTTATCAAATCTTGATGAATCATGTGACATTTTTCAAAAAGTTCACCGATCAATTTCATTTTATTTTCAAATGTCGTCGGCGACGAATTTTTTGTTAATTTGCGAGCACTACTGAACATCCGATGTAAAGATAGGAAATTATTCCTTTGAAGATTTAAATTCGGATTCTTAGTACCAGAACTTCTGGTTCGACTTTGCTTAATTTTCTCGGCGTATGTTATAATAGTATCGTCCATTTTTCAAACAATGTTTAGTCACGCATCTGCTGAAACGGAGTAATTAGCTGATATAGAGAATCGAGCGAAGCGCCCGCGACGGAGAACACGTTGGATTT
This sequence comes from Trichopria drosophilae, assembly GCA_030407085.1. NCBI lineage: Eukaryota > Metazoa > Arthropoda > Insecta > Hymenoptera > Diapriidae > Trichopria > Trichopria drosophilae. The sequence continues at coordinate 134,524,241 of CM059582.1, forward strand.
CCAAGTCGGAAATCGATTTGCAAAACGCGACCGCCGGAGAATTTGAGGAATTTCCGAAGTGGGAAATCGAAGGCGCGCACGCTTTCGAAGCTGACGGCGAATTTGCGATCAATGAAATGATCGAAGTATGAGTGACGAGCGGTGGGGATGTGACGTCACGTAGACGAACGCTCCGAAACGGCGAAAATAATGGCGGACCCGCAGAAATAACGGAAATCCGAAATTTCCAAAATTTTGGAAAGGCACTTCGAAGTATGTACGAAGCCGATCAATCCGCCCATGCACTTGATCGTAAAAAAAAAACCAGCGCAGTAATAGCGAACAATTATGATGCCGAAAAGTCTGTAACTTTGTTAGTGTCACTTGCACGAGACACAAATTGCCGACTTTAATGGCGGCCAAAGGTCCGGCTCGAAGGAACATGTAAATAACTGTCACTAATGGTTTTTTAGTGTCTTTATAAGAATCACGCCGATCTGTGGATTCGTACCGCCGCAGATCACCACTACGCGTACGGGAATTGAGCGTGGAAAAAATCAATACACCTTCGTATTTTTGGTTTAAATTATTTTCTGCAATGCTCTATGGTCAAAGCTATTAATTCGACAGATAAAAAACTTTTATAATATTTGCTCGCGTGCGCGTGTTTACAATTTCTAATCGCGATGCTTCTCGAAAAAACACCAAATCGAGACTCCTCAAAAACGAAAAGAGACGCTACCTTCTTATTCGCAAAGCATTCTGGGTAACGAAAATAACCGCGAAATCCATAACGATACATATCAATTAACTTTATTTATTAATTTTAACAAGCGCTTATAGATGTCGACGCTAGTATTATTTTTGAATAGTGCAAATCTTAATGAACTAAGCGCTCTAATACACGGACGTAAACAACTTGTACTTGTAAAGAGTTCGTCGTTTAAAAAAATTTCGTGTGAACACTCTGCCATGATTAATTAAAAAACTATAATTCATCAAATACAGCCAAGTAATACAACACGAACTTTGAGTTAAAATATCTTATGCAATTCTGTGTGCAAAGTGTGACTTTGCGCACTAAAATTCGATGCGTAAAGTAAATTTTACCGCAAATGTGCGAAAGCTGTGCGCAAAGTAATATTACCGCACGCAGTGCGGTATAATATAATATTATATTATATTATATTTGTGTTACATACATTTATTTTATTATTATTTTTATTATTACATAAAACTCTCTCTCTATCGCTCTCTACCTCTCTCTCACACCAAATACTGCGGGTAATGATTCACTCCCAAGACAACGACTTTTGCGTACATTATTAATTGCCTATATCGATGATTAACGCGTACGAGCACACGCGTGCACGCGTGTGCGTGCGGGCGTGCGTGCGTGTATGTATGTGTGTGTGTGTGTGTGTGTGTGTGTGTGTGTGTGTGTGTGTGTGTGTGTGTGTGTGTGTGTGTGTGTGTGTGTGTGTGTGTGTTGTGTGTGTGTGTGTGTGTGTGTGTGTGTGTGTGTGTGTGTGTGTGTGTGTGTGTGTGTGTGTGTGTGTGTGTGTGTGTGTTTTCCTAAGCGACAATGGAAAGCTCTACCAGCCAACCCTACCAGCCGGTGCCAGCAGGAGTGCGGGGCTTGCACCCGCTAAAACCACCGCTTAAACTGAAATTCCCCCCACGGCAGACGCCGGAAGGCATTATTTCGAGGGAGGCAGTCTATGCCTCAGAAGGGCCTCCGCGGTTGTTTTGGCTCCTCAAGTGTGGTCGATTGGTTTCCTCTTCTTCCCTCCTAATGGAATTCAACCTGTCGATGATGGACGTGTGTGAGGCGAGCAGACATTCCCCAATACCCTCAGGTGTTAATGGCCAACCTCCCGAATTCAGGAACTGCTCTCGCTCCGCTGCGAATCTCGGGCAGTGGAAGAGAGCATGGGCCACGTCTTCCTCGACACCAGAGCATACCGGGCACTCAGCGGTTTGGTAGATGCGGAAGCGATGTAAGTAGCTGCGAAAGCAGCCGTGCCCGGTGAGCACCTGGGTCAGATGAAAGGTGACGTATCCGTGTCGTCTGCCCGTCCACATAGCTATATCTGGGATGACGCAGTGGGTCCATCGCCCCGATTCTGCTGAATCCCATCTTCGTTGCCATTCTTCGATGATCCTCCTGGATCATCTACTGTGGTTCCGCTCCTGGTCAGCGATGTTCTGCCTTGTGCCCCTACCTTCTTGGTATTCTGCGGCTCTCTCGGTTGCTAAAAGGTCTATGGGAGGAAGTCCCGCGACCACCGATAGAGCGGTATGAGATACAGTCCGGTAGGCGCGAGCCACTCTGAGGGCGGCTGTCCTGTAGTCCCGCCGGCAAGAGGCTCCCTAGCTCTTATGGGAGTTCATGGCATCAGCCCAGATCGGTGCCCCGTAGAGGATAACGGAGTTTACTACCGATAAGAGGAGGGACCGTGGCGGGTGCTTCGGCCCCCCCCCCCATATTGGGCATGATACTGGAGAGAGTAGGGGCCACTTAGGAAGCCTTTGCGCTTGCATTCGTCAGGTGTTATTTGAATGACAGCCGCGCATCGAGAGTGACCCCAAGATATTTAATAGCGTCCTCCGTCCTGATCTGCGTATCTTCCACCCTGAAGGTGGCGTACGACCTTTTCTTCGCTCGAGAGATGAGCACCGCCTCTGTCTTCTCTGCCGCCAGATTCAAGTCATGTTTGCTCAACCACCTAGCTACTACCTCGATAGCTTCATCTCCGCTAAATTGCACCTCGTCGATGATTATCACGACGAGGATTAATGCAAGGTCATCTGCGAAAGTCATCACGGACACCCCGTCTGGAAGTGATTGCCTAAGCAGTCCGTCATATAAGACGTTCGGGAGCAAGGGTCCGAAAACCGAGCCCTGCGGCACGCCGCCCGTGATGTTGTATGAGTGCCTGCCGTCATCGGTGTCATAATACAGGGTCAGGTCTGTTAGGTAGCTTGAGATGGCTTCTCTAAGGTAGAGCGGCACCTTCAGATCTTCGAGTGCCTGCATGATGCAATCCCATCTGGCCGTGTTGAAAGCGTTCCGAATATCCAGAGCAATGATGGCACACATGCACCTGGTGTTTCGGCTGCCACTGATGGCATTCGTGGCTATTGTCTTCACTCAGCCGATCGCGTCTATGATTGAGCGCCCCTTCCGAAAGCCGAACTGGTTCCTGGCCTCTTCCTCTTCTTTTCATAGTCCGCGGCGAGTTGGTAGTACCGGGGCTTATGAATTGCTCTCTGGTGCAGCCTTCGAGCCCGAAGGCACTCTCGACGAATAGCTTCTCGCTCCACCAGTAAACCAGCGGTCCGCGCAAGGATTTGATTTCACGGCCATAGAGGCATCGCAGGCCGCTGTTAAGGCTCGGGTGAGGCATCGGGCTCTCTCCTCCGCTGTTCCCTCCACCTCCATCTGTTCCAAGCTGTGAAGGAACATCTCTCGATCGAAGGTGACAGGTGCCCATTTCTCTATCCTCAAACTTTGAACCTTTCTTGCTGCTCTACTGGTCAGTTGGAGCTGGTGCACCAAGGCTTGATGGTCACTGCCCGTGTATCGGTCGCTAACTTTCTAGCCCAACCCTTCCCACATCAATTTTGGGTCGACGAAGGCCAGGTCGACTACGGAGGACTTGCCGGCCTTGGAGTTGCCCTAATAAAATCGTCATCTTCTTCCGAAAACCTTGGGTCTTTTGTAAAAAAACTTGTTGATAATATATGCATCTCGAATAGTTTTGTACTGCTTGAAGTAAAGAAGTGATGAATTTGCTTTTTCAAAATATGTTGTAATGGAAACTTAGCTGCAGTAGGTGGATTATCACAGACCTTTTTTTGTAATGCAACAACCATTAACTTTTTCTGATCAGACGTTAACCGTGGATCAAAACAGCAAGTACTACGAGATGTTCACTGAGATACCATAAATGTGACGAGAAGGTTTTAAGAGTTGGATCAGCTATAGATGGAATAGTTTTTTTTGTACTCGGCCAGTTCTTTTAGCAACATTAAATCATTAAATGGAGCAGAGACAGCTGAGCGGCAGGTAAACCAGTACTTCAAATAGGTTTTGACAATAAAGGAATTAAATTTTTGAAGTGCAGATACTTCAGATTTGGTAAGCGTAAACTGTTTCCGAAAAAGAGATATTTTTATATTGTAAATTAATTCTGCCATCCACCTTGCTCTGTGAAAAGCACCTGGTGATTTTATGGTAATCTTCGGAGTGAAATCGGTCCCCAAAAATAGTAAACTCAATTCGAGCAACTCTTTATAGTCATCTCTTGGGTGCCAATTTTCTAATTGATTCTTTATAAATGAAATTGCTTTTGAACGAACAGCTGAGGTAAGGTGAATTGTAACTTTCTTATCTTGAAGACAACTTTCAAAATTTGCTTTATTTATTGTTTCCCAAGAATTTCGAAAGCTGAAAAATAGCTGAATTTCAGGTCCAGTAGATGCTTCAAAATGCGAATTAAATGCTGCTCCAGCCAGTAAATCCATCATGTGGTGTCTACGTGCTAAATAAAGGAGAGCTCTACTCATTTTTTGTTGGAACAATGTGCTTGCTCCTCTATATTTTCCAGTATTACTAGCGGTTGTATCAGCGCACATAGAAGTTACTTTTCCGTCAGCTTTCACTCAGTTAGTAACTAAAATACAACCTCTGCTTGTGCTTCTCCACTAGACGCTAGAATTTTTTGAATACCAAGCAATTTTTTGAATAGAAAATATTGGAAACTTAACTTTTAGTCTACCAAAAAGTTGTTCAATAACCCAGCGACATTTTGTAACAAATCTAGAGAAGTTTGCATCTACGGTATTTAATTGACCTAGTCCTGGACAATGAACCTTCAATGTTCAGTAAGGAATTTTATAACATCCCGAAAGCCTCTCTACTGACTAAAATGACATCATTTTCACGAATAACATTCATTTCAGAAGTGTATCTGTCAAAACAATTTGTCAATATTGTTGCATCATTGTGAGTAGCATCAAATGGACCAAGAACGAATTGTATCCAACCCTCAGCGGTACATCCTATCATGTATTTCATTAAGGGCATTTTCTTTTGCTCACTCCATAGTTGCTTTTGTCCTGAGTAAATTTTAGGCTTTTTTACGAAACGGTAAGTAGCATCAAATATTAAGCAAGTGTTGTATCCCAAATCTGTTAAGCAGATCTGGAACGTATTTAGTTGGCCATTTTTTTGGTCAAGGCACTTAAGCCCTTTACCTGGGAGCTGGCCTATGATCATGAGTTTAAGGAAAGGAAGGAAGGGGAAAATAACCTCAGTATCGAGCTTTTTTTAATCAGTAATTGATTAATTTTTGAGGATCTCATATCCCTCTTTGCTCATTTCGTCATCATCGGTTATTGGAGAGGACTTATAGGGATGTCAGGCCGAGGGGAATTAACTGTAGGGAAGGGAGATTGTGAATAAACATTTTTTTATATATAAATATATATATTTTATTTCTCTTTTTACTTACTTATTTAAGGGAAAGGAATATTCAGGATTGTTATAGGAACGACCTTAACCGCTGGTTAGCGTTTAAAGTCGCCACTGCCCCTCAACCGCTGGGTAGCGTTTAAAGTGCAGTGCTGATCTGGTTAGAGGAGGCTGCATTTATACAGAATTTTTACGCATACTTGCATGCGTTGGACGAAAAGAGAAGATGAGATAGGAAATACATATTTGTGGAATGAGCTTATTGGTTAAAAACTTTTGGCGGCAAGAGTCTTTTAAATTTTCCTATTCGTTAAAAATGAATTTCCGCCGAGTGCAGTAGTTTTATTGGGTAGGCCATAAAACTCTCAAGTATCGTGTGTGCATTGGGCGGCTTCTCTGTTCGACCAAAGGCATCTAAAAACTAATTTCTAATTTATTGTATAAATTAAAAAATGAAATTTAATTAACTTCATTTGATTAGGTATGAATTTAGCGTTAAAAAAAGTCCAAACACTTAATAGTTTGGTTTAGTTTGAAACAAAAATTAATTATTGTTTTGAGTATTGTTTAATCATATTTCATTTTTATTCTTAACTTAAGTTTATGATCTAGTTCTTAAAGCTATTCACTAATCACTAGGTTCACTTAATGTTCATTATTAATGTTCACTTTAGTTTTGTGCACTAATATCTTTCTTTTTGAAAACGTCTTTGTTCCTTTCTTATCTGTTCTATTTTTATCGATAGCAAAAAGCCTGCGATTCATGGCATGACCTATTTACGACTTTCGTTAGTATGTAACACCTCCCCTCTTGAAATATGGCTGGGTATCCAGGCATGCAAACCTCTCCTGAGGTTGTTAATGAATTGTTGGTGGTATATAGAAGGTGTGATTAACTCCTATTTGTAAAGGTGTATTCTCAAATTCTTGGGTTAGTCGAAAAATACAGTCTCTACGTCTGTTTGCCCATTGGACTAACAGTACTTCTTTATTACAATAATGACAACAGAATCCAAGATCGTCTTTGAATTGATCAGAATCGTAATTTGTATATGCGTAGTAGAATTTAGCAGCATGTAATTTCGGAAGTGTTTCTGGTGTAGGTCTTGAAGCTGGATGGCAATCTTTACAAATAGAAATGATACTGCCATTTGATCGTCGATATTGTATCACTGTACATAATTCCTTTGTGCACAATTGATGATGTCCGCTAGTTGTAATGTTGGGTATTCCTGATAGTTCGCCAAGGTATAATGGGGAATTTGATGACGGTACTATACGTATGGTTTGCTCTTGAATTAAATAAGATTCATTTTCAAAATAATGAATACAACAGTCTCGACATGAAGCAGATGGTTGGATTTTTAAGAGCTTAATTGAGCATTTTTGACAATGAAGTTTTTTTTTACCAATGTCTGTTGAGCAGGGGTTGTAAAATGAGCCCATTTTAAAGCAGTGAATTCTTCTTGAATTTCGATAGGTGCATTGTTGAAACAAGATGTGCATATAAGATGAGCGTAATCATTGAAGATGTGGCACAGAATTGTTGAATTTTTGGATTGAATACATAAATATGGAGCCTTTCGATGATATCTGTTCTTGATGCGTTCACTTATTTTGTAAGGCATCTGAAGCACGTTTTCACTGCGAGGCGCCATCTATAATTAAAATATTTATTTCTTTAATGCAAAAGCTGGATATAGGTTTTCAGTGGGTCGAGGAGGTGCAGATGTGTTTACGTCGTTCTGAGATGGAGATAGGGTTATCTCCTGATTTGTTGGAGTTAAAAGTTCCATTTTGTTATCTTCTTTAGGTTTTCCTTTAGAAAGGTGGAGCAGAAGGTGAGTGAAAGAGTCCCAAATAGCTGCGATAAGCAGTAAAGACCATCCGTAAACGGAGTGTAGAGCGTAACCATGTACGATCGTGTCCTCGGCTAATTTTATGAATCGAAAAATCAAAAGCAACATTAATAGTCCTGCACTCACGTTGCCAATTTGACAAATTTATCCCAATAAACACCCCAGGTGTTTTCGGATATGATATTTAATGAATCCACATACAATAGATGTTTGAGCGATATACCCCCACCTACCGTGCCTTGTCCTGTGATTCCACGAGCTACAGAATTAAGGATGGCTGCTTTTTTCGCCGGGAACATAATATGTTTCCTCAGTTCGCCCAGAGTTTTTTCTGAGTATATTCCCGTAGATCCAAGATTCTCCAGATTTGTATACTTTAAAGTGGCTTGATCATTCGGGTTGAGCATAGTCGGAACGGTGGCCTCAATATAATGGGGCATTACTTTATACCAGATTCCATTTAGTCGGTACATTGGAGGTGCTGATAAATTACATATTATTTGTACTCCTGACTCTACTAACACATGCGTGCGTGGTCGTTGAAATAAACTTTGGTTTCCTCGGGTGACGGGAATGTCATTATAACATTCAGATGTTTGTCGAACTCTTACTTCCACAGGTATGCATTTGATGATGTGAATTGCCTCACCTGCAGACATAGCCATAAAACCCGGACCTCTCATAATGTTGAAGGCAAATTCGCCTGGATTGCTGGCGGTGACAGACAAACTGTTTTTTAAAACTTGCTGTTCTAATGTGCAACGCTGTACTAAAATATCGTAATATAAAGATTTTAACTCGCTATGAATGTGTTTCTCTACATAGATAAACTTACTATTAGCATATGCAAAAATGTCAACGTTTTCTACCTTGATTTATTTTACAGTTGATACGATTGGTCGTCTGCCTGAAAATGGCGCTATAAACAATTTCGGATGTTCGGTTTGAAATATTGGATATCTGCATAATTTTCGATCGCTTTTTATTGTCAATGCAAAAGTAATATCTTCCGTTTCTACGATTATTATTACTGGTGCGTCTCGATTGTTAATTTCTTCTATACGAGAGAATATTCCTTCATACAGAACGTCATATTTATTGAAATCGCAACTATCTTTCTCTAAAAGATCCCAGTAAATGTAACCTCGTTCTAAATCATAACACGATCCCTCTCTTATGGTACAAGTGGTTCCAGTTTTTAAATGTGCACGTCCGGTTTTTAAATTAAGATATACCGTGTCTGTATGTAGGATTATTTCCACTACCGCTTGTACTATTACATTGTTCCATAATCCGTATGGATCAGAATAATGCGCGCCGTTACAACTTCCATCGGCTGTGACAGTTCCCGCGAGCATTACATTTCTAATATTTAGCTGGCCCACGCTCAGGCCCGAAATTATTACATTATTTCCTAATACTATAGTATTGGTATTATGTATATTTTTACATTGATCGTGCGAAAGTTCTACGATATATTCCGTTATTCCGTTTAATACAGGCGATACATGCGAATGCATTCCACAATAGGTAATATGTCTCTTAACTAATACTTTGCACTGAATTGCCTTCGTCGTTGAATATTCCGCGAGTTGCAACAACTGAATATATAACAAAGTGTGATTAACCGTTGATTCTGGGATTTCACACTCTCCAACATCCAGCAATGATAAGATAGTTATATTTAATTGCAGACTCCCGCAGTCATACCCAATTAGATCTGCGCCGTAAGTTACTGATGCTAATAAAAATATCGACCATATAATCTGTGAATTGATCATCTTGTTTTTGTTGGGTAAATCTCCTAAAACCAGACGTGGTTTGGTTTTTATTAGATTATGATGTTATAGGTGATCTTTTTAATCTATTGATATTAACTACTACTGTTTTTCCTTATTTCTAGTTTTCGTTTGAATATTCATTTTTACGTTATTCTTATTTATCATTTCTAATACTTCATGGGGGCTTGTGTACTGATTTTGTAATTTATGAATTTTTCCACCCTTGAGTAAAAACACAAAATCGCCCGGTCTTAGAGTAAGAGGATTTATGTTTCTATCATAATATTCTTTAGACTTAGTCTTAGATTCTTGTAAATTACTCCTAGCTACCTGTCTAATATTATGTAATTTGGTTACTAAATCGGATAAATATTGATTATATGTATCTGAATGGGTATCGGCTAGAGCGTCGTCACTCGAAATAGGTCTCGCTAATCTACCGAATACTAATTCATATGGTGTATGTTTAGTGCCTTCGTGAATGCTAGTATTGTAAGAGAACATTGCGAACTCCAATAACTCATCCCATTCATTTTCGACATTAGCATACTGTTTTAAATATTGGGCTAAAACATGATGTGATCGTTCTAGTGAACCATTCGATTGCGGATGAAAAGCTGTGGTTTGACAATTTTTTATTCTGAATTTCTTTGACACTCTTTTCATCAGTATACTAAGAAAATGTCTATCCTGATCTGTTAGAACTATTTTAGGAGCTCCAAATACGCATATGAAGTTTTTAACAAATGCATCTGATATAGTTTCCGCAGTGGCGTTTTTCAAGGTGATGCGACGCCTATAGAATATTTTGTAAGTGCGTCTGGCATCGTTAGTATGCACTCATTTCCGGAACTAGTTTGAGGTAAAGGCCCTACTATATCTAAAGCTATTTTATCAAATGCTGTCCTCGGTGTGTCAGTGATAACCATAGGGTATTTTGTTTTTACACGAACTAATTTCTTTAATTGGCAGTCTAAACAATTATGTATAAAATCCTGTATATCTGTTTTCATATTTTCTCAAAAATAATATTGTCTAATTCTATTGTATGTTTTTGTAACGCCTTTGTGTCCACCCATCATTGGCGCATGATATTCCTCTAAAATTCTTTGTCTATTTTCTTGTCCTAGATATTTTACATCACCGTGGCATATAATTAATTTAGTATTAATTCTATTAAAAACTTGAGCTAATTCATTATGTACTATTTCCCATTCAACATACTTAATTTTTTTTTGTATTTACAAATGCTAATCGATCGCAAGTCTAATTCCCTTAATAATTTTCTAGTTCATTTATTACATTTTTTATTATTTTAGCCGAATCTACCAAATTTTTACAAATCTTTGGTACTATCAAAGCTATATGATATTTTCCGTTTTTATTTGTATAACTAATTTTCCCTATTTCTAATTTTTTAAACTGGCATATTTCATGCCTGCATTTTAATATTTCTGAACCTGCATCCTCGGGTTCGTTGTTTTCGTTTATAAAATATAAGAAATTATCCTTACGCATGTATATCTGATCCTGAGAGTTTATAATATTTTTCGAAAATCGACGGACCTTTTCATTATTTTGCTGCACATTTTCTAAATCGTACGTATTTTCTAGAGTCGGAGGTTCAGCATTATCTAGTGATATCAAATCGTCATATTCACTGCCTTCGTCGGTAGCTGAATCTTCCCATTCACTATCGCTTTTATAATCAGTTTCCTAGGAAACTCCGGTGGATAGTTTTTGTATTTTGGGATCGTCATCTGGACGTGTTATGAGTTTATGACGGTCACTTCCGTTTGATTGGTTGTTTTGACGAGGACGTTTGAATTATTTGCATTCGATTCCGAAGTGTAATATTCGTTATCATACTCATTTATTTTGATGTTTTCATCGGAATAATCCTTCGTGATTGTCTCGTTGGATACCTTATCACTTTTTAGTTTCACATTTTTTTCTTCGACATAGGGTATAGAAGTAGAAGGAAGTTCGCAACATCTGAGGTTTTTGTAGAAGGTGTAGTTCAGTTTTTTTTTGGTCTGCTTCTCGGACGAGGTGGTTCAAAACTGTGTGTAGTGTTTATAGCAAATACCGGGTTTCGTGATAATGCATGTGCATTTACAATAGTTTTGCCGGCTTTATAGACTACATCGTAAGTGTATTCCGCGAGTTTTAATCTCCATTTTAAAATACGAGAATTGGCATTTTCTGTTGTTCGAAACCAAATTAGTGGCTTGTGATCAGTGACTAAGGTAAATCTTCTTCCGTATATATATATGGTCGAAATTGTGAAACGGCGTATACTATGGCTAGTGCTTCCTTTTCGTAAATGTCATATTTTTTTTCACAATCATTTAACACTCGTGAAATGTATGCTATTGGTCGGTCTTTGCCAATTTCTCCTTGAGATAATATTCCACCTATCGCGAAACCTGAAGCATCAGTTGTAATAATAAATGGTTTTGAAAAATCAGGATATTGTAATATCGGTTCAGAAATGAGTTTATCTTTTAAAATGTTAAATGCAATTTCTAGTTTTGTTGTCCAATTAAAGGCAACATCATCTTTTAATAAATTACTTAAAGGTCTAGCTATTTTTGAGAAATCTTTAATAAATCGTCTATAGTAACCGGCTAAGCCTAAGAATTGGCGAAAATTCTTTTGATTTTTAGGAATTGGAAATTGTTGTACTGCTTTCAGAGTTTCAGGATTGGGCTTAATTCCGTCTTTGCCGATAACGTGTCCTAAATAGACTACTTCGTGTCGTAGAATTTTACATTTTTCGGGCTGGAGTTTTAAGTTTGCTTCGCGAAGTCGTGCCATTAGTTTATGCATTATTACTTCGCGTTCGCTTAATGATGATGCGTATACAACTATGTCGTCCAAATAAACGAAGAGTTCTATCCCTTGTAAACCTGTAAGGATCCATTAGTCGTTGGAACGTCGCTGGAGCATTTTTTAATCCAAACGGCATTCTTTGAAATTGATAGTGACCATATGGAGTTGAAAACGCTGTTTTATGCGCATCTTCCGGATGCATTTTTATCTGGTGAAAACCGTTTGCTAGATTAAACACAGAGAAATATTTTGCTCCACCGAGTTGATCTATGATATCTATAATGTTTGGAAGCGGATAAGAATCACCGATTGTTTTCTCATTTACTTTACGGAAATCGAGGACCATGCGCCAGCGTTTGTTTCCTTCGGCGTCGGCCTTTTTTGGAACGACCCATACGGGAACGTTGTAAGGAGATTTGGAAGGTTTTATGATGCCTTGTTCGAGAAGTTCGGAAACTTGTTTGTTTACTTCGTCTTTATAGATTGCAGGATATCGATATTGCCTAGTGTTTATGGGCGCATCGTCTGTTGTTATAATTCGATGTTGTAATGCATCTGTGCCGTTTAATTCATCACCCGGTAAGTAAAAGCAATCAGTACTTTCCCTTAATATATTTTCGGCACTGTATCTTTCTTCATTGTTCAGGATGCAGATGTTCTAAATTAATCAATTTTAATAACTCGTTGATTCTTTCATTTTTTATCAAATTTATGTTAAATATTCTATTGTTTTTTGATTCTTCTTTCTTTCGATTTTTATATTCTTCGTATGTCAAGATTTCATCGAAACTTTCGTTTTTCGTTTTATTTTGATTTAGTATTTTTTTATTTGGATTTAGCAATTTTTCTTTGTTATTTAGATTTAGTAATTTTTTGTTTTCATTTTGATTTAGTAATTTTTCGTTTTTATTTAGATTTAGTGATTTTTTGTTTTTATTTAGATTTAGTAATTTTCTTATTTTCATTTTGATTTAGTAATTTTTCGTTGTTGTTTAGATTTAGTAATTTTTTGTTTTCATTTTGATTTAGTAATTTTTCGTTTTTATTTAATTTGTTTTTATTTGCTCGTTATTTTCTTCGGAGGTTTTTAGAGCTGATTTATTTTGATTCAGTGTATTTTGATTTAGTAGATTTTGATTTAGTAGATTTTGATTTGCTCCGCTATTTTTTTCGGAGGTTTTTATTAATAATGAATCAGTTGTATTTGAATTTTATCTCTCGTTTATGTTTCCTACTTCTTCGATTTCCAGTGTAGAAATTTCCAAATCAAAATCTTCTTCCGTCGTATTACACCGAAAAATATGTTTTTCCGCGTGTATTCTTGACAAGGGCCTTTCCTGCGTAAACTCCTTGCCCTATCTTTAAGGTCGGTAAATGTCCGACTCGTAACTCTGGATTCGCAACTCGAGCATAGCAAATCGTGGTACTCGGGGGAATGCGTTGAGTGTCATAAGAATCAAAGCCTTCTTATCTCCATAGAGATCCAAGCGTCGGTCATCGTAATTTATCTTAGCATTTGATTGCCAGAAAAATTCGTTTCCTAATAATCCGTTTTGTTTGATCGGAAAATCGGCTGGGACTATATGAAAACTCACGAGACATCCTAAGAGCTCGACCGTGACAGTCCCTAAGGTAGTCTCTAGGTGACGAGTTATTCCATTCAGCTTTAAAATTTCCTTTTGATCAATAAATATGTCGGATGGAACCGAATCTGCCATAAAGAGATTGGGACCTGATCCTGAATCTAGGAGAAAGCTCTGTATACCCTTTAATGGTTTTGCTACTACACGAATCGATGGTGTAGAATCTTTTATTCGAACATTGACCGTTCGGACAAATTCATTTCGGCATTTATTGCTCGGACGCGACGTTCGGCTTGAGAAGTCTCCCTCGGAGCGCCCGTTGGGAGGGGACCGTGCGAGTTTCCCTGATTTTGTGTTTTTTGAGAATTATTAAATTCCCGTTTACGACATTCGTTTATAGTGTACCCAGGATTTTTGCAATAATTGCAGAATTTTTTATTATTATATTTATTATTATGGTTATTATTCGCGTTATTAAATTGCCATTGGTTTTTAGGGGTTTTTTGGACAAAATTAGTTTCTCTTACATGTGTATTTTGCTGTCTAGGAAATAATTGTTCAGGTGGTTGGCCACAATTTTTTTTTTGTAGGGATTCGAAACACGGGAAGAATTGCGGGTGTTTGCTTCTTGACTCGCGGCACCTCTGAACCAGCGTGTAGTGGCGTCATGACCTGGTTTTTTACAGATTTGGCATGTTACTATTCGTGTTTTTTGTATTATATTCGTTTTTTTAATTTTATCGCGTGTATTCTCATTATCAGTTCGAAGCAGTTTTAATGCAGCTAGTTTTTTTTCGGTTGTAATAATTGAAGGTACGGCTTCATCGAGTTTCGACAATTTTTTATTAAGTCGCAATTGTAAATCGGGTAACAATCCATCCGTGAACGCATCGATAATTTCTTGATCGATGGAAGCTATTTGTTCTTCGCTTAAATGATTTTCAATTTCTATTTTTCGCGCCTCGAGGATGCGGTTGCCTATTTCACGCCCTTAATTAGCATAGGAAATCGTATCTTCGTTTTCTTTTTGTAATCGTTTGCCTAATTCGCGTCGAATTTGGTTTGCGGATAAAGCCGGAGCATATATACTTTTAATATAGTTCGAAAAATCAGCCAGTTTTTCATATTTTTGTCCAGTTATTACGCGCCTAGCTTCACCTGTTAAACGCGTTCTAATTAATTTTACGAGGTTTGCTTCTGCAGATTCTGGAAGCATCAACAATGCTTCGTCGCATCCTTCTAAAAAGGTGTAGTCCCGAAGCGTGACTATTTGTGTATTTTGAGCCATTTAGTATGAATAATCTATCTTAATTTTTATATCGATTTCTAAATTGTTATGTATTTTCTTTTCTAAGTTTTTTGGATCAAGGTCGAAAATTGATCTATCTACCGTGGTATTAAAACGAAGTGCGCGATCTTGAGGTTTTGGAGAGTGTTCGATCGGCATAATTTCCAATCATGATCATTGATTTATCCCACCGGTGTCACCAATTTTGTTATATCTCAGATCTGTTAAGCAGATCTGGAACGTATTTAGTTGGCCATTTTTTTTATCAAGGCACTTAAGCCCTTTACCTGGGAGCTGGCCTATGAGAATGAGTTTAAGGAAAGGAAGGAAGGGGCAAATAACCTCAGTATCGAGCTTTTTTTAATCAGTAATTGATTAATTTTTGTGGATCTCATATCCCTCTTTGCTCATTGTTATTGGAGAGGATATATAGGGATGTCAGGTCGAGGGGAATTAACTGTAGGGAAGGGAGATTGTGAATAAAACATTTTTTTTTTTTTACTCTTTTTACTTACTTATTTAAGGGAAAGGAATATTCAGAATTGTTATAGGAACTACCTCAACGGCTGGTTAGCGTTTAAAGTTGCCACTACTTACTACCACCACGTATACTTGCATACGTTGGACGAAAAGAGAAGATGAGATAGGAAATACATATTTGTGGAATGAGCTTATTGGTTAAAAACTTTTGGCGGCAAGAGTCTTTTAAATTTTCCTATTCGTTAAAAATGAATTTCCGCCGAGTGCAGTAGTTTTATTGGGTAGGCCATAAAACTCTCAAGTATCGTGTGTGCATTGAGCGGCTTCTCTGTTCGACCAAAGGCATCTAAAAACTAATTTCTAATTTATTGTATAAATTAAAAAAATGAAATTTAATTTATTTTATTTGATTAGGTATGAATTTAGCGTTAAAAAAAGTCCAAACACTTAATAGTTTGGTTTAGTTTGAAACAAAAATTAATTATTGTTTTGAGTATTGTTTAATCATATTTCATTTTTATTCTTAACTTAAGTTTATGATCTAGTTCTTAAAGCTATTCACTAATCACTAGGTTCACTTAATGTTCATTATTAATGTTCACTTTAGTTTTGTGCACTAATATCAAAAAAAAAAGGACAAAGGACAGGTTATTTTCCCCGCGTTAATGACGATTTGTCTATTTGCGGGTCGGCTCTCGGTTGGAGAGGTACAGAACAGAGACAGACAGTACAATGACAGAACTAGGCATATACAACACCCACCCAGAGCCAGTCCCCCCTACCCCACTTAACTTAATGTTCACTTTAGTTTTGTGCACTAATATCTTTCTTTTTGAAAACGTCTTTGTTTCTTTCTTATCTGTTCTATTTTTATCGATGGAGAAAAGCCGGCGTTTCCTGGCATGACCTATTTACGATTTTCGTTAGGATGTAACACAAGCGTTATTTTCCGGTATGTCGAAAAGTGTTTTTGACATAGGAGTAACATGAGCAGTAAGTACTGTTCAGTCCTTACTATTAATGCTTTTAGGAACTAAGTGTGCCCCTAAGTCTTCTATTGCTAATTTAATATAATTGCAAATTGTTTTTTCGCAAACTCCAAATAAGAAGCTAATCTGCTTATTTGAGAGAGCTGTGCGCAGTTTACGTAGAAGGACACCTACATGTACTGGATTACTTTTTGCGGTATAGGTACAGATTTGTTTAAATTATTCTTTATTGTACGCAAACCAAGCTTTAAATGTATCATCATCAATAGAATCGATGTTATTCATATCAAACACTATTTACTTTTTGGATTTTAGCTCTTCATAATACTCTAACATTAAATCAGTAATTAAAGCTTTATCTTCTGAAGGTACTTCTTCAGATTGTTTGACGAGAGGCCAGTGATTCGCAAACGATTCAAATAAGATATACACTGGAATGGAAATAAATGAAATGATCTGCTGATCGTCTTTTGTTTTTAGGGTATTTGAATATGGGCTGAAATTTTTTATAAATTCGAGGTTTATATTATCTATATTATTAAAGTTCGTGTTGAATTTTCTTGACCGCTTATTAGAATAATTTGAAATAAATTAGTATTGGTTGTACGGTGCGTTGACAATAAGAGACAATTTTTAGTTTGACGTTTCGGCCAGAATGATGGCCCTCTTCAAAAATTTATTTTAATATATCATATTATGATTCAAATATCGATGTCGTTGTAATATACTATTGAACGGCACGGTGGAGTTGCCATATTCGGACGAATTGTCCTCGAAATTTAAATGTCCACTTCACAACAACATTGCACAATCATTGTATATTATATCTAATATATCATATATCTAAAATTTTAATTGCGTAAAAAAAATGATTATAATTTAAATAAATATTTTCACAATTCTTGACAATTTTTACCGAATTTGGCGTCATATTGGAACTCCAGCTGGTTAAAACACAGTTTTGACATCGGAATCTGGAAGGACGATCTCGAAAATATTAAAATATGGACTGATATCGAATTTGTTCCAAGATCATTACCAAAATAATCCATCAAAGGGAACAATGCCCAAATTCTGGGCGTCAACGAGTCAGTCGGACATATTTAAAAATGGCGCAAGTTGGCGCAACATTTGAGAATTGGAAAATGTACATGTGTGTGTCCTCTAAAAGATATCCATGGTCCCGAACCAGGGTACCTCGAGGCAAAACTACTTTTTCACTTCTTTAACCCTTTGCGGCATAGTGGGATGCTCAGCATCCCACCTATTTTCTCTCAGTTTTTAATTAATTATTCGGCTGTTTTCATCTAAGCAATCGGGTTTTTGAGTTAATTATGTTAATAAGATGTATATAATCATAAAAAAAGTTACATATTATCAATTATCGTTAATTTTTAATTATTATAAATAAATAACCACGGAAAAATATCAATAATTTCAGAAAAAATTCATTTTTGATTGAACAATTATATATATTTGCATGAAACTATAGCATTTTATGTTTTTTGGGTCGCTGATTTCGAATCTGACGTCAGATTTGTAAAAATTAAAATGGCGGATCCAAGATGGCGGACCGAAATATGAAAAGTTGCTCGATCTATACGAAATTTGTTACTCCGGGGTTTTCGGGATCGCTGATTACGAATCTGAAGTCAGATTTTGAAAATTCAAAATGGCGGATCCAAGATGGCTGACCAAAATTTGTTTTAATTTCATCCACATTTAATTGTTGAAATCTGACCCTGGATTTGTCATCGGTGATCGAGAAAACGTACCAATTTTCAAGAAAATCCAACACTCGATTTTTACGTTCGTTCGCCATCCTAGATCCGCCAATTTGAATTTTGCAAATCTGAAGTCAGATTCGAAATCAGCGACCCCGAAAACCCCCAAGTAACAAATTTCGCTGAGATCGAGCCACTTTTTATATTTCGGTCCGCCATTTTGAATTTTCAAAATCTGACTTCAGATTCGAAATCAGCGACCCCGAAAACCCCCGGGTAACAAATTTCGCTTAGATCAAGCAACTTTTTATATTTCGGTCCGCCATCTTGGATCCGCCATTTTGAATTTTCAAAATCTGACTTCAGATTCGAAATCAGCGACCCCGAAAACCCCCGAGTAACAATTTTCAGCTGTTTTCCGTGTAAAGAAAAATGTATGCCGCAAAGGGTTAATGTTCAAAATTGTTTAAAATATGACTTTTGTTATAAATTAATTATTTCTCCCAATATTTATTCGCAACTATTACACCCACGTGTGACATAAGTTTGAGTAGTATAATATAAAACAAAAACAGAGATTTCTGTTTATGGAGCTGAATTATTCAGAGGTATATAAAGCTTAAAACCAATATGCAATAACACTTAAATTTACTGACATACTTGACATATTTTTAAAAAGTGCACATTTTTTTTTTCGTAAATGATTAAATGTACTAGTTATCAGAAACATGTCTACGACACATAGAATAATGTTTTGTATTTTTTTGACGAACTTCCAAATTGAGGTTTTGCCCGCGTATCTCGATCTCCGAACAGTGTGCGACGCAAGGAACGATTTGCACTTCCGGACGTTCGGTACACGCTACCGAATTTCGAAAAACGAAATTTTAATTCGCGGAACGACGTTTTCCAAAACCGAGGAAACGTCGATTTAAACTAACTAACGGCGCGTTGAATCATGCCCCAACAGCGCGTCGTGATTACAAATTCGCTTCAGACTTTAAAAATAATATTGACAACATCGTGCATGAAAGTTGTGAAGAATTTAAATGCCCGCATATTAAGTTGACAATATGGGGCGTTCCATGTCAAGTGGGCCACTTTTTTTTGAAAGTAATAAATATTCTTAATTTCAGCATGTGCACTCTTCAATGACATGTAAGTATAGAGTTTTTCACCGATTGCGACTGAAAAAGTTGCAAAATAAAAAACATTGGCACAATTTGCAATGATAAGATTTTTAGTTCTTATCTTACTGAAAGTATTTGTACAGAATTGCAGTTAGAAAAAGGAATATTTTGCGAGACTAATTTTGTAGATTTTTGGACGAGCTTTCTTATAAAAATATTTGTTTAAAATTATACGCGTAAATAATGGCCAAAAAAATGAAAAAAATTTTGTATTCCAATTTTTGAAAAACTTGGACCCATTTTAAGATTCTGAAAAAATTTCAAAAACATCCTTTTTCCAGTAGAAAATAACTGGTATATTCAAAAATAGGGGCCGAATATTGTAAGTACCGAAAAAAATCGACCTACGAAACAGAAGGCCCCTGAAATACATGTAAACCACGGCAGTCCAGGGGCCTTCTACTTTCTAAATTCAATCTTGTATATCTCCGCTAATAATTATCGTACGGAAATGATTTTTTCCATTTTCAAGATAATTAAAAAACCTTGTATATGAAATTATCAAAATTTTAGTAATTCTTGACTGCCAGTGTGGAAAAATGAAATAATTTCATATTCAATTTGCGGTACGATATTGATGTACCATTTCCTTTGCCGAGTTATTACCTATGTTTTTTGGTTCGCTGAATATGAAAAAATAAAAAAGATGCTAGCGGATCCCTCGACCTTGAAAGTTGATATTTCGAGTTCAAGTTGACCTTAAAAATTGTTATTTCGAGATCCAAAAAAAATCGTTTTTTTATTTATTCTAGTCTCAAAGTTGGTATATGCACGTTTTTTGACATGCTGAGTACAAAAAACATAGCACAAAGATGCTGGGGAAATATTTGATCTTGAAAATCGTTATTTACCTAAAGCACCTACTTTAACCCGCTAAGTTTTACTTTCGCTCTTAGCGTTACCCAGGATCGACGACATGGACGTGGCGAAATAACGACCCCTTTGGGATAATTGATTTACGTGAGTCCCTTGCCTCTCACGTTGCGATTTTTATTTGTACTTAAAAAAAAAATATTTACATGTTCAATGTGGTAGAAATTTGTATCCCGCCTATCACAAGTTATCAGTTTTTTTTCATTCGCTTCGCTTTCGGTTTAGTGGAGAATGTAATTTGAGTATCACTGGAACTGTATTCTTTTAATTGAATGTTACTCTTAGCATCTCAAGTGAACGAGTGATAACGGAGTGTGCCGGGAATTGTTTTCGCCTGGCTAAATCTTCGTTTTAACTGTATTTCAAGATCTTTGTGCGTTAATTTCGAAGAGAATAATGCGACTGTACTTTGAAAGGTATCTTTGGCCCACGCATACAATTGATACGGAGTAAGTATTTGGTGAGCTGACGTTCTTTGCAAACTACTCGGTGTTGCTAATCTTTTAAGATTGCCAGCAATTCCGTCGCATGGTCCTTTGCCATGTGCAGTAGCAAAGTAATGCCATTCGGCCGTGACGTCAAAGTCATTGAAATGATTTATCAGATTAGCAAAGTTAAACTTATTCTTATAGTGCTGGGCTGCCCCATCTGAGAAGTATATCATGTGATTAACTGCAATCTTTTGTTTCAAATAATTTATTATTAATTGTTGTGATGCGTATGCAGCAATAGTATTATACGTTAAATCGTCTGAAATGATAGCAAACGTCTCATAGTTTAACTCGCCATTAATCTTGTAATAATATATTATAGTGTGGATTGAGGCTTGGTTATTATTCCAGTGAAAGGACTGGGCCGCATCTTGTGCTACGAATGCATAGTTTTCTGAAAAATCAAGTTGTACTAGCACGTCTCCATCTCGTAAATTTTGTTTTTTAAATGTAGAATAATCAGATTGCGCTTTAGCAACATAATGATGCGTTTTGAGTGCAACCAATTTTTCACACAAAACATCAATGAACTCATCAACCGGGCGCATTTCTGTTGCCATGGTAGCTCTATCTGTATTATTCCACACTTGATACTGTACATTTTAGATTCTCTCTTTATCAATCAATTCCTGTAGATGGTTTTTAATTATTTACGTACCTGGACAATTTTTACACCTGTTGAAATAGCAATCTGAAGATGAAGGGGAACAAACGATGCAATTCAAGCATTCTTTATAAGTTGGTAAAGGTATTGCTGAATTTTTTGTCAATCGAGGAAGCCCACTACAATCGATCATCAATTTCACATTTTGGTGATAGACTATAGACTACAAACACAGACTATGTGCGTTCCGTTTGCACCTGCGAGGACACAATTTTTTGGTCTAAGAGAACAAAATATTGAAAATCCTATTTTTAGATGAGGGTTAGAAGTTTTACAATTTTCGTAAAGCTCCTTCAAATTACACAAAACCAATCGCTTCTGGATTTGCTTTTTGGTTCCACCGATTTGTTTTACGGATATCCAGTCTTTTTTACCAGGTAAAATTCGACTATTCTCATCACTCTCATAAAAAGATATAACAACATTTTTTACGTCGTGAGATAGTGACTTTCCTTGTTTAAAATCTGGTTTCATTAGAATCGCGTTAGTGCCATGAGTATTCAATTTTTCTTTTGCACTTTTTACAAGTCTACGAGAACAACCAAAAATATCTGCTGTTTTTCTAATACTCCAAGAATCAGGCGCTAGTGTTAATATCTGGAATCTTTCAACGGATGTTGCTTCAGGGTGCGCAAATTTGACCAGCAGTTTTTGTAAGATTTCGCAATCATGTCGGCATGGTATAATTCCAGTGAGTTCCTCATTAAATGATTCTGTATTGTCAGCATCATCAATGTAATCTTCATCGTGGGTGAAGTCTTCCAGAAGTAGTTGCTTTTTCGGTGGCGGAGGAGACGGATTTTCAGAATCTTGAGATGGACCAGCATAACTATCTAACGCTATATTAGATTGAATCAAATCATTGTTCATCGAATTCAGTTCTTTACGACATGGGGAACAAATCAAGGCATCTTCAGCGATATCTTTTACTTTTCCAGTTGCGTTTTGGATATTTTTCGAAGAGTAGATGAGGTACTTTTTTAGTATGATTGGATTTTTTAAAAGGATTGCAGCAGCGATCATGAAAATTTCGCGACATTATTTCAATATGAGAAACAAAATATAAAAGGAGGTGAATAAAAATATCCTAATGAAATAACCTCAGTCAAAACAAATAGCATTATACCAATGCACGGAGAGAAAAGTTAGGTATTTTCTGTTAGGCACTCCAGTAATTTTTGCGGGAGTATCTCCGGCAATCTACATACTGCAGAAATTACAGGAGTCGCCTATAAAGGATACAGGATGGCTTAAAGCAGAACTCGGCTTATATGAATATGGTAAAATATATAGGATTATTCAGCAGAATCTGCAGAGCTTATTAAAGAGAAAATTAGCGAATTCTTTAAAAACCGTTCAGTATTATAATTTTAGGTTCCGTGCATTGCATATGTATTGCTAGGAATTATTAAAGTAATTTTACAGTATATAGAAACAATGTAAACTAAAATACCAATGTAAACTAGAAAATTTATACTTCTGACTGTAAAATATAAACTAAGTACATATAAAGTAAATTCAAATCCAAAAGCAACAATTCGTGACATATGGGGCATTCCAAGTGAAATCGCCAACGTTTCGGAGTCAAGTTTCAGAACTTATTCAAAATTGAACTACAAGAATGTTGTGAAAGTTTAGAATGCATAAAGATAAGCCTATCCTATAAATTTCAGCTGAAAATATTAATTTGTTCAAAAGTTATTGGTAAAAGTGTAAACGACAAAAATGAAATTTACCATTTTTTAAACGACGATATCTCGAAAACTATCATTCAGAGAAAAAAAAAGTTCAATTCGAAAATGTGCAGAAATGTCTAAATTTTGCACTGTTGTGAATTATGTAAACAAAATATTATTGTTTATAACAAATTTTCAAGATTATTTTGTTGTAACTCAATTTTTGCTCGATATGCCATCTTTTTTTTTTCTTGTGATATAAAAAAAGTTGTTCGCAAAAGTGTTTTCTTTAACTTGGCAAATTTTCAGTTTGTCATCTTTGAAACTGGCTTTGTAATGTAAAGAAAACCGAGCGCATGAGTGTCCGTGCGCCATGCCACCGGCCGGGCCGCCCGTACATATCAGCCGCCCGGCCGTATAAAACGCTCTTTCCCCCTTTCCAGGCTTACAATTCCTAACTACTTGTTTGTTAAGTTGTCAGATATATAGTGGTGGTACATATATAAGTATACCCCGATGTTTTTTCTACATATTTTTATTTGGGTCATTACTTGGAAAATGAAAGAGGGGTTTGTTTAAAAACATACATCGTTCATTTATATAGAACTTTTTTCCCAAGTGGCATATCAGTCTTTAGGTCACTTTCGCACTGAGTACATCACTCTTTAGTTATATTATCCAAAAGACAATTCGAAATTTCTATACAAAAGTAATGATTGCGGGTGCTAAATTATCAACTTTTCTTGACGAGAACAATACAGAATACCAAAACTCATGATGCCCGAATGTACTACGGAATAATGCGACTTTAGAAAATGTCAACAACGTCTGGGATTTATAAAAGTATATAATCAATTGAAAAATATTTTTGATAAAAACAATATTACCATCGATGGCATTTTGTGAAATCTGAATACATCAGAGAAAAATATTTGAAAGAACTTGAATCTCGAATATTTAAACTTCGGATTCATGATTTCATGGCCCGGAATCAAAGCAATTTTAAAAACATGAAAAAATAAAATCGACACTCTGATGAAGTGATGGTACTGGGTTATTTCTCAGAAAATTATTAATTTAAAATACAGGATGAAATACAGTCATCACTAGTGTTCGCGTATACATGAGTCGAGGCAAGTTCGATGGCTTGCTAACGGTACTCGAGACGCCATCTCTGCTTAAGCGCGCATATCAGCTTATAGTTACCGACTGGGCGCGCCGCTATAAAAAAAGACTTGCAAGACTTTTGAAATTCGCGGTTCCAGGAATCGAACTGCGGATCTTATCCACTGGTTCCTTAACCCGTTGATTCCTGGAAAACGGACTTTTCGTCAGATTTCCGGCATCGGCAGCGTGATCTCCATGCTCGAACCGTGCTCCGTTTTTATCTTCGTCAATTTTTCGCATCCGCTTCTTATTTTGTAGTGAATTACGTTCACCAAAATCCGGTCGAATAATCGGGACTATTATTTCGGTATTTCGATTACTCACGACTGATCTTTAACTTTGTGCGGCCCACTCGCATGGCCCATCACGCGTCGAAAGTGCAGTGCGACTCCGTTTGTTTTAGGATTAAGTGAAATTTATATGTTGTAAGAAGATCCACTACTTCTGAATAAATTTGGAGTTTATAAAGTTACCACTTTCACCAGCTTGCAACCAATCCTGAACCCGCACCCGCAGATGAAGGCTGCCAAAATTCTATTGCTGAATTTACAGCGAATAATCGTTCAACTAGTCTCAGAATCAAGTTGCAATCCATCCATTCGTAATTTATACAAAAGCAAATTATTATCAAAAATATTTTCCAATTGATTAATCCTTTATATATTAATACTTTAATAAATCCTGGACATTGTTGACATTTTCTAAAGTCGCATTCATTAAGTCATTCATCATCATTCTAAAGTCTTGTTCTCGTCAAAAAAAGTTGATAATTTAGCACCCGCAATCATTACTTTCGTATATAAATTATCGAATTGTCTTTTGGATAATATAACTAAAGAGTGATGTGCTCAGTGCGAAAGTGACCTAAAGACTGATATGCCACTTGGGGAAAAAGTTCTATATAAATGAACGATGTATGTTTTTAAACAAACCCCTCTTTCATTTTCCAAGTAATGACCCAAATAAAAATATGTAGAAAAAACATCGGGGTATAATTATTGTGACCCCCACCCCCGGATTTCATCTACGCCTCCACCCGTCCGTCGTCGTCGCTCGTGGCCGCCTGCAAAAAACCGAACTTTCCGGGGGGCCAGAAAAATCCGCACGGCGCGCCGGATGGTAAGAGAGGGCGCCAGCCGAGCCGAAGCTCGACAAATTTATGGGCGCGCCGCACGCGCTGGTGTGCCCGCTAGCTCAGCCCCGAGTTCCCGGCTCGGCAAGGGAGAGGGCGGTATTCTCTGGCGCAGACTAAAGACTACGCGCCCACGGCCGACGAGGACGGTTCACCACGTTCATCGCGCCCTCTCTAGCGCCCCAAATCCCGGACGTCCCCTTCTATTCGCGATTCCCAACTACGCGACGACACCCGATTCCCCGATACGCGACGACACGCGACTCCCCGCCGGAGAGCTCGACAGGGACTTCCTAACACGATGCCCTGCGACGAACTCGACAGGGACTTTGCGCATGCGGTGCCTGGCGACGAACTCTACCAGGACTTTCTAAATACGGTGCCCTGCGACGAATTCGACAGGGACTTTTGGCACGCGGGGCCTGGCGACGATCTCTACCAGGACTTTCTAAATACGGGGTGCCCGCCGACGAACTCGACAAGGACTTTTGAAGCGCGCTGCCTTGCGACGGACTCGGTCGGGACTTTCGCACGCGGTCGCGGCGCCCTGTGACGAACCCGTCGAGGAACCGTGCTCGCCCGATACGCACGCGCCCTCCCCAAAACGACACTACAATACCTACCCTAACTTATACGAATCTCATACCGAAACTACACTGAACGACGTTATACGAACCACACGAACTTTCCCGAAACCGACCAAATTGACTGATTCTACCCCTTTTCTGAAATCTGCTAAACCCGGACAAATCACCAAAATTAGGTCACCCGAAACCCACTCAAACTGACAGCGTGAATTACCAGACCGATTACTTCCCGAATTCCCTATTCTAACTATCTACACTTTCGTTACTAAATTAAAACGGATCACCCGGACGCTATCGTATACCGCAGACACTGCTATTCAAGTTAACCAACTCACACTTATACGCAACAATTTAGTGTCTCCGTAGAGACAGTTATCCTCATGTACAAAAAATCAGCAATCTAGGTAACTTAACCGCGCGGAGGGCCCGGTCCAGTTAGCATCGCACGCATGGTCCTTTCCTTAGCGACAGATCGGCAGGAGTATTACCCGAGAAAAACCTTCTTATTGCACAAAAAGTCCGCTCGTTAATTCATAAGATAGCGCCACCTCACAAGAGGGGCAAGATAACAGATAACCACAGTGTTCACTCTAACAGAGTGAAAAGATAACCAGGAAGTTCAAGGTACGATCGCTCACAAGAGCGATCCAGCGAACCAAGGTAAAAGTAACGAGCTTGCGTTTTCGATCATAAGAAGCCACTCTATAAATTTAGAACGTCGACCATGCTAGTTAACGGCTCGCCAAGTCAACTGGAGATCGCGTCGCGGACCGCGGATCGGAACCGGCAGCCATCTTGTCGGCGTCGCGGTGTGACGTCACAAAGCATCACGTTCGGCGGAGTTTGCTTTTCACGCGTCGTATTCCCGTTTTCGTTACCGTCTTTCTTTCCGATCACCGGACACGCACTTTCGAGACGATAAAGGTAACCACACTAGATTCGATCTTACGTTCGCCCGAACCGCTAGTTATTTCTCCCGGATACCGAACGATCACCAAAGATAACCAAATGACGGCTTTTTCCTGAAGTCCTCAAAAGGACGAAGTTATCCTCCTCCCGAAGCATCTCATAGAATTTTAAGAGAACGGTCTTCGATCACGTTTCCGATAGTTAACCATACCGACGCGCGTAGCCTTTGGGCTTCGTCTTTCCGAAAGTAACGAGAACGAACAAAAAGCGTAAGATAACCATATTTTTCCCGAGTATGCCGAATAAAACAACGGGAGATAACCACAGTCGCGTTAAAGAATCTAATCGAGATATTCTCCGCGAAAAGAAAGATTCCCTGAAGATAACCCTAGAGAAATTCGCGGCCAAAGCAGAAGTTAACCGAAGCACGATACGAACCGAAAACCCGACTCAGATAACCGAAGGCGATTCCCGTTTTTCACTTTCACTTTCACTCTCACTCGCGAAACGGCAACGGACAATCGGAAAAGCGCATTTTATTTAAACAGCCGTGAGCACAAAGAATCGAACTATTGGCGTACGGAAAGACTTCGTAGCCGAAAACTATTTGCGCTCAGGGCTGTTGGTACCTTTTGATGACCAGGCGTACCTCTCGGCTCCAGGGCTGCTACCAGCGGACTGTCCCAACTCTTCCACGGACTGCCACGAACTGCTGCAGACTGCCACAGACTGCCGATCCGACGCGTCGGTTGAAATCGCGACGCTCGCGCCGCGCCCGCCGCCGTTTACCACCTCTCTACCGCGATCGTGATGGTAGGGAGAGCCCCGCGGCCCGTACGGGCACACGCGACTGGCCGTCCCCTCCCGGTACCCTTTTCTCATCCTTCTCGAATGTTCGCGAAGTTCCGGCACCTCGCCCTCGCGTACTCTCTCCTTCGCGAACATTCCAGAATCTCCACGCGTCGTTCCCCCCCTGCACGCCTGCAATAAGCAGCGTGCTTGACGATATACCCTGGATGTTCAGGTCTCGTACCTCTCGAAATCGACAACAAGGCCGTCCTTGAGCCGACTTCCAAAACAAAACAAATAGAATACTCATGTTTACGCCTGAAATATTGATCGCATGCAATATATTATTTTCAGGAAATAATCAAAATAAAATTAAATACTGAATAATAACCCGAAGTATAGCTACCTTTATAATTATCAATTATTAATTCCTAAAACTACGAATTCTGTGTCTCATTTCCCCGTGGATAAAAGCCTCCCGGCATATTCCTAAGAAATATGAATCCTAATTTGTTGCCATATTAAAAATTAGCGCTTCTTCGGAACAGTCCCCCCTATAATGGCAACATTCCCCATTGGATAAAAGCCTCCCGGCAGATTCTTAACAAATATGAATCCTAATTTGTTGCCATATTAAAAATTAGCGCTTCTTCGGAGCAGTCCCCCCTATAATGGCAACATTCCCCCTTGGATAAAAGCCTCCCGGCAGATTCTTAACAAATATGAATCAAAAAGAGCCGAATGACGTCATCACCAAAATAAATACTAGCGCTTCTTCGGAGCAGTCCCCCCTATAAGGTGATGAGATCATTTCGGAAATTGCACCCATACGAAATATTAGCGGTTCTTGAAGACCAGTCCCCCCCTTAAGTTATCCCCGTTGTGAGTCTCGTGGCAAATAGCCCTGTAACGTGTTTTGCCACGTTACATTATATATTTACCACCACTATATATCTGACAATTTTACAAACAAGTAGTTAGGAATTGTAAGCCTGAAACGGGGGAAAGAGCGTTTTATACGGCTGATATGTATGGGCGGCCCGGCCTGTGGCATGGCGCACGGACACTCATGCGCTCGATTTTCTTTACATTACAAAGCCAGCTTCAAAGATGACAAACTGAAAATTTGCCAAGTTAAAGAAAACACTTTTGCGAACAACTTTTGTTTATGTCACTAGAAAAAAAAAGATGGCATATCGAGCGAAAATTGAGTTACAACAAAATAATCTTGAAAATTTGTTATAAACAATAATATTTTGTTTATATCGTTCACACCAGTGCATAATGTAGACATTTCTGCACATTTTCGCATTAAACATTTTTTTTCTCTGAATGATAGTTTTCGAGATAATGCCGTTTAAAAAAATGGTAAATTTCATTTTTGTCGTTTACACTTTTATCAATAACTTTTGAACAAATTAATATTTTCAGCTGAAATTTACAGGATAGGCTTATCTTTATGCATTCTAAACATAATTCAATTTTGAATAAGTTCTGAAACTTGACTCCGAAACGTTGGCGATTTCACATGGAATGCCCCATATGAGAGGCTAGGTTTTCGTATATTCTACGCACACATATCCACTCGATATATTACTCAACCCTCGAATTGTTGAACAAATCGTTCTAACTTCCACGAGATTAAAATGTTTTTTACAAATATTTATTTGTATTTATTAGATTAATAGACATTAATAAAAGAATTGTTGCAAAAATTGTTTGGTGTGTCCTTTTTCTCGAAAATGGATCTCACGCATGGATGTTGGCAAATATCCTTGCATAAAGATTCACGCCAGTACACGAGATTCATTTTCGAGGGAAAGACATACCAATTTTGTGGGTGCCTTTTGGCCTGCAGCGGTTTTATGCCAGCACTATGTATGGCCCTGGATGGTGATTTAAACAAAGAGACTGCAATCTATATTGAAGATCTACTAGCGGGCGATAATTCGTTTATTAATATCTAACTAGTTTAGAGAAATTATTTTGCAGACTATCCGATTATAATTTCACGCTGAATGTCAATAAATGCGAATTCTTTAAAATGAAAATTCCTATCCTAGGCTTTATCATTTCTCAAGGGGGTTAACCTGGATCCGGACAAATTAAAAAATATTAGAGACTTTAATGAACCCAAAAATGTAAAAGAACTGCAGCGGTTCTTAGGGGTCTGTAATTACTATATAGAATTCAGCCCAATCATAGTACCGCTGTGGACCCCTTGTAGGAACTGTTAAAGAAAACCGTGACATGGGAATGGACAAATAAACACGCTGAGGCATTCAGCACTTTAAAAAATAATTTTTTGTGATGTCTAACTCCACCACAAATAGCCGATTTTATGTCCAGGCTGATGCGAGTGATCACGGTATACGGGGGAGGGGGGGGGGGGTACTTCTACAATTTGACTAGTTAAATAACCATATATAACCATATATTCTGCGACAAAATTCCAAATGTACCTAATCGGGGTGCACTTTGAAATCGTGACAGATCACAGAAGCTTGACGTTTTTTGGATCTAGCATGTTTGAAAATCACCGACTGTTACGTTTTGACTTTTGTTGCAGCAATACTCCTTCTAGGTGACTCATATTAAAATGTATTAGCAGATTTTTTGAGTCGGAATTCTGAAGGGAAATTCGGAGTCTAGTCCAATAAAAGAATAGTCATAGCGTCGACTCAAGACGGATATACTAATTTTTATGCATCTGAATTGGGCATGACGATCTGTCGCTTGAATAAAGCAGAAATAAAGGTCATTTTACAAAGTGAAAAAAGTGGCAACAAGAAGACGAGGTTGTTGCTAAAGGGTACAGCCGGATAAGTATGCAAAAATTGCCCCCGCACGAATCCAGCCCATATTAGCAATTTTAATTCCTAACCATGTGAATATAAAATCCTGTTAATATTAGCCCTCAATGCGTCTTATTTTGGCAGTTATGGAGGGGGAAAGAAAAATCGAAAAAAAAATTTGCGTCCGTGATCTTGTACGTACATGGCGAAAAATGTTGCTAAAAATCATTCGGGTCAACTTAAAACTTTTTACTTGTGATTTTTTTAAGTTTTCTTATTACGAATTTGAGATTTACCTACTATGTTTAAAAATATCGATAATTATTCGTCTGCAGTTAGCCTATAAAAAAGTATAATTTCGGGAGTTTACGACGTGGATGTTGCAGTACCTTTTCAAACTCCTTTTTTCTGTAAATTTTAATTTTTTAATTTTTTTTTTTCAATTTTTGTTAAATACTTTTTTGTGTTCATTTGTTTTCAATTTAAAGAAAAATTCATCTTTGTTTCGATTAATTACTTCGACCCAGACCTTAGGCCTGGACGAAGTATTGAATTTGGTCACTTCGGGCATGACAATTACCCTACAGTTTTTCATCAAATGTCGACGTTTCAGACCCTAGGGACACCCATTCAACAATAAAAAAATTTGCGTCCGTGATCTTGTACGTACAGACGTACGTCTGTAGGTCCATAGGTCCGTACGTCCCGTTTTTTGTCTCGCGATAACTCGCGTACGGATAAGCGTAATGACATAATTTTTTTTTTTAAATACGTGTCTTGGCATAACTTAGATCTGATTAGATTTTAGCGCAGATCCATCCGTCCATTACTAAAAAAACATTTGCCCCAATTAAGTTTTTTCGCAGTTTTTTGCATTTATTGTAAAAAATATAAATTTTATTAAAAAACGATTCTAATAAAAAAGATAGAGCATGAAATTCTCTACAAGAAAGGTTATATGCATTTTCTTCCTAAAGTCATCGATAATGCCATAAAAACTGGTTTAACGTGCTTATGACTATTGCCTGAAAAAGTATTGAATTTGGTCACCTCGGCAAAAAAATTTTCTTCCTAAAGTCATCGATAATGCCATAAAAACTGGTTTAACGTGCTTATGACTATTGCCTGAAAAAGTATTGAATTTGGTCACCTCGGCAAAAAAATTACCCTATAGTTTTTCATCAAATTTCGATTTTTGGACCCGCTACCCGCCCCCCCCCTCCCCCCTCGGGCGTGGTGATCACCTACGGGCGAATAAGTTCATTTACGCCCTTGATACGAAAATAACTATTTCGATATATCTAAAAGCTGTCTTATAGATATCTAAAAGATATCCGTTAGAGATCTTTTCGACACTTTCAAGATATCTTTGACGAATTATATGTATATATATTGTATATATAAGATCATAAGTCGGCGTGATGGTCGTGCGGATTAAGGCGTCAGTCTTATTCCGCCCGAACTGAACGTCGCGAAGGTCCCGAGTTCGAATCCCCGTCCGTACAATTTTCTCTGCTTATGTCCAGTGTGGCATAACCAGGGAACCTTGCTGGGCGAAAGTACGAATTTAGGACCGCCGTCGGCAGTTATCGGTACCGTCAGCGTCTTATCCGCGGTGGGTACGTCGTGGGTCTTCTCTCGGATAAAGATGGGATAAGCCCCGCGTCGTACTCGCTAAGGCACAGACCGCCGAATCTGCTGGTGGTACCGATATTGGGGTAGGGGGGACTGGCTCTGGGTGGGTGTTGTGTGTGTATCTGCCTATAGTTCTGTCATGTACTGTCTGTCTCTGTCCTGTACCTCTCCACCCGCGAGCCGACGGGGGAATATTTCCTGTCCTTTGTCCTTTTTTTGTATATATAAGATCATAATGATACAGACAGTAATTAGTAATACACAGTAAACATTTAATATGCATCGAATAGTCTATTACAATACAAGTGCATGAGGTAAGTGTTACTTTTTTTACTCGATCGTACCAGCTTTCGCAGGCAGTATCTTATTCAGCGGAAATGGTCGATGATGATGGAAAATTAAACATGGAGTACGCAAGAGAAGATCCAAATGTTCTTAAAGTCAAGATACAATCACGACACATTTCTCGCACGTCTTGCAGATGTTTTATAAGATACGCACCTGGCACTATTAGCGTTTCTGGTATAAAAGACCATGCATGTGAGTGTGCTAATGGCAGAAGGACTGTTGGTTGCTGTTCGCACATTGCCGCAATTGTATATTACCTGTTACATGCTGGGTATGTATCTAGAATTCCTAAACCAGCTAAAATCCTGAGTGATATTTTTTAAAAACCCAAATCACAGCAGTCATCAATGAAGACAGTGACGAGGATTAACCCCCCTGTGCGCCAGGACGAGTATACTCGTGCAAACTACATTGGTCTAGGATACACCGAGGCCCATTTTTGTGTCCTGGCCTATATAGCAGCCTGGGCTCGAGCCTGGTAAAAATATCGAGACTTGTAAATAAACTTAACTTGGATATGTAGTAATTTAGTTTTTACAGCTTCTGTCGGATAGATAAGTCGAATTCGAATTAAAATTGAATAATAGAATATATGTTTATATATTTTATACTCGTTGAATTCAAGGGCGGTACCTAGAACGGTAGGTCGCGTGCTGCTGTTTACACCATAAGACCTAATGCATTTTCAGACAAATTTCAGGCCCAGGTCGTGGCCTGGGTCATCGGTGTAAACTAGACCATTGTTCCCTTATGGGAAAAGAAAAACTGGTGCACAGGAGGGTTAAGAGAATAACGTGAAAATTAAAGTAAAAACTAGTGTTCGCGTGGTGCCAACGTGGTGCCGATTTTTTGTCACAAAACGAGATTGTTTCGATTCTTCTGTCGTCTGTTGCTTTCTCTTGCCTTTTAAAGCGGGCATCATTACTTCAAAATCCTTCTCTTCCAAATGGTTCTGTACATCTCGAAATCCACGATCAAGTATAAAAATATCACCTGGTTTCAAAAACGTACACAGTCCATTCTGATCATCATATGTCATCAATAATAATTTTCATTATTTCCGCATCATTTTGAGTAGCTAGATAGAGTAGGGACCAAGCATATCTACGATAAACCCATCAGTTGTGCAGATAGTAAAAGGCTTGCAAAGGAGAACTTTTTTTGTCCAGAATATGATTTCCTCTGATATTCATTGTTGGTACTTTTTTGATGTCGCGCATACGTACCATCACAAATAAAAAACAACTCGTCTTCAACATTTAATAATTGTTTGGCAATATCAGTTGTATGATTTTTAATTAGATTAATTAAAGTAAAAATTAATCGAAACAAAGATGAATTTTTATTTAAATTGAAAACAAATGAACACAAAAGTATTGAACAAAAATTGAAAAAAAAAACTAAAAGCAAAAAGAAATTAAAAAATTAAAAATTACAAAAAAAAGGAGTTTGAAAAGGTTCTGCAGCTGAGGTTGAAGTTGAAGTATCTTCGAGGATCCAACGGGGGACTGACTTATTCATTCCTTTTCAGTCCTTATCAGGGCTACTTTATATTATTTTTTTATTCACAGCTTCCGACGCATCTTCTCAAGCCAAGTTGAGTGCAGTCTCTTCATCTCAATCGATTTCTACAGCACAGCTTACATACCGTCTGTTAGGCGCTGTTACAGGTTCACAGAAATCAAAGGAGGTCTGCTAATATCGGTAATTGCCACCCGTGTGGTAGGCAACCGGTAACTACTTCTCAAGTTCTTCATCCTGTTGCCGCCTGTTGGCTGGCTCGCTGCTTCAACGTTTTTATAGCTTAAGCCGCCTGCTGGGCAATGCTTGATTAGCGTCAGTGTTTCGCGTATATGTTAATTTTTGTTAAATATATTTTTTTGTTGAATTATCATTCGTCTCAAAATTGTTTGCCTTTAGAAGAGCATCGCAACAGGGTAGCGGCACTGCAAGGAGCCGTCTTAGTTTATTTTCGAGGTGTATTAATTTCGAATTGTAACCTTTTATATTACAATTGTTCAAATTTCCGCTTTGGATATTTCTTCGGCTTTCCTCATTTTCCGGCTCTCCACAAGAATGCAGCTATGAAGATTCGATATCGTTAAGAACGCTGATAATTTTAACGATATAATTATATTTCGTAAAACAACGAACATATCTAAAGGTAAATTCAATACTTTTATAGTAATACTTTATTACTTATAATATTGCATCATCAATGACAACATTGATCATTTAAAGTTTCATGTTTTGACCGAATGTTCGAAATTTCTGATGATTTTAACCTCATCCGCAAGCGTCCAGTTATTCGAATAAAAACATCTGACTGTTTCGAAACATCCTTCCCGGCAATATCGATTTGGGTTTTCAACTGTTACCGGACCACGTGTTCAATGTGAAACACTCGACATTCACATGTTCACCAATTGTCTCGTTGGGGAGGATGCCCCTAAAATAAATATACTTTAAAATTCAATTTACAAAGGAACCATACCTTGCTGAAAATTAATTTTTGCGCCATCGACTTAAAAAAAAAAATCTTCCTCATGGTATATCTCTCATGCGCTATTGCAGCAGCACCCAGTATATGATATAAATATAGATGTATGTGGTTAATGCAATAAGAGACTGCTATTGATAGTGTCGGGAAAATTTAATGTAAACAATAATAAATGTGTCAAATTACGAATCTAATTTCCATGCAATTACCTATATGTTTTATTATACTCCGACCAAATTAATGACGAAATGAAAACATATAAATAAAATACAAAAAAGTTTATGATCTAAGTTAGGCCATGACGAATCAATACATAGGTCCTCATTTTTAATCCGTCTTTTCGTTGGCGAGCTAGAGCGCACACAAAGTTTTGAGACATACGGACGTACGTACGTACAAGATCACACATACACACATTTCTTTTTTGTTTTCTTGGGTTCTATAGGGTCT
The DNA here is from genome assembly GCA_030407085.1 of Trichopria drosophilae. Classification (NCBI taxonomy): domain Eukaryota; kingdom Metazoa; phylum Arthropoda; class Insecta; order Hymenoptera; family Diapriidae; genus Trichopria; species Trichopria drosophilae. The sequence goes on from CM059582.1 coordinate 134,559,444, forward strand.
AAAACGTCGACATATCATGAAAATATGCATCGAAATTTTTTTGCTTGTAATGACCAAATTCAATACTTTGTCCATACTGGCAGTCTGGGTGGAAGTAATAAAATACAGAGATGAAAATGGAATAAAAAAGAGGGATAAAAATTTTATAATTAAATCGACTCAGCCATCACTAAGAGCAAAATTTAAAAAAGAATCTGCAAAGAAAATTTTGCAAATTACAGAAAGATATATTTTTAACGTATACGAAGTTCTTAAAAGAAAAACAAATACCATGGGCAATGAAACTCAAAGCAACGGGGCTGAAAAGGACATAAAAAATTAAAAACCTCTTACATTTACAACACCTAAACCGAGAAGAAACCGAGAGTGTAGAAAGACTTATAAAACTCATGCAGACGTCTTTCACTTACCTGACGAACCCTTAGGTTTTACGCACAAAATGAAACACAAAATTTCTAATACGGATGACTTCACAATCAATGCTAAACAGTATAGATTTCCACCAATTCACAAAGAAGAAATTAATAGATAAAGAACAATTGGATACAGGAATAATAAAACCTTCAAATTCACCCTATAATACCCCAATATGGATAGTACCGAAGGAATCCGACAGTCAAGGAAACAAAAGATGGAGAATGGTACTTGACTTTAGGAAATTGAATAGCAAAATATTTTGCAGTATTCAATCTAGCTTCCGGTTTTCTCCAAATTAAAATGGACGAAGACGATTCACACAAAACAGCATTTTCTACGCAACATGGGCATTACGAGTTCGATAGAATGCCATCTGGTTTAAAAAACGCACCGGCCACATTTCAAAGACTAATGGATGTAGTACTTTAGTGTTTCGGTTAGGTTAACTCTCTTTTAACGGGAAAAAGGTAATAACTTTTATTTCCTAAAATACACTAATTAATTATAACAATTTTTTCGAAACATTATGCTGGGTTTCGTTTTGGTAAACATGACTGGAGGCGTATCGAACAGGCGACGTTGTATTTCTCGTACTCGAGCCTGGTTGCGCGCGACGAGAAGCAGGTGGAGTCCCAGGCGGGCGGCGTGTTCGGCGGGAGTGTCGGGGCGCCCGGTGACTGCGGCAGCGGGGGTGGAGACCATCGGTTGAGAAGAAGCGGAGCAAGTCGCGGCACTGGACGTCGGATGAATGCGCACTCTTCTGCGCAGCTGTTTCCGCCGTATGAAGGCCTGGTCCCTGAGCGGATGTCCCACGCTAGATGCTGGAGGTGGACCAGGATGAGGCCGGATGACGAAAGCTACTGGTGGCCGGACTGCAGTGGTGAAAATCGCTGGTGTCGGAGTCTGGGTAGCTTCCGCCCGGTGCGTCGGTGGTTGAATCCACTAGCTGCGGGAAGGAAGGAAGGAAGCTTAAAAATATCGCCTGAGATTTTCTCTCTTTGCCGTTCCTTTGAAGGAAGGCGATCGGAATCGGATGCTCGAATCGTTCCCAGAGAATGTCATTTGATTCCCGGCTGAGTGTTCTTTACTTGCGGTTGCGTCCCCTGAACTTTAGCGCATACCAGCGTACTCGCGACTCTATGCGTGCATGTACGGTTGCCCTTCCCAGGGGCCGCTACAGAACTATCAAGTTTGAAAGGCAACGAACTTTCCGTTTATATTGATGACATCGTTATCTACTCATGCTCACTAAGAGAACATTCGATTAAATGCGAAAAATTAATGAACAGATTAAGAAAAGCTAATTTAAAATTACAACCCGACAAATGCGAATTCTTAAGAAAGGAAGTCTACTACTTGGGACACATCATTGCAGAAAACGGATTAAAACCAGATCCTAATAAAATCAGCTGCGTTAAAAATGCCCAACATCTAAAAATCAAAAAACATAAGACAATTTGTAGGCCCAGCAGGATATTATAGACGTTTCATATCAAATTTTTGTGGGATTGCAAAACCTTTATTCAACATTTAAAAAATAATGTATCGTTCATATGGGAAAAATATGAAATAAACGCATTCAAAACAGTTCGCGAAAAGCTAAATGACGCTCCTGTTTTACAATATCTAAATTTTAATAAACCCTTCATAATATCAACAGACGCATCAGGATATGCAATAGGTGGAGTTTTGTCTCACAGTTTACTTTCACAAATTTTTTCCTGCGCATACTATCTTTTCAAAGTAAATAATATTTGTAAATTACGTGTTCTACTCATATTTTGTTAAATATATATTCAATTATTGTTAAATCATACATTCAAGGATTTCGGAGAATTTTTATTATGAATATTATGGGATATTAAAAAAATTCTATATGGCGGCCTCAAAATGACGAAATTTCTTTGCATATTACCGTGTTCGGCTGCGCGGTAGAGAGAGAGAGAGAGAGAGAGAGAGAGAGAGAGAGAGAGAGAGAGAGAGAGAGAGAGAGAGCGACCTGAGCCAGAATACTTACGGTGGGTCGGTATAGCCGTCAGGATTTCCTCGAGATACCTTGGCTAAGAATGCATCAAGGTATTCTATTATGGGTGCGGGAATAGAGAGAGATAGATTGATTGATTGATTGATTGTTTATTATTTCAGTTACATTAATACAGATTATCAAATCACAGTAACAAAGGTATATTCATACAGATACTATATGTACGACAGATGAGGCAGATATAATTTCAGTAAATAAGTGAAATACGAGGTAGGCATAAGATAGAATAATGCTTTTCGGATGTAGTTTGTACGCTTTAAAATGAGTAATGGTAAAACAAAATGGAAAAATGGAAAAATTAATAGGCGTTACGCAGGAAAAAGAAGCGCATTTTAAACGTTACGTGATTTTCTTGAAGTCATCGATATGAGAATTGAGGAGAAAGATCCATAATTTATTTTTAAACAAGTTACTATTATTGCTTACACGAATATCATAAGGCAGTAAATTCCAAAGACGAGTAGATGTTAATATGAAAGATTTAGTATACGATTGCAATCGATGTATCGGGATTCGAAGTTGACAAGTACTACCCGGCCGATGTTCGCGACAAGACGATTCTCCACCTGACCGGAGATGGAGGAGGTCGGACGGTTTCACCCAATCTCACACCGTTAAACCGCTGCGAAAATTGCATTTGATCATACCACCCAATAACCTAGATAGCGTAAATGTCAAATACCGTAACCTACCGGAAATATATTGACAACTCACTAACGCTTAGAGATGAACTACTTGTCTATGAAAACAAAACATTATTAAACAAAAGCCAGTTGTGTCGGAAAGACAAATCACTAATATTTTCTGTTCTCTGTACATGATACATGACATTACAACAAATTATTTAAATTCTTAATACCGTTGTTTACACTTTTTTATAATCGTTTTCAATTTCTTTCCAGCAATCAACTACGAAGATTCTTTTGTAAATTATAAAATACACTTCCAAGATCACTAGTATCATAGTTCGTACAGCTTCTTGTGTTGTTGTCGACATCGGTTTTCTGACATCCTGGCTGCTGAAAAAGTAGACATTTTGTAGCTTTTGTAAATTTATTGAAAAGTAAGTAAACATTTTTGAAATGTAATCTTCCAGTGATCTTAGGACTACATTTTTTCACTTAGAAAAGAATCTCCGTAATTAACTTATAGGAGAAAGGAAAAAACTATTAGAAGCATGTGTTACTTCTAATTATTGTATTAAGAATTTAAGGCTTTTCACGTAATAATCGTGATATATTCTGCTGTTATTTCAAGCATCTAAGTTCTTCCATCTTTGATGATGTTGAAGTTTGCAACGTTCGATGCGAACGAAAAAAACTTTTTTTTTTTGGGTCTTTTTTACGCCCTCCCCCAGAACCCTGGTTTTCGAAAATATTATTTTTGTTTTTCATGAGGTTCATATATGACAATGATAAAAAAAAACTTCGTTCGACAAAAAAAAAAATATTTTCGTTCGCCTCCCCACTTTCGAGATGATCCTGGCATAGCAAAATTTCGAAAAAATTACATCATGTTTGTTATGAGTATTAATAAATATTTAAAAAATAAAAACAGACCCCTAAGAGACAATGGCGATTTCAGAGCGATTTTTCGGTTTTTTCGGGGTGTCTTACCCCCATTTTCGAGATGATCCTGGCATAGGAAAATTTCGAAAAAATTACATTATGTTTGTTATGAGTATTAATGAATAATTAAGAAATAAAAACAGACACCTAAGAGAAAATGGCGATGGCATGGCTACATATCAACAATCGATTGCAATAGACATGTGTATCGTTAGATAGTTTCTTTATTAACCCTTTGCGTCTCAGTGGGACAGACGTCGTCCCACTTACTTTCACATAGATTTTGCTGTTTTTCTCGGGAAATCTAAGACCCATTTTGATGAAATCTTTTTCTGGTACTTATATAGACCCTAATAATCAGTAAAAAAAATTGTTTCCCCTTTATTGCTAATAATATAATTGTTATTAACATAACAAGTTAAAAATATGAGTTTTTTCGTATCGCTAACGAATACGTTACTTTTTTAAATATCACTGAATTTGGACGAAATTTGGTACTCGATTGTTTTCGGGGTCGTTGATTACGAATCCGAGGTTAGATTTGCAAAATTCAAAATGGCGGCAAAAATTTTAAATGTAACTAAACAAAATTTATGAAATATTTAATTCGGATTGCACATTGGAAAAGAGGCTAAGGGCTGAGATTCGTTACTTCATAGAAGCTTCCAGGGCATCCAAGACTCACTACGTAGAAGTTCCTCATTCCAATTTTAAGTCTCTTTTTGATTTTAAAAATTTTTTAATTTTAACAATTTTGAAAAAAATCTTGTAATATTTAAATGTAATCTTACTAAGATTTATTTATTTATGATATGCAATAAAAAAGTTTTTTTTTAACGTCAAGTACAACGGAAAATAGAAAACATTCCACATACATTGTGTTCTATATTCATTAATTTTAGTGCTACATTGATCACATCTTGACGTTTCTGACAACTTATTCCTCTTCTCAAAGATTTTCGACATATTTTTATGGATACAGTATTTGCTAATAATTCATTTATGACCATTAAGCTAAATTGTTTCAATTTTCTGTATTTTTCCTTATAATAAATGCTTATAAATAATCGGCTAATGATGAAATATTAGAATTATTTATTATATATATGTGGCATACAATTAGCTTCAATTTTTACATAATCCCTCACACATATCTTTTTCTATGCGGGTAACATCGTATTTACGACCAGCTACGTGAAAATTGCCGAAATACCTAATATCGTTCAAATAGAATAATATTTTACAATGTGCACATGTTATATTGCATTTGAGATTTTTAAAATTAACTCGAATACTTAATCAACCGCAATAAAAATCCCCGAGTGACAAATTTTGTCCAAATAGAATTACATCTTAAATTTTTGTCTGACATATTTAATCTGCCATCTTGAATTTCGAAAAATAACTTCGCATTCATAATCAGCGACTCCGAAAACCCCCGAGTAACAAATTTTGTCCAAATAGAATTATATTTAAAATTTTTTCCCCTATATTGGGTGCGCCTTTTTGAATTTTACAAATCTAACCTCGGATTCGTAATCAGCGATTCCAAAAACCCCAGAGTACCAAACTTTCTCCAAATACAGTTATATTTAAAATGTTTTTCCGCCACATTGGATAAAACATTTTGAATTTCGTAAAACTAATCTCGGATTAGTAATCAGCGACCCAAAAAAAAAACCCGAGTAACAATTTTCAGCTGAATTGGACAAAAGGAAAAATGCGTGACTCAATGGGTTAATTTATTTCTGTAGTACATTCCATACGCAAAATGCCAGGAACAGCTTCAAAAATTTTAAAGATGCACGAAGCTGGATGAACTTTAGAGCTGAAAATAATAACATATGACATTTTTTGATTACTTACTCCCTGAAGTGTAAATTTTGAGGAAAAAATTTTGGCCGTTTTTTTTTTTGGTGCGTGATAGTGAAAAAAAAATAATAACCGTAAATAAGCACAATATGGCGTCTAAATTAAACAGAATCGGCCGAATTCGTTCGAATTTTGTTATTCGATGCATTTTTAGATTCCTGATTGTATATCTGAAGTAGAATTACAAAAATTGAAAATGTCCTATCCAACTTGGCGAAAAATGTTGCTAAAAATCATTCGGGTCAACTTTTTACTTATGAGTTTTTTAAGTTTTCTTATTACGAATTTGAGATATACCTACTATGTTTAAAAATATCTATAATTATTCGTCTGCAGTTAGCCTATAAAAAAGTATAATTTCCGGAGTTTACGATGTGGAGGTTGCAGTACCTTTTCAAACTCCTTTTTTTTGTAATTTTTAATTTTTTAATTTCTTTTTGCTTTTAGTTTTATTTTTTTCAATTTTTGTTCAATACTTTTGTGTTCATTTGTTTTCAATTTAAATAAAAATTCATCTTTGTTTCGATTAATTTTTACTTTAATTAATCTAATTAAAAATCATACAACTGATATTGCCAAACAATTATTAAATGTTGAAGACGAGTTGTTTTTTATTTGTGATGGTACGTATGCGCGACATAAAAAAAATACCAACAATGAATATCAGAGGAAATCATATTCTGGACAAAAAAAAGTTCCCCTTCGCAAGCCTTTTACTATCTGCACAACTGATGGGTTTGTCGTAGATATGCTTGGTCCCTATCTAGCTACTAAAAATGCTGCGGAAATAATGAAAATTATTATTGATGATCCAAATGGACTCTGTACGTTTTTGAAACCAGGTAATATTTTCATACTCGATCATGGATTTCGAGATGTACAGAATTTGGAAGAGAAGGATTTTGAAGTAATGAGACCGGCTTTAAAAGGCAAGAGAAAGCAACTGCCGACAGAAGAATCGAACCAATCTCGTTTTGTGACAATAAATCGGCACCACGTTGGCACCACGCCAACGCTAGTTTTTACTTTAATTTTCACGTTAATCTCTTAACCTTCCTGTGCTCCAGTTTTTCTTTTCCCATAAAGGAACAATGTAGTTTGGACGAGTATACTCTTCCTGGCGCACAGGGGGGTTAATCCTCGTCACTGTCTTCATTGATGACTGCTGTGATTTGGGTTTTTAAAAAAATATCACGCAGGATTTTAGCTGGTTTAGGATTTCTGGATAAATACCTAGCATGTGACAGGTAATATACAATTGCTGCAATGTGCGAACAGCAACCAACAGTCCTTCTGCCATTAGCACACTCACATGCATGGTCTTTTATACCAGAAACTCCAATAGTGCCAGGTGCGTATCTTATAAAACATCTGTAAGACGTGCGAGAAATGTGTCGTGATTGTACATTGACTTTAAGAACATTTGGATCTTCTCTTGCGTACTCCATGTTTAATTTTCCATCATCATCGACCATTTCCGCTGAATAAGATACTGCCTGCGAAAGCTGGTACGATCGAGTAAAAAAAGTAACACTTACATCATGCACTTGTATTGTAATAGACTATTCAATGCATATTACATGTTTACTGTGTATTACTAATTACTGTACATATAATTCGTCAAAGATATCTTGAAAGTGTCGAAAAGATCTCTGACGGATATCTTTTAGATATCTATAAGACATCTTTTAGATATATCGAAATAGTTATTTTCGTACCAAGGGCGTAAAATAACTTATGCGCCCGTAGGTGATCACCGCTCCCGATGGGCTGGCGAAGACTACCCCGGGGGGGGGGGGTGGGGGGGGGGGGTCGAAACGTCGAAATTTGATGAAAAACTATAGGGTAATTTTTTTGCCGAGGTGACCAAATTCAATACTTTTTCAGGCAATAGTCATAAGCATGTTAAACCAGTTTTTATGGCATTATCGATGACTTTAGGAAGAAAATGTATATAACCTTTTTTGTAGAGAATTTCATGCTCTATCTTTTTTCTTAGAATCGTTTTTTAATAAAATTTGTATTTTTCACAATAAATGCAAAAAACTACGAAAAAACTTAATTGGGGCTAATGTTTTTTAGTAATGGACGGATGGATCTGCGCCAAAATCTAATCAAATCTAAGTTATGCCAAGACACATATTTTAACAAAAAATTATGTCATTACGCTTATCCGTACGCGACTTATCGCGAGACAAAAAAACGGGACGTACGAACCTACGGACCTACGGACGTACGTACGTACAAGATCACGGACACGAATTTTTTTATTATTGAAAAACTGTAGGGTAATTGTCATGTCCGAAGTGACCAAATTCAATACTTCCTCCAGGCCCAAGGTCTGGGTCGAAGTAATTAATCGAAACAAAGATGAATTTTTCTTTAAATTGAAAACAAATCAACACAAAAAAGTATTTAACAAGAATTGAAAAAAAAATTAAAAAACTAAAAGCAAAAAAAAATTAAAATTTACAAAAAAAGGAGTTTGAAAACGTACTGCAACCACAACCTGGTAAACTCCGGAAACTATACTTTTTATAGGCTAACTGCAGACGACTAATTATAGATATTTTTAAACGTAGTAGGTATATCTCAAATTCGTAATAAGAAAACTTAAAAGAATCATAAGTAAAAAATTTTAAGTTGACCCGAATGATTTTTAGCAACATTTTTCGCCATGTTGGATAGGACATTTTCAATTTTTGAATTGAAAACCTGCATAGACACGTCATCGTTAGTAGCTGTTTTTGGTTGACCCGATCTTGATTCGTCATGAATTGAGCCAGTTCTCTCGAATCGGGAAACAGTGCAATATGCAGTAGATTTTGAAATAGAATCACGATTTGGAAATGTGTTATTAAACAGCATGGCAACTTCTTGATAGTATCTAATTTTATTACCACATCCTCCCATTATAAGAACATGAATTCACTCTGTATCAGTCAAATGTATATTCGATATAACCGATAAAAAACAACCATAAACTTACAATGAATAATTGTATGAAATGAATATTACAACGATACTGGCACTAAGAAGACGCTAAAAAACTATTTAAACATTTCTTATTTGCACAAATAATGTGGTAGTTACCTACTTAATACGGGTTTTACACAGAAATATTATTATGCACTAATTTTACATTACAATTTCGTTGAATGAATAACTGTTGAATTATTGAATCTAAATTGATTTCGACCTGCACCTCTCAAAAAACAAGCAAAGCTAATGTAATTTTGACATGCGTGCACACACGCACGCGCACACGCATACCCACATCCACACGCACACGCACGCACGCGCACACACACACACACACACACACACACACACACACACACACACACACACACACACACACACACACACACACACACACACACACACACACACACACACACACACACACACCACACACACACACACACACACACACACACGCACACAGGTGACGGCAAGGGGAACCACCTGAACAAAGCGCACATGTCCTGAACGTAAAATTTTTCCCACTTTCCAAATGCGCGGTAAAAAATAGTGGTTCCCATTTGACAATTTGAACTTGACCTTGAAATGACCTTCAAGGTCATGAACAAGTTCAAATTCACTGGTACAATTAAATAGCTAGGGAAAAATCCTCAAACTTTTGTCTGAAACATTTTCCCTGAAAATGCACTCCCGTGGAGCTATTTAACCGTTCCGGAACTTTTCCCCATCACTGTATATATATAAGCATAAACAAATTATCCCTCTTCCCTCCTTCTTTGTTTCGCGACATAGCAGATAGGCCTGCGAAAACACGCCAACCCTTGTTTTTCCTCTTTTCGCGACATAGCGGGTCGGCCTGCGAAATCGCACTCTTTTCCTTTCGTGACATAGCGAGTAGGCCTGCGAAAATCACGCAATCCCTTGTTTTTCTCCCTTTGCGACATAGAGGGTCCGCCTGCAAAATCACACCCCTTTCCTTTTGTGACATAGCGGGTAGGCCTGCGAAACCATACTCCCGTCTCTCCTCCCGATTGGAAACAACCCACCGAGACGAAGTCGCCCCTCTCAAGCGACTATTATTATTATGATTATTTCTTTCCCTACAATATCTTTTCTTTTGTAAATGCCCATACAACCCTTCGCGTTATCGATTCACCTCCTAATTTTATAACATTGGCTTTCCTCAGTTTGCGACAGTAAAAAAATTTAAAAGAAAACCAATATTTTTGTAGTGAAACGCCTCCGAGGAGGACAACAAATCCAGTGCCAAAAGTTGGCAAAGGCCCTCCACTTTTCCCGGGAAAAAAGAAAATTACAGACTGCCATTCCACTCTCCCCCCCCCCCCCCCTATAGAACCTCCCTCACTCGTTTCCTTTCCCCCTCGTCCGACAACTCCACTACCAACCTCTGAAGAGCTATTTTCAAATAAAAATCATTATGTGAATTAATTGCACCTAAATAAAGTATTTTCTCATTTACCCGTATTCCCGATTTTCCTGTGTCGTTAGTAGCCCTCACTTCTCTAAAGGACCCAGTAATTCTACTGAGTTACAAGTTAATATCTCGTTCGAGATATTCACTGGGTTGTAACAAATGCAAAAAAAGAAAGAAAGATATTTTATCTCATGGCGTACGTGACTTCGGCGAGGTATGCATAACACATGTTGTCA